>OX589591.1:26262855-26852002 GCA_951329385.1 Polia nebulosa
CACGACTAACTAATGGTACAATGATCGCTGAGTCCATATCCCACATGTCAAAAACCTTACGAGCCATTTAAGAAACTTGATTTGCATATTTTTCTCGGGTTTCGCGAGGTTCTAGTCATTTGGAACGTAATAATTGCACCCCTCTGATTTGATCCACTTACCCTATATCAGGTTTATTGGCCACAGTAGTCCTGTCAGTGATGATGAACCGATCCTAGTGCAATGTGATAGTGTCAGTATCGAGAACTGCTACAAAATTCCACAAGTGTATTTCAGAACAAGTCGCTGATGTATATAGTCTTGGCTACAAGGTTGTGCCTATGCAAGTATGTGCAGTAAGTGCTTAAGCTAGAAGAGAAGGGGTGGCACCACCCTGATGGGGCTTGACCGCAGACTGTTCCGACTCACCGTGAACTATGCGGCTTCCGGTTCCGACTCACTGGAATCAACCTTCCACTAGCCCAGAAAGCATCACAAGCGTATGTATGGACAGCTCATCACGAACTAACGATCGCCGATGGGAAATATCTGGATGGGAGCGATGTAGCGACATCTATGTCGCCACATACGAACTAAACACATAAAGCCTACATCGCGCTAGCAGAGTTCACCGCGCGATCTGACAACAACCAGACACAACATCCGTCTGGTCGGTGAATCAAGGAACATATTTTACGGTGAAACCTCCCTTTACAAAGGAAGTTACCGGATACCATGTTCCGCATACCTCTATAGAAATTTGAAGGTATAAACCTGAAAAATATGTAACACGTAGCACTCAGCCTCGTACCAGCTCGGTGCCCCTCTGGACTCTGCACAGGGTGCCGCTTGATTGGCACAGGACATGAGAAAATAGTAGAAGTGCTGGCGTGGATTGCTTTGTGCTGCAACAACGTATACCTACAGGTAGGATTCTATATGAGCTGGTGGATATGTGGGCGGCCGGTGGGGTCGGTAGCATGCCTCTGGTGGATTATTAGAGTAAGTTGCAATCTTAGACTACGAAAGGTTATAGACAGTGTCAAAAGCCAGCAATCTGAAGTACCAGAATGAGAACACAGACAAAATGAGAAGCCGAAACGTCATCGTTATGTTCGTCGAGTGACACACATTTTAACGATCCTGCTTCATTTAATGTCCAATGACGTTGCGTCTATAACCTTTCATAGTCAAAGGTTGCAATGCTATTATAATACAAGATATGTTACGTTCATAGTATCCGACGTTTAAAATCTGTTCGCATTACACCATGACACCCATGTTGACAAGCTGCGCTAATGAATAGTACAAAAGATATAGGCTCAAGAATATTATGCTCTAAGACTGGGGTGGTATCTTTTCCCCAAAAGTACAGGCAAGTTTTAAAGGTGTCCTCTCCGAAATAAAAAATAGGTAACGTTGACGAGTGTGCCGACAGTCAATGAGAACAAAAAAAAGAAAATGACTTCAACGTTTTTATTACAAAACAGCACAGTCTGGTGTTAACAGCAGCAATATCGTCTTTCGGCGCTGTGGCAGTTGCAGCAGGGTCCCGTGGGGCAGCAGCAGCATCCCTGCACGCAGGGAGCACAGCAGCACCTCGTCATGGGCGGGTCACACCCACCTGGACACCTCGCAAATGTTCCATGTTCGAAGTTCCTATAGCATCCGTGCTGGTACGGCATTTTTGTTATTAAAACCTGTTGTTGGTTATTTTTTCAATTTTAAGATTTTCGTTTTTTACGTTTTTTTGTACTTTTTCGTCGCAGTAGATTTTTCAGACTGAGGAATGTGACTTTGACGTACTGTGACATTTGGATTCTCTTTTTGAATGGCTTTTTCTTCCAGCCAGTCCAGTTGTGTATAGCTTTTTTTTTTCATTTTTGTCACGGCGACAAAAAGTTTCTGTCACATAACGTCACCAAAGTGGAGTGCGGGATGACAGTCACCAAACTTGGTGCGTTATTTGTATGCGCGTCATTGCATAGTGTCATTTGTATGAATGGATTTCGAAGAGACTGCTGCGAACTCAGTCAAGACACAAAAAAAAAATTAAAAAAGAATATGGGTTCACCCCCTTTGGAGACACAGGCTACTAAGTGGAAAATTCTGCACTATATTTTATAAACTTTGCCAACATTGAAATATTTTTTCCAATAATATATAAAAAGGCAACAAGTTAGGTAGGTACCCCAAACATTGAAAAATGTTATTGAATGACTGGCTACAAGCAGTCCGTCTATGGAGGCACCAATAGGCGACCGAGGCTCGCGACGTTCGCGCGTGGAACGCGAGCTAGCCCACACAATACATGTTTCTTGTAACTTTTGAACCCTCAACATGTTCAGCGTAACAATAGATGGTTACTACAAAATTATTTCAAACGAAGTTATATCATTAGGTACCTGTTATCTTATAGAGTACTAGCTTCTGCCAGCGGCTTCTCCTGCGTGGAATTAGTACTTTCCCCCCTTTTCAACCCCTTCTCCCTCCTTTCTCAGTGGATACCTAATCTTCGCAAAGAACACTTCCTACAAATTTCATGTCTCTTGGACCAGCGGTTTAGGCTGTTCGTTGATATATCAGTCAATCAGTCAGTCAGGAGTCAGGACTTTGAATTTTATACATATCTATAGTCTATCTAATTTAAGTATCGTACAGATAAAAGTAAAAAACAGTTAATACGCGTGTCATACGCGCGTTCAAGGCGCCTTTGGAGCACTTGACTTGATGTAATTCATTGCATGGAAACTCATATAATTTTAAAGTGTGCCTAAAACGCAGCGGGCGCTCGTTATAACTAGTCCCCCTAGTCCCCATATTTACACAATTACATTGAATAGGTACAAGACAATTACATTTACTTATAGATTACTTGCGTAGGTAATTACGTTTAGAAAAGTCGACATGTTATAGAAACTTCACTCACCAGCCGAATAGAAAAAAAAAACAAGCATTCAAAAATCGAATCCGTTCTGCAATGCTCTGTCATCCTGTCATCATTCAAAATGGAGGAATCCCAAAAGAAATCCGAACAACCTATAGCTTTTTCTTGACACGCAAAATTTGTCTCAAAATTTTCCCGAGAATTTATTTTCTAGGCCAAAATTGATTACTTAAGAGTCCCAATATGCCAGTATACTACGGTGGATTCGTCGGCGGCGCTCACAGTGGCGGCTACTGCCTGTACTCGTGCGGTTGCAGCCCCTCGACCGGGGGCTGTGGTCCATGTGGCCCCTTGCCGGGACCTTGCTGCGGACTTTCTTGCTAGTCAGGTAATTATTTTGTTAAACAACAAAGTGTTGTTAAATACGAACGTAGTTTTTGTGCAGTTGACTTAACTATAACAAAGCTGCCAACTGAGTGAGCGTGGTCATCTTGCAGTCGGCGTGCAGTTGTCATGCAGTTGCAACAAGCGGACTGCGCAGCCCATTGGCAGTTTCCATGCAGTTATGACAATCCATCAAAAGCAAAACTTACTACAGCGCACGACTATCGATACTGCATTACGTCTGTATCCACGCTGAATCGCTAAAGTAGCGATGCAGCGCGAGCCATGAGATATATTTCACCTCGCCATTCGCCTTGCCACTCACACGAATGTGTAAATGCGGCTTAAGACCAGTGAGCATCTTCCCACAGGGTCTAATCTTCCGTGGTACACTTAAAAGTCTCTGAACCGCCTTAGAACCCAAGCAGGAAAGTGTAACTCCAATCACGGAAAGTGGGGCTACCTTGACGGAATGGCAGCAGTGTGTAGATTTTTTTTTTTGTGGGGTGGGAAATCATCCAATGACTTCTCCCGCTCTGGGTGGAGGGCGTGTTAGACTCTTACTGACTAAGACCCACCCCTGTTCCTTCACTGCCTGAGTGCCGCCCAGGGGTGCGGTAACTCATGTTGAGAATTTATCCGCTACCGCCGTCGATTCTCGGGCCTGGTGCTGATCGGACGGCGAGCTACCCATTACATTACGCCCGGGTGCAGTGTGTGGATGTGGAGCCGAGTTGCAAACTATACTACACTTCTGTCCTACCCTCTTCATGCACATGCAACACAAGTGACCTCTGCGATCACCGACAATACCATGGAAGATGCTAAAGTTTTGGGCCAACTTTACACAAAGATGAAGAAAGACCAGTGACAGCATCACGACAGTATCGAGGTCTTTTTGCGATTGAGTCGCTGCAAAAAGTAGCCCTAGGCGACTTCTCTAATCGTCAACTATTTGTTTCAGGTCCCAGTAGACTGGCCCAGCGACACCTGCGTGCTGGAGGAGAACGTGCAGATTGTGACGTCATTGTTGATGTTCGCGCTACTGACCGCCATCAGTGTGCTCGGCTTCCAGGCGGAGTACAGCCTCGTTTAATCACACGTGAATGTTTTTGTTAAATAAAGATTTGAAAGTAATTTTCTTTATTTTTTAGTACATACCCTGAGAAAGCATTATTAGCATATGTATCAGATTCTCAAAATAGCAGATACTCAAAATATTAGATTCGCTAAATATGATTTTCTCAAAATAGCCGAAGTACAATTATCAAACACTCAAAATTATAAATAAAGCTAAGACTGTTTTGCACAGTTATCTCGCATATTATGTTAATGACTCATTCATTATTTGTCTGCTGGTTTATAGGAGCGTTACACGAAGAGGATGACGGGGGCTGCGTTCGCTCGCCTTATTCGCTCACTGTAGCCCCCATCATCCCCTTCGAACCTAAGCAGTAGTGTTATTCTGTAAAATCTCACCGTGAATACAGGTGAAGTGACCGTGAAGTGGACTGTCAATCCATACAATCAAGGTGGAATGACAGTTCACTTCACGCTCACTCCACCTAAGTTTTCACGGTGAGCTGTCGGGGTGCCGCAAGTTGCCGAGCTCGCTTCGCTCGCTCTTGGACAACATACGTCGCAATGGTAAACTTTCCGGTTAGTTTGATGCAATTTTATCGAATGAATCACAAATAGTTCATTATAAATAAAATGCACTTCTGGAGTTAAATGTACACTTTCGGCTACAAATTGCCCCGGCCAAGGCACGGCCGGGGCACTGTCAAAGATTGTAGTTTTTTTTATGGTTGATAGGCACGCGTTTGCCCACCTGATGGTAAGCGATGATGTGGTCGAAGATGGAGCACGCTTGCCTAGAAGTAACCATGTAGTAACCATGATGTATGCCACTGGGCGCCGGCCGGGCTAGTCTTTCGTGCTACACCGGGCTGTCACCGTGTCACCACCGGGCGTCGAAATGTCGGTGGCAATTGTTTCCCGGCCGGGGCACGGCCAAGCATGGATCACTTCATACAAAAAGTGGCACGGATCGGGCGCGTACGGATCTGGTCCGCGTGCGGACTGCCGGCATCCTATCATTTCATACATGTTTTTCCTATCACGCGAGCAGCATGCGCGCGGAACGCGGATTGGCTGCGGGCGCGTACCCGTTCCACCCGCATGCGGGCGCGTTCTTCGTCCGCCAGTGTAGTTTTTATTGTCGTGCAGGTCCGCATACGCAACACGCACGCGAGCGACACGCACGACTCTGCAACGGCGTACGACCGTGCTATCACCCGCTCGCGGGCGGCTACCCGCATGACAAGAAAAGGGCCCTTATATTGGCCACTTTTTTATTTTTTTATTTTAGATGGGTTTGCTCTTGCATTTGTATTTACTGCAGGAATTTGATTAATAATACTGGTTCACTTTACCGAAACAGGCCTAGGCTGACATGAGGGAGTGACCGAAAGAGTCACCGCGGCCCAGGCGGAGGTAACTAGGTACGGGTGGGTTTTAGTGAGTAATAGACAGTAAGAGTCTGACAGCACGCCCTTCCGCTCCACCCAGAGCGGGAGAAGTTATTTGATGATTTCCCACCCTATAAAAATAAAATAAAAATGGGCGTAGGCTGAGGACCTAGAAAAGGAACCAGACTAATTAAACAGAATTTACATTACGAAACTAGTGGCATGCATAATGAAATTAGTTTCATGAAACTTGTTGCAGTACTTGGGCAACTAGTTTCGTGAAAATAATATTGTCGTGAAATCAACATGCAACAGCTGGGATTTTGGCTCCGGCACCATCGCGAAGCTTTATTTGAAACTTTTGTTAATAATACATTAAATGAAAAAAAGATTATCTCGAAAGAAGAGACGATGGTGGATTAGCAATATGTAGCAATCTAACCACAGGCGATTAGTTTCGCTATTCACTAGCAGCACTTGTTTATTAACTAGATCATCATGTTTATAAACAAGTTTACCGTAAATACTGTTTCGGAAACTTTGCCGTCCACACTTATCAGTTGTTGCTAAGATGTCGCTATTTAAGGTATCCCAAAGTATATTACGTTGTCGAATGAGCATCGAAACCTGGTCGTTGGTCCACACTAATTCCATGGTTATAAACACCGCAACACACGTCCACAACTCTTTCAACTTTTGTTAGTAAACTAAATGTTTCGCCTTGCTGAGAACTCAGTGTCACGGCAACGTGTTTCTGAAACAATGTACTTATCATCATCTTAGTTTATTAAACTGTTTAAAAAGATGATGAAACACTGTATCTAAACAGTTATAAACGGTGTTTATAAACAAATGTTGCCTAATGAATACGAGGCTAGACAGTGAAATTAGTTGCATGACATTAGTTTTACTACGCCAGTATTATATTATCTGTGGTTTTACCAAAATATTGCTTATGACACGAAACTATTTAATGTGTCGTGAAATTAATGCATGAATTTGTGAAACTTGTTGACGAAACTTGGAACACGTAAAATTGTTGAAATTAATGTCACGACATTAATTTCATGCCACTATTTTCGTAATGTAAATTCGGGTTAATTAAAGAGATACAATACAATCCGCGAGGCCGCTTGTAGCGTGCTGCTGGGTAGTAGCAACCTCACGGACCTGATACCCTGGGGGAAGTCTTGCTCCTCATCTCTGGATAGCCTTTAAGCCCGTGCCTCACTGAGACGCTATGGCGGCGTTACCAGATCGCGCAGCCAAGTAAATGGAGGCAGCTCTATTGTGGGCACCTCACCTGACAACCGGTCACGCAGTCAACCATAGGTACATTTTTTGACATAATGACCTGGCTACGCACCCAGGGCGTCCCAATGCGGCACGGCCCATAACGGCTTTTTTTTTTCTTGGGGGCGTGGGAAATTATCCAATGACTTCTCCCGCTCTGGGTGGAGCGGGAGGGCGTGTCAGACTCTTACTGAATAAAACACACCCCTGTTCCTTCCCTGCCTGAGTGCCCAGGGGTGCGGTAACTCATTTTCAGAATTTATCCGCTACCCCTTAGGCATGCAGGCATCGGCCACGATAGGCCCCGTCAGTGATGGCTGACAACATCTCTTTGAGGTGCGCGTGGAACACTACGCGCCGTCGACTCACGGGCCTGGTGCTGATCGGACGGCGAGCTACCCACTGCTCGCCGACCGCAGGCTGGCCTAGACCGTAGACCCTGGGGTCTACGGTGGCCGGAGATCGTCTCGCGACGTCCTACGCCCAGTACGCCCAGTACCTCTCCTGTGGTGGTAACGGCCGGGGCCGTGAGGGCCACTCCGTTGAGCTTGGCCCTTAACGGCTTAAGGACGATTCACGCTACACCGTGTCGCCACCGTGCCCCGGCCGGGGCACGGCCGAGGCACGTCCACCGGGCTAGTCATTCATGCTACACCGGGCTGCCACCGTGCCGCCACCGGGCCCCGGCCAGGGCACGGCCGGAGGACGGCCGTGGCACGTCCGGGGCACGGCCAAGCATGGATCATTTCATACAAAAAGTATACTATAGATATTTGACCGTGCAATTGTTTGACCGGCAATTGTTTCCCGGCCGGGGCACGGCCGGGGCACGTCCGGGCCCGGTGCACACGTTCATGTTACACCGTGTCGCCACCGGGCCGAGCCCCGGTCGTGCCCCGGACGTGCCCCGGCCGTGCTTGTCTGGCATGAAATGTATGTATGTATGTATATCTTTGACCGAGCCCGGCCGAGGCACGGCCCGGTGGCGACACGGTGTAACGTGAATCATCCTATATTAATGTCATGTAGTGTTGCCAGGTCTGTCTGGATAAAGCCTTATACACAGTCAGGCTTTTTGGTTGCGTGTGCGGCCAAATGAGACGGGTGTCCGGCCTGTCCAGCTTTTGTTAGGCTTAGGAATTTAAGAAAATTTTATGGTAATTGATAAAAAAAAAACCTTGGTTCACTTAAAAAAAATGTCGTGTTATACTAAAGCCGAATTGACATTACGAAACTAGTGGCATGAATTTGATGTCGCGAACTCACGACATAATTTCATCAACAGTTTCACGTGTAAACATCAAGTTAATTCGGCTTAAGACTCAAAAATTTAGGGTGTCTGAGAAAACTTGTTTTGTTAAAATAAGGGATGGCGCTCACGAGTAACTTAGTTTCCCAGCATTTTTTTTGTCTGTAAGCGAAGAGCGTCGAGATTATTTTTTGTAATAATATTTGAGTTATTTTTTTTTGTTTTTGAGCGGCAGCTGGCTGGTCGGAAACTTTTTTGTCGCTATGCGACAATAAAGTCTCCCGGCTTTCGCGTCGCTACATGCATGCACTTTCATACAAGCCCATAGACACATATTAATAAGTGCTATAGACTTGATGTGAGAGACAAAATAGTTGTGGAGACAAAAGTTGCTTGTGCGCGCTATCACTAATAATGTCGTGAAATCATTAGTATCGCTCAGATTCTGGATCCGTCAGCATCGAAGCTTTAATTTAAGTAGGTAGAGCAAAATATTGTCATACAAAAATGTTAATAATTACATGACATAAAAAGAGTTGCCCTTCGCATCTACAAGGTGAAACTAGTTGCATTACATTAGTTTTAATTGGGCGTAGCACGAAACTATTTCAGTGTCATGAAATTAATGCATGTCTTGTAAAACTTAATGTTTACACGTGCAACTGTTGAATTGTTGATGAAATTAATGTCATTAAATTAATTTTATACCACAAATGTCTCCTGGCGATTTGCAGAAAATAGTGACGGAGTGTTGCCGACAATGACGAATCTAGTGTACTTTAATACTAGTGTATTAAGTGCACTAGTAGTATTCATTGTCTAGTAGTAGTAATGTACTTTCACGATAGTGTGTTAAAGTTGAATTTGCCACGATTTATCATTATCGGCGACACTCCGTCATTATTTTCTGTCTAAGTTAAACGATAAGAGATTCACCCCATAATGTAAATTCGGCTTTATTGATCGGTCAGAGTGAAACTGTCGCAGAAAAGAGTTCTAACCTTGCCTTTTATTGACCGGTTTGAGCAAACGGGTTCGGAGAAATATTTGAAAATCGTAAAAAAAAACAAAAAACTCGTTCTACCGAGCCTTCATTATAAATCAAAATCATTGGTAGGTCATTAAGCAATCATACTTCAAACTTTCAACATACAGTATTAAAAAAAAACATTAAAAAATCTCCAAAAAAAAGTGAAAATTGACAACAAGCTCGCCTACTCCCCAGTATTTTTGTTTGCGACGGTTGCGTTGTTCGTTGAGAGATACTCAAGATGCCTTGCTACCCGTGCGGATCGTGCTGCAGCCCATGCTGCAGCCCTTGCTGCAGCCCCTGCTACTCGTGCTGTTCGCCGTGCTGTGGGCCCTGCGGCGGCTGCTGCTACGGCGGCTGCTGTTGAGGCGGGCCCAGGCCCAGATGCTGCCACCGCGGCCAATCCTGAAGTCGCAGCGTGGCACACGCTTCGCGCCCATGCTCCGTCCTGAGCAAAGCTCCTCGTGCTGCCTGTGGCCACGAGTACACGTCGAGTGGGCGTCGAACCTGACTCCGCCGAGTGCGAAGCGAGGGCCCCCAGAGCTCGGGAGGCCCCTGCGCTGCGACAGCGACGACCACTGTGCCTGCCGACTGGATGAAGCGGTCTTCGAGCGATATCCACCGGTTGACACACACGCGTACGTGTAGGCCTCTCACGAAGATATCGCGGTTGTGCCGTCCGCAGTCATTAACTGTTGTTAATGTATGGATTTTGTATAATATAAATATACGTACAGGTCATTACGATTTTTTTTTTTTTAGTACACGCTGCCGTCTGTGCTCTAGGTTACTCTACCTCTGTGCACTCCGGTTACTCTACACCTCTGTGCACTGCGGTCACTCTACACCTCTGTGCACTGCGGTCACTCTACACCTCTGTGCACTGCGGTCACTCTACACCTCTGTGCACTGCGGTCACTCTACACCTCTGTGCACTGCGGTCACTCTACACCTCTGTGCACTGCGGTCACTCTACACCTCTGCGCACTGCGGTCACTCTACACCTCTGCGCACTGCGGTCACTCTACACCTCTGCGCACTGCGGTCACTCTACACCTCTGCGCACTGCGGTCACTCTACACCTCTGCGCACTGCGGTCACTCTACACCTCTGCGCACTGCGGTCACTCTACACCTCTGCGCACTGCGGTCACTCTACACCTCTGCGCACTGCGGTCACTACACCTCTGCGCACTGCGGTCACTCTACACCTCTGCGCACTGCGGTCACTCTACACCTCTGCGCACTGCGGTCACTCTACACCTCTGCGCACTGCGGTCACTCTACACCTCTGCGCACTGCGGTCACTCTACACCTCTGCGCACTGCGGTCACTCTACACCTCTGCGCACTGCGGTCACTCTACACCTCTGCGCACTGCGGTCACTCTACACCTCTGCGCACTGCGGTCACTCTACACCTCTGCGCACTGCGGTCACTCTACACCTCTGCGCACTGCGGTCACTCTACACCTCTGCGCACTGCGGTCACTCTACACCTCTGCGCACTGCGGTCACTCTACACCTCTGCGCACTGCGGTCACTCTACACCTCTGCGCACTGCGGTCACTCTACACCTCTGCGCACTGCGGTCACTCTACACCTCTGCGCACTGCGGTCACTCTACACCTCTGCGCACTGCGGTCACTCTACACCTCTGCGCACTGCGGTCACTCTACACCTCTGCGCACTGCGGTCACTCTACACCTCTGCGCACTGCGGTCACTCTACACCTCTGCGCACTGCGGTCACTCTACACCTCTGCGCACTGCGGTCACTCTACACCTCTGCGCACTGCGGTCACTCTACACCTCTGCGCACTGCGGTCACTCTACACCTCTGCGCACTGCGGTCACTCTACACCTCTGCGCACTGCGGTCACTCTACACCTCTGCGCACTGCGGTCACTCTACACCTCTGCGCACTGCGGTCACTCTACACCTCTGCGCACTGCGGTCACTCTACACCTCTGCGCACTGCGGTCACTCTACACCTCTGCGCACTGCGGTCACTCTACACCTCTGCGCACTGCGGTCACTCTACACCTCTGCGCACTGCGGTCACTCTACACCTCTGCGCACTGCGGTCACTCTACACCTCTGCGCACTGCGGTCACTCTACACCTCTGCGCACTGCGGTCACTCTACACCTCTGCGCACTGCGGTCACTCTACACCTCTGCGCACTGCGGTCACTCTACACCTCTGCGCACTGCGGTCACTCTACACCTCTGCGCACTGCGGTCACTCTACACCTCTGCGCACTGCGGTCACTCTACACCTCTGCGCACTGCGGTCACTCTACACCTCTGCGCACTGCGGTCACTCTACACCTCTGCGCACTGCGGTCACTCTACACCTCTGCGCACTGCGGTCACTCTACACCTCTGCGCACTGCGGTCACTCTACACCTCTGAGCACTGCGGTCAGGGCGCGTTTATATGACACGGAATGTTACAGCGTGTCGGCCGCGCGGCGAAAGTACGGTGACCGCGCGGCGGCCGCGCGGTCAGGCCTGGTGGCCACGCCACTACGAACCCGAACCATTTCCAGTTGATCTTGGTCTTTCTTAAAATTCACACGTGTTCGTTATGAGCTATTTGACTAAGGGTAGGTTCAGATGACAAGCGCTCAGCGCGCGTTGAACGCGCGTTGAATTTTTGTATAGTGTTCACATGGTGCGCGCTTGTCAGGCGTTAAACGCGCGTTGTTGCGGCCAGTTTGAGTTCTACATTTGTCGAAGATGGACGTAGAAACAGTTTTATCGGTGATTTTATACAGACGGCAGAAACGACACAACAGAAGACGGAGATATTGGGTTCACCCAATTTTGTCAACCAGGCTGACTGAAAGTCAGTACATTATTTTATATCCTAAGTTAAGGCAATTTGAGCCCAAATTCTTTAACTACTTCAGAATGTCCATCAAGTCATTTGATGACTTACTGACTCTCATAAACGATGAACTCGTAGCAGATAAAAACGCTGTGCGTTATAGCATTTCACCGGAAGAAAAACTCATAATTACATTGAGGTAAGTTTTTTAATAATCAACATAATCTATAAATCAAATAAATCAAATCAACTTGTTTAGGAACAATTTTTTTAAAGAAAAAATAACATTTTGTTACTCGCAGAATAACTCTAACTCTGATTCATTGCTGACATTAGTTGGTGCTGGCGATGGAGTAGGTGTTACTGGCGATGGAGACCCCATTGCTGTAGTATAACCATAATGTGCAAAATTATTTGACACACTAGACTGCTGTGATCTATAATCATGATAACGAAAGCCTTCAACAGAAGCTGATGACTGATGACGCTGCTCTTGTGATGAATAATTTCTTCGTTGTGATACCGGGTAATTTTGATTTTCATATGTCTGTTGTTGTGGTCCTTGAAATTCATTTTGGTTTTGCAAAATTAAATTATAAATGGCAATTTTAGTTTGAAGTCGCCTATATTCCGGAATTTTTTTAATCTCTTTAACGAGTGACAAACAAAACAGCTTGTCTTCATCGTCATCTTCTTTTGGATGAGACACATTTTTCTGTGCTAAACTCTGCTCTAATATGTTTGCAAATCTTTCATCAGCAGGATTTAATTTTTGTTTTTTTCTTGAAGTAGATTTAGGACTCTTAAAGCCAGAACTTATTTCTACTTCAGCAACCTCTGACGAAGTTGATGCATTATCTGCATCGAAACTACTTTCTGTATCTTTGTTGGCAATTGATGCCTGTAGAAATCGTAGTCTATTATAATGAATATATGTCGAAGTTTTGGAAGCTCCTGATCCAGATTTGACAGTCTTTATTTTCTTCACCTCTCTCATATAATTATCCCGTAAACTCTTCCACTTTTTTGCAGGGATGACGCTGAAAAAAAAAACAGTATTTAGTAATAGTTTGTTTGTTTCCAGATATTTGGCCATTGGATGTTCATTTGGGACATTAAGCTACGACTATAGAATTGGCAAATCTACTGTGGCTACTATAATACCACATGTATGTGAAACTATTTGGAAAAAATTAAGGCCCGTTGTTATGAGTGAACCAACGAAAGAAAAGTGGTGTGAAATATCCACGATATTTGAAAAGAACTCAAAGTTTCCCAATTGTTTGGGAGCCTTGGACGGGAAACATATACGGTTAATCCAGCCTGAACACACGGGTTCTATGTATTATAACTATAAAAATTATTTTTCGCTAGTTTTATTGGCGCTAGCGGATGCAAACTATAGTTTTGTGTGGGTTGACATAGGTGCCTACGGTAAAAACAGTGACTCAGGTATATTCAAGAATTCTTCATTGTACAAAAAGCTGACAGAAAGGTCATTAGATCTACCTGAGCCAAAGGCATTGTTAATACAAAATAGACCGACAACGTTGCCATATGTGATAGTGGCTGATGAAGCTTTTGGCATGATGGAGAATTTAATGCGTCCATATGGGGGAAGGTCACTAACTTATGCTAAAAAAATATTTAATTACCGTTTGACATTAGCACGCCGGTATGTTGAATGTACTTTTGGCATAATGTGCAATAAATGGCGCATTTTACACAGGCCGTTAGATGTTAACATCGGTTTTGCAGAAAAGATCGTAAAAGCGATATGTACACTAAATAATTATGTCAGAATCAGGGATGGCTACAATTTTGAAGACACACTTTATACGCCACCCCTGGAAAATCTAGCCTCACATTATACCGGACGTGCTGTGCGACAGGCGGATAATGTTCGAGTACATTTAACAAACTATTTCATGAAGGAAAAGTAGATTGGCAGGATCGTTATATTTAACTTGTAACACAAACCGATTGTAAATGTAAATAAATATATATACTCACATAATATTTTCTTCTTTTCTTCATTGTCATGTCCTTCACAAAATATAAGGACGAGTTCTTCCCAAGCCCGTCTTCTCAAATTCTTATCTGAATAATCGCTACTTGTCATGTCCCATATCGCAGGACGTTTCTCTATTTCATCAATTAATAATTCCGTATTAAAAGCTTCGGTTTCCATTTCGGACGATTTTCGGACGAACTTGACGAACCCTAAAATACGTCTATCCGCGTCGAAAGCGCGCGCTCAACTGAACGGAAACATAGAAAACCAATGATCTCAAAGCGGCGTTGACGCGCGCTGACAACAGTCGAGCGCTAGCGCAGCGTTGAACGCGCGCGTTACTAAAACGCGCGTTAGCATGTGTACGGCCTGAATAAAATGTATGTAGTTGTAAACGCGCGTTATCAAAACGCGCGTTGAGCGCTTGTCATCTGAACCTACCCTTAATCCAGCATATAAGGGCTCCCGCACACGGGCCACCGGCCACAACCACAAAACGCCGCCACTGGCATATTTCCTGTATTTTTCATACATTTTATATGGACTCGCCGCACACGGTTGGCGCCGGTGGCGGCCACACGCTTCAAATCGTCGCAGCTTGCATCTTGTGGCTCGCACCGGCCACTAAACGCCGACACAAAAAGCCGCCACACGCCACTCGCGCGATTCCGCGCCCCTCTCTCCCTTGCCTCAGTTAACCTGTGTAAGTCGACGGTAACGCACGCACGTAGTCTGTAGTTCATATAGGTAGATAAATATGGATATAGAATTATTTATATCAGAGATACAATCCCGTCCTGCGATTTGGGATTCAAAAAGTGATAGTTATAGTAATAGAGGAGAAAAAGTGAAGGCCTGGGAAGAAATCTGCGAATTGTTTGTGGGAGATTTTTCGAATAAAACTGCCAAAGAAAAGAACATTGAAGGTAAGTTTAATAAAATAATATACCTATTTATATTCTATTTTCTTGCCACGGTATTGCTCCTTCATTCATAAAATAATCTTTTAACGTATCTCTTGCCGTAGACGCTCGTGTTACTGGCCAGCCTGTATTTTGTATATTTTCGAGTCCCACTATTTTCAAAGTATGCCGAAAATTGAAGCCATCCCTTTTGCGAATAAAGTTGTGCAAAATGCAACAAGCTTTCACAATGTCTTCTGAGAAATGAACAGAAGTGTTTAATGGGCGATGTAATATTCTCCATTTGTTTGCTAGTACGCCGAAGGTACACTCAATGCAACGTCTGGCACGGCTTAACCTATAATTGAAAACTTTTTTGTCTAAGTCCAAATATTTTCCAGCATATGGCCTCATCATATTTTCACTGAGGCCAAATGCTTCATCACCAACAAATGTGTAGTTCAATGGTTGTCGATTACCGACCTGTCGTGGTGAGGGGATATTTAATGTCTTTCTGTGTATTTTGTTACACAGTTCACTTTCTCTAAATATTGTAGAATCGGATGCTTTACCGTATGCCCCAACATCCACGAACGTAAAAAGTAAATTCGAGTCGCAACTTGCTAGAAGTACTATTGAAAAAAATTTTTTATAGTTAAAGTACAAGGAGCCGGTATCGAATGGATGAATAATTCTTATATGTTTCCCATCTATGGCGCCTAAACAATTAGGAAAATTAGTATTTTGAAGAAATCCGCTGGCAATTTCTTTCCACATGTCTTGGGTCGGTTCTGGAATACAAACGGCTTTTAAATAGTTCCAAATTAGTTGACATGTTTCTTGTACTATTTTCCTTGCTGTAGAGGCCCCACGGTGGTAAGAGAGTTCAAAATCCTCAAACGAGCATCCAGTTCCTAGATACCTGAAACAAATTATATTTTTTTTTAAATAAATTAAAATTATATTTTTTGTTGTTACAGTAACTAAATTACAGAGGAAGTGGAAGAGTCTTCGTGACAGTTTTAATAGAGAAAATGCAAAAAACAAGAACGTTGCGAGTGGTTCGGCAGCAACAAGCAGTAAACAGTACATTTATTTCAATCATCTATCGTTCTTGAATTCCTTAAAAGAAGTGAGACCGCCTACCGATGTTACTAATGCAACTGATGATGCGGAAACATCTCGCCCGAAAATAAACAGAAACATTAATATAAAAAGGGCCGAAAAATCAGAAAATGAAATTCTCAGAACACTTTCGGAAAATTTAAAACGTAAACATGATCAAATAAGCGACCAAAATGACCCCGATAAGCAATTTCTGATGTCGCTGCTTCCACATGTAAAAAAATTGACGAAAATTGTAAACTTGATTTTCAATCAGAAATATTACAGTTAATTAGAAAGTACACGCATAATCAAAATTATGAAACCTATTCGGCACAATGTTATAGTTATTCTTCAGGAAATGCCAACATACACTCGACACAAAAAGCTTCTACATCTGTTCAGCCTTCTCCACTTCATTCACATTATTCCGACAAGTCTATGCTTGACATGTCATACTCTACACAAAACGCTTCTACATCTATCCCGTCTTCACCTATAATTCAGCCTTCTCCAACTCATTCATATTATTCTGACCAGTCTATGGACAACAGTTCTGTTATCGAAAACATGTTCCGTGATGATGACGAGTGATACCAAATTATAATAAAGACATAATAACTAAATACAAATACCTACGTGTTTTATTTGTTAACTAGCTATTCTCTAGTAGAAAAAACAATACACATTGATTATAATAATCAATGTGCATTGTTTTTTCTATTATAAATAAAGTATAGATTATTTTATCATAGTGTTCTGTGGAGTTTTATGCTAGTGATTATTTCCACTTACCTTAATGTGATAGCTAGTCTTTCCGCAGGTGCGATGCTTTTCCGCATGTTGGTATCGTGGTGCTTTAATCCAGCATATAATAGAGCATGTAGTTCCCAAAACGTACCTATGCTTAAACAAAAATGTTTGAAAAACTTTTTAGGATGGTTTAGAAGATTATCGAAATGTTCGTTGCATTTGTTTACATTCGTTAAAATTGGATGTATCCAATAACTACGGTTTCGTCTTCTACGACGACGTCTTTTTATCAAAAGTAGCGCAATTAAACCTTCTTCGTCAGAGTCCATTATGATACTGCACGCCGCAAGGGTTAAAAAAAAGTACAACAACAAGCAGCCACCGACCGCAAGTGTCGACCACCGGCCACAAGTGGCTGTCGCGCGCTTCAGCTACCTTTGTAGCCGCTTCTAGCTTCTAGTGGCGGCGTTTGTGGCTGTGGCGAGTGGCTCGTGTGCGGCGACACTAAAGGAGTCTACACACCAAACCCGCCGACCCGCCGACACAGCCCGGCGGCTTGGTTGATCTAATAATAGCAGCATGTGGAATAAGGGCGCGTACACATAGAACATCCGTTTTACAGGTCCGTTTAAACGTATATGTTATTAGCGTATGTAGTTGTATGAGCGAGTTCATACAGAATACAGTATTCCGGATCCAGTAAAAAATACTGATCCGACAAAATAAGCAGCAATCCGTTTTACAGGTCCGTTTAAACGTATATGTATTAGCGTATGTAGTTGTATGAGCCAGTTCACACAGTATTCCGGATCCAGTAATACTATACTAATCCGTTTTATCGGATTGAAACCGCACGAGGCTTTGCACGGGGGTGCGCGGGGTGCGATGTGCTACACACAGCCGCCATTTGCCGGTTTCATTCCTAGAGTAGTGCACGTGTCCAGTGCTATCATAATCATGGCAAGCAAGGCGTTTGAAAAATATGTTGAGCAAGAAGTTTTGATAAATTGTGTTGAAAGTAGACCAGTTCTTTGGGACAAAACACTGGAGATTTATAAAGATAAAATTGCAAAAACCGCAGCTTGGCGCGAAATATGCGGTATTCTAAAGGAGGATTTTGAAGCTATGGAACAAAAAGAAAGACAAGAATTTGGTAAGTATTTATTTTATATTGTAATGGAGACATTGTTTTTTATTTTAAATAGCTTCATTCTGCCAAGAAACTGACCCAGATTCGGACACGAAATAGTTTTCGAATTCCGTTCGAACTGAATTTGCAGTTCGACCACCTCGTAGCGTTTCATCATCAGGTAGGCTATTGAAATGAAATGCTTCAGATTCGGATGTGTTGCCATCCTTTAAGCCCTCTTTTTCCCTTACAAAGTTGTGTAGAACGGTACATGCCTTAACTATCCATATAGCTGTTGTTTTGTTGACGTCTAGAGGCCGGTGGAATACTCTCCACTTATTAGCAAGAATACCAAATGCACATTCAACGTATCGTCTAGCTCTGGTCAAACGATAGTTATATATTCGCTTATTTACGTCTAAATGCGTCCCGCTACATGGCCTCATTAAATTTTCGTGTAAACCGAAACCTTCATCGCCGATTATGACGTAGGGAACTCTCGTTTCTGAGCCTGTTATTAATGGGCAAGGTTCTGGTATTTGTAAACTGCCATCTAGCATCATTTTCCAAAATGTCGACTCCTTGAATATTGATGAATCGCATTCTTTTCCATACGACCCAATACTAACATATAGAAAACGATAGTCAGAGTCTACGATCGCTAATAATATGATGGAAAAAAAGTCTTTGTAATTTAGGTACATTGAGCCACTTTTTGCTGGTTTTCGAAGTCTGATGTGTTTACCGTCCACTGCTCCTAAACAGTGGGGAAAATTTGCTTTTGTGTCGAATCCATTTGATATATGCTCCCATTCACTCACTGTTGTAGGAAGTCGCATAAACTCGTCATTCAAGTTGTTCCATATGCATCGTGTAACTTCCTTAATAATGTTGCTTATAGTTGACACACCGACACGAAAGACGTAATAAAGTTCTTGAAATGTACACCCAGACGCTGCATACCTAAAAAAAAAAAATTAATCAATTACTATATTATTACACATATATTGACTTCCCATACAAAGTAACGTTAGTGACTGTAAGGGTTTAGTTTTAGTTAATTTTGTCTATTACTGATTATGTATATGTCTATGTTTCGTAGAGGTACTTCTCTATGGTCAGACTATTAAAGATGGCTTGATGAATAAGTCTTGTTTTATTATAAAACTATAAAATATTATAGTGACCAACAAATTTTGTATGGAAAGTCGAAATTTTTATGAGAGTTTTTAGCAAAGTCGTAAATCAAAACTCATACTTATATATATAGTACATAAATAAAATAAAATTAAACTGAACTGAACTAAATTATAAAATTACCTAATTAAAATAAATTGATTTAAACATTAGTAATACTTTTTTGCTTCCCATTATTTACTGACCGATTAGTTCACTGTCAATTTGACTTATCCACTGACCAATATGGTAATTAATTACTGACAAGTCTATTCTACCTTCTTATTCGCCTTTCACTTACTAAGCTATTGACAACCATCTTATATTATTATTTACTTGCTTCAGGAAAATATGTTATAAAAAAATGGAATTCGACTAGAGATGCCTGGATACGAACATTGAGTGAGAAAAAGAAATTGAAGAAATCTGGAGCTGCTGCCTCAAATACCAAGCCTTACAAATATCACAATCAAATGTTATTTTTGAAAAAAGTTGTCACCCCAGGTGATACACACGAGAACGTCCCTGCTAATGACAACATCACGGAAACAGTAGAAAGTAATAAAGACAACGAAGATGAACCTGATCAGATTACGGAACAAAGTGGTAGTGACAGACAAAAGGAAAGACAAAATTTAGCCCCGCCGCAACGCAAGGCAATCAAAAGAAATGTGAATGAAGTAGACGCCAAAATGATTGAATACATGAATGATCAGTTAAAAAAAAGTAAAAATGAGTTTGAAGATCCTAATTTACGAGGGTCATTCAATAAATACTTAGCCTACAAAAAGTAAACGAAAATTTTGGAAAAGTGGCAATTTATTTTTCAACATAGTCTCCTTTTAGTTCGATACATTAGCCCAGCGATGCTCCAACTTTTTTAACCCGTCCGAAAAATAGTTTTTGTCAAACTCTGCAAAATAGGCCTCCGTGGCGGCGATAACCTCCTCATTCGATCCATATCTATTCCCGGCGAGTGATTTTTTCAGATTAGGAAACAGAAAGAAGTCACAAGGGGCCAAATCTGGAGAATACGGTGGATGGGGCAGCAATTCGTAGCGTAATTCGACCAATTTGGCCATGGCAACGGCAGACGTGTGAACCGGTGCGTTGTCGTGGTGAAACAGCACTTTTTTCTTCGCCAGATGGGGTCGTTTTTTCTTTAATTCGGCGTCGAATCGGCCCAATAAATCGGCATAGTAAAGCCCTGTAATTGTTTTACCCTTCTCGAGGTAATCGATGTAGATCACACCTTGTGAATCCCAGAAAACGGTGGCCATAACTTTTCCGGCCGATTTTACAGTTTTCGCCTTCTTTGGAGCACGTTCCCCGGTCTGGATCCATTGTTTTGATTGCTCCTTGGTCTCTGGTGTGTACCAGTGGATCCAGGTTTCATCGACGGTCACAAAACGACGCAAAAACTCCGCTGGATTCCGCTTAAACAGCGCCAAACACGTCTCCGATGTGGTCTCACGGTTGCGCTTGTTTTCTGGTGTGAGTAAACGCGGCAACCATCGCGCCGACAGCTTTCTCATGCCGAGTTCCTCGTGAAGAATATGATGCACTGTTCCTTCTGAAATGCCTACAGTCTCAGCTAGCTCCCGAACCTTCAATCGGCGATCTGCCAATACGAGATCATGGATTTTTTTAATGTTTTCCTCCGTAGCAGCTGTTTTCGGTGCACCTGGACGTGGTTCATCAAAAACCGACGTACGGCCACGTGCAAACTCGTTGAACCAATTCTTGACGGTGGCCATCGATGGAGAAGAGTCACCGTACACAGCATCCAAGCGCTCTTTGATTTCGATGCGCGTTTTCCCTTCCAAAAATAGGAATTGAATCACCGAACGATATTGCTCTTTTTCCATTTTTGTAAAACCGATCGACACGTTCGCTTCCATAAGTTGTCAAATTAAAACAAATGAAGGGATTGGAATGAAAATTTGAAAAAAGAATTAAAAAAGAATGTGCTACACTGTGGTAAAACTCTTTTGAAACTACAGCGCCCTCTGGCGATGAGGCTAGGTACTTATTGAATGCACCTCGTATCGTTCTTCAAAGGTATTTTGCCGCAACTGGCTTCACTTAATGGCGATCAAATTTTAGAATTTCAGTCTGGAGTGATAAACCTTTTACAAAATATTAAAAGTAGAAGATATGGTCAGTCAAACTACGAGTGGCCTCCATATTCACAAAGTTCTAGCACTCCTCACTACCACACCCAAGGTTATTTTAGTAGGCCACATCATCTTGACTCTACACCATCAGTAGAAGGTTCGCCATCAGTAGAATCTACATTCAGCCAGGAGTCAGACTTGCCAGATCTGTCTATGTTTTGAAATAAATCTTCATTTTTGTAAACCTTTTTGTCATTTTAAATTTTAATTGATAATAACAAAAATTAAAGTTCTTACCTTAAAAATATCGCTAGTTTTACTTCAGGGCACAAGCTTTTCCTCCAGTTTGTCTTTCTTTTTTAAATCCTTTTCTAATCGTTTAAGAAGGTCATCAAAAGTAGACGTCGTCATTCGGAAATAAGTAAAAAATTTAGATTCGTCTTCTTTCAGCTGACGCACAACAGCACCACGACAAAATCTTTGCCTTAATAGTGGATGTATCCAATAACGCCGGGGCTTCCTCCGCCGCAGACGACGATAGTACCAATACAACACGACAACGTCCATTCTCGTAGAAAGTAGGCGATACACTGAAGAACGAAAGTCCAGTAGCGTCGGATCTGTTAAAATCGGTCCTGTAAATGCTGTGTGAATATTACCTCCAGTAGCGTCGGATCTGTTAAAATCGGTCCTGTAAATGCTGTGTGAATATTACCTCCAGTAGCGACGGATCAGTTAAAAAGGATCCTGTAAAACGGATGTTCTATGTGTACGCGCCCTAATTTTAGCTGGGTCCCAAAAAACACAAGCACGTCACTATCGCTGGAGTGTCGGCGGGCAACTGAGCGTGCGAATACGCAAGTCGCCGGCCATGCCGCCGACTTGCACGCGCGGGTACGAGTCGCCGACATGATTCTTGAAGCAAAGTCGCCGACACCAAGCCGGGCTGTGTCGGCGGGTCGGCGGGTTTGGTGTGTAGACTCCTTTAGATCAGCATCAGTATCCATGTTTATTGTAGGCTGCAATATTCGAGAAAAACAACACGTCACGTTCGTACACACTGCAATCACTAACTAAAAAAGTTGTACTGATTTCTTGCCGCCGACTAACTCACCGACACAGCCCCATGACACATGTTGGCGGGTTGGCGGGTTTGGGTCGCCGACACCAAGCCGCCGGGCTGTGTCGGCGGGTCGGCGGGTTTGGTGTGTAGACTCCTTTAGTTACTCAAAATTAATTTCAACTTTACGTCCTAGTTAATAAAACAAATTGCTATAACTGAACAATTAGTACGCGGCCACCGCGCGCCGCGCGGCGGCCGCAAGAATTTTTTCGCATCGTTTAACTGCAGCCTGAAAGTTCATAATAAGAAGTTCGGGATCAATATTTGTTTGCGACATTTTTCGATGAAACAACCTTCGAGTGAGAGGTTCGAGTGAGAGGTTCGAGTGAGAGGTTCGAGTGAGAGGTTCGAGTGAGAGGTTCGAGTGAGAGGTTCGAGTGAGAGGTTCGAGTGAGAGGTTCGAGTGAGAGGTTCGAGTGAGAGGTTCGAGTGAGAGGTTCGAGTGAGAGGTTCGAGTGAGAGGTTCGAGTGAGAGGTTCGAGTGAGAGGTTCGAGTGAGAGGTTCGAGTGAGAGGTTCGAGTGAGAGGTTCGAGTGAGAGGTTCGAGTGAGAGGTTCGAGTGAGAGGTTCGAGTGAGAGGTTCGAGTGAGAGGTTCGAGTGACAGGTTCGAGTGAGAGGTTCGAGTGAGAGGTTCGAGTGAGAGGTTCGAGTGAGAGGTTCGAGTGACAGGTTCGAGTGAGAGGTTCGAGTGAGAGGTTCGAGTGACAGGTTCGAGTGACAGGTTCGAGTGACAGGTTCGAGTGACAGGTTCGAGTGAGAGGTTCGAGTGAGTGTGAGAGGTACTAGTGAGAGGTACTAGTGACCGAGAGTGTACAGAGGGAAGTGTACTAAAAATTGAAAGGCAAGATTAATATTCGTGACCTGAACGTATATTTATACAAAATCCATACATTAAAACAGTTTCGACTGCGGACGGCATAATCGCGATATCTTCGTGAGAGGCCCACACGTACGCGTGTGTGTGTCAACAGGTGGATATCGCTCGAAGACCGCTTCATCCAGTCGGCAGGCACCGTGGTCGAGTCGCTGTCGCAGCGCAGGGGCTTCTCCCGAGCTCTGGGGGCCCTCGCTTCGCACTCGGCGGAGTCAGGCTCGACGCCCACTCGACGTGTACTCGTGGCCACAGGCAGCACGAGGAGCTTTGCTCAGGACGGAGCATGGGCGCGAAGCGTGTGCCACGCTGCGACTTCATGACTGGCCGCGGTGGCAGCATCTGGGCCGGGGCCCGCCTCAACAGCAGCCGCCGAAGCAGCAGCCGCCGCAGGGCACACAGCACGGCGAACAGCACGAGTAACAGGGGCTGCAACAAGGGCTGCAGCATGGGCTGCAGCATGGGCTGCAGCACGATCCGCACGGGTAGCAAGGCATCTTGAGTATCGCTCAACGAACAACGCAACCGTCGCAAACAAAATTACTGAGGAGTAGGCGAGCTTGTTGTCAATTTTCACTTTTTTTTTGGAGATTTTTTTATATTTTTATACTGTATGTTGAAGGTTTGAAGTATGATTGCTTAATGACCTACCAATGATTTTTATTCATAATGAAGGCTCGGTAGAACGAGTTTTTACGATTTTTTTCGATTTTCAAATATTTGATTTGCTTTCCTACTAGAATTTTATAGCCTACCAGCTGTTTTCAAGTTTCAAAGCAAAGAGTCTTTATATAAACATAAAATAAATAGGTTGAATATCCAAAATGTAGATCGTTTCCTCTAATTTATCAGAAACTTAATTATTTATGTTCTAAAATAAGCGGCCTATCAATAAATAAACCTAATAGGTAATTATCAAAGGAATAATTACCTACAAGTACAACAATATTCATCAAAACGTATACATATAATTATGTAGTCTACTCAACTACTTCTCTAATTAATCCCAAATAATCTGCATCATTAATCGAACAATGTGACGCTAATCAAAATAATATAATATTGTGTACGTACGCGCAGCGGAATGTTGTTGAATTTAAAGATTTTAATTATGCAGATATTTAGTGTATGACGTCGTATAATTGTGTATGGTAAAAAAAAATTTGTGCACGCAACCATTGTGGAGAAATTCACCAAAAACTGATTCCGCTGGGCGAACGTTGTCCTGGCGGAACTTTTTTTAATCCATAGACTTTAGAAGAAAAGAGATGTGTCCAAAAATTAGTGTGTATTTGTGTGTAATTGTGTATGTATGAATAAAACTAGTGCATGCATAAACTTCGGAGAAATTCAAGTTTCCGCTACGCGAACGTTTGGCCATTAGCTAGTTTTCATATAAAGCGCTTACATAGGGAACTGTAGATTTTTACATACGTTGTTTTGAATTTGTTTATATTTGTTTAAAAAACAGATTTAGAAAAAATCGTAGGGCTTAAAAGATAAAAATATAAACGTAAAATACGCTTATTAGGTCTTAGTTCTTAAAGTATGCACTTTGGGGTCTAGATTTTCACGTTAATACAAACCTTATAAGTGTCTGCAACATGTTGCCAAGTATCAATGATGTTCCGTTAGTAACTAAAGAGTTATAGGACAAATTTACCATGAACAGATCACTGTTTACAAAGCAGTCAAATATCACGACGTTCTGAAGGAATTGCATGGTAATATGTATGTCAATAATTAGTGTATTCATTCAACTATTCTTATGCAAAATTTCATGTCATTAAATTCAGTAATTAAAGAAAAACAATTATAATACTGACGAAGCATCGAAAACCTACATAACCCGACCAAGTTCGGATGGCTACAAAAAAGCGGCCGTGCAATATATTTAGGTAACATCCCAAAATTTACAGTATAATACCGGTATTTAATTGGTATAGGTGATAACACAATTGTTGTTTCGATATAATTTATAGGTCATTTATTTTTGTACACCTACTTTTTTAAATGTATTTGACTATGACAGAAACTAAGTACTATTTACGTAGGTACTTTATTTAAGTATGCGCTTGAGACTTGAGATATAATCTAAATATATTATTTAAGACAAATAAAATTCATCCTTAAATTCATTCCTGAGGCATTAAGTCCGCCTCTGTACTTGTATGTGCGTGAAGTGTTAAATAAATAAATTCATACAGCTAATTTCTATTGAAAATTTCACGGATCAGGATTCTAACTATAGACCCCTTAGGGAAATTAAATATTTACCACATGTAAGTATGTACTACTGTTTAGGTAAATATTTATCATATTGTAGCTTATTACACTATTTAACCAATAGACTAGGCATGCACGAGCGTTCCCCTTTGCAACTTTAGTGGATCAAACAATCTAATAACTTAAAAAAAACTACTTCTTGAATCGTTTTTTTTTTCTTATGTATGTGAGCGTGTTCCCCCGCACCCCACCAAAATATGCACAATTATTTTGTTCGAAGTTCGGTACGCTTAATCCTTTAGTTAAATAGTCTAAGTATTGTAGTTATGAATTGATCAAAAATATTCTTGTGTGAAAAAATAGACAACGCGCTGCGCGCAACGAGCGATAGGCGGCTTCCCGCTTGAAACGGTACTGTCATCCTTGAAGAAAAGAGAGGGCAATATGTTTTCGCGCGTATTCGTTTGCTGTTGAACTTGAACCTGATTTTGTTTCATCCCCAGTCACAAACAAATAAATGTGCAGTCAAGGACAATGTGCGTATGCGCTGTTGTTTTGCTATGCATCGCCAATTCTCTGTAATAATAATATTGACAAAGTGTGTTATTAATGTTATAGTGTAACAGTGAAGCATAACATAATTATGTAGTAGGAATATTGAGTGAATGATAGTGAGAAGCTGATAACAGATAATAAGGTAAGATTTTATAATAAATTAATAGCTATAGACTTATTCATTTACGTAGGTAATTTATTAGGCAGATAAATTATAATAATTGTGTTATGTTAACATTGGACAGACACCATAAACCCAAGTTAATATCTACTGATTGATCTTATTCTATATCTATTTACTTAAATTTATAATAATAAATTATACAAGACATATATTATAATATAATCGTAACAAAGTAGATGTTTTTCCTGGTTAAAGACAAACTACTGAATAGATCTAAACTACTAAACGACCGACCAGATTATAACGAAATGTTGAAAAGAAATATTGTTATTAAATAATCACCTTATGTTTATTACCTACATGTAATGATATACGTATGTGGGCCTCTCACAGATCGTCAACTCCTCGGCAACCTGGAACAACTTCCAGAACAAGATCACCACCTTCCTGGGTAAGGATAAACCGAGTAACAGGAACTTGCTCATTTAGTTGCAATTTTGTTGTAAATTAGACCTTAGGTCTATTGATATAGACTTTAATTTGTATACCTAATCGGTTTTTGAATTGAAATTTTGTGTGTGTTAGTACAACTCGGTCACATTAACTTGACGCATGGCGTCGATATAATAATGTCTTATGGTTATTATTAAAAAAATATTTTTCATTCAAGAAATGCAATTGTTTTACTTTTTCCTAACGCTTGTGTACGCAACTGTACCATATTAATGAATACTATATTGGAAGGTTAAGAACGTTTCTTAGATATATGGCACGGCCGCTTTTTGGTAGCCATCCGAACTTGGTCGGGTTATGTAGGTTTTCGATGCTTCGTCAGTATTATAATTGTTTTTCTTTAATTACTGAATTTAATGACATGAAATTTTGCATAAGAATAGTTGAATGAATACACTAATTATTGACATACATATTACCATGCAATTCCTTCAGAACGTCGTGATATTTGACTGCTTTGTAAACAGTGATCTGTTCATGGTAAATTTGCCCTATATCTCTTTAGTTACTAACGGAACATCATTGATACTTGGCAACATGTTGCAGACACTTATAAGGTTTGTATTAACGTGAAAATCTAGACCCCAAAGTGCATACTTTAAGAACTAAGACCTAATAAGCGTATTTTACGTTTATATTTTTATCTTTTAAGCCCTACGATTTTTTCTAAATCTGTTTTTTAAACAAATATAAACAAATTCAAAACAACGTATATAAAAATCTACAGTTCTCTATGTAAGCGCTTTATATGAAAACTAGCTAATGGCCAAACGTTCGCGTAGCGGAAACTTGAATTTCTCCGAAGTTTATGCATGCACTAGTTTTATTCATACATACACAATTACACACAAATACACACTAATTTTTGGACACATCTCTTTTCTTCTAAAGTCTATGGATTAAAAAAGGTTCCGCCAGGACAACGTTCGCCCAGCGGAATCAGTTTTTGGTGAATTTCTCCACAATGGTTGCGTGCACAAATTTTTTTTTACCATACACAATTATACGACGTCATACACTAAATATCTGCATAATTAAAATCTTTAAATTCAACAACATTCCGCTGCGCGTACGTACACTATAATATTTTATAGCGAATAGATCGAATTCGCGGAACGCGCTCGACATCAAGTTTGAAACTGATAACACCAAACAGTTTCAGTTCTTAGTAACACAATATAATTGTTAGCGTTTCATATTAACTGCTGTGTTTCGTTGTAAGTAAAACAACACACGCACGACCGGTCACCTATTTAGCAATAAAAGTTTATTAATATAACGTACCGACCGACCAACGAAGACTCAAATTCTCGATATAAAACCCAAGTATCATCGTTTTGTTCGTTATCCAAACGCATGGTAAGCATTTTGTGATGTGGCTGGATTATTTAGACCTTTATCACCTGCAGGATTGCCGACAAAATTGTGCCCGGAATTCTTGAATAACGAGGCCCTATTTCGGAACGCGAACGTTTTAAATCAAACAGTTATCAGTGGCAAACTTTGAAATAATTCGTTTGTTATTTCATGAAATAGAAACAAGAAAGGAAACTTAAAAGAAGGTGCCCATAAGTAATACGTTTTCTAAAACCTTTCGGAGATACGGAACCCAAGCACTTTATTCAATTACTTTGGCATTCCTTCCCGCTTAGGTGCCTAAATCACTTGATTATTTTGTTGCAATAATAATTATCTAACAATAAAATATCAGTAAAAAGTTCTCAAGTACACCATCTACCTCGAGTTTTCCAGTTAGAACCCGCCAGTCTTGGAGCAAACAACGTGTTAATAGGTAGGTACGTTGTACTTACAAGTACTTACTCGCAATCATTGCAATCACTTACTAATTATTTAATTATTACAAGTATTAGATTTAATAACATAATATAACGGGACAAGAAAGCCCTAGGACTTCGAGGAATCCTGCTTGAAGTTTCTTATAGTTATAAGTCTGAAGCCAACGCTAAAATTGAAATTAATTACTTAACTCTTCCAAGAATGTTGGCTGATCAACATTCTGAGAAGTCTAAGCAGGCAAACTTAATAACACAATGTTTGAACATCTAGAGAAAAGTCGTTTTTCCTGAGCTTTTTTCAACGAGCTTTTCCACTTTGCCGCCTACAGTTTTTAATACCTAATTAATATTTTAAAGGGACTGTTAATCATCTGCTATTTAATCAAGCTGTATACAGGCTGTAAAGAAAAGAGGTGGTCATATTCGTGAATACCCAACAAAAAAAATTGGACTTAGGTACCGTATAAAGTTAATCCATGGGCAGAAGCGGTATTTAAAAGATTTCCACCCAATTCCGTCACACCCTGTATAATTAGCACATCATGATGTCAAATTTGCGCGGATCGCCCAGAGGACACGGTGGAGCATACGGTGGAGGTCTGCCCCGCTTGGGCGGAGCACCACCGTGTCCTCGTGGATGCGATAGTTGGCGGCGACCTCTTACGCCCGGCCCTGGTTCAGGCCATGGTACGAAGCGAGAGGGAATGGGAAGCAGTCTCCGCCTTCTGCGAAGCAGTAATGCTCGCGAAGGCGGAGGCGAGACGCGTGAGGGAGGCTCAGCGAAGTGGCCCTCACGGCCGCGGCCGCTACCACCGCAGGAGAGGTACTGAGCGTACTGGGCGTAGGACGTCGCGAGACGATCTCCGGCCACCGTAGACCCGGACCTGCGGACGGCGAGCAGTGGGTAGCTCACCGTCCGATCAGCATCAGGCCCGTGTCTCCAGAGTCGACGGCGCGTAGTGTTCCACGCGCGCCACAAAGAGATGTTGTCAGCCACCACTGACGGGGCCCATCGTGGCCGGTGCCTGCATGCCTACAGGTAGCGGATAAATTCTCAACATGAGTTACCGCACCCCTAGGCACTCAGGCAGGGAAGGAACAGGGGTGGGTTTTAGTCAGTAAGAGTCTGACACGCCCTACCGCTCCACCCAGAGCGGGAGAAGTCATTGGATGATTACCCAACCAGCCAAAAAAAAAAAAATGCTGTCAAATTATCTTTCCTTTCTAAATATGTTTCAGGTGCATGTATTTATTGACAGCAGTAGGATATTACTTCCAATCAGTTTGACCTTGGGCCTGCTTGCAAACCTGCAAAACCATTCCCATTCTTATTCCATCCCAATTCCATGTTCACCTCGTACTAAGAATAAACCACGAAGGATATACCCACAGAACCCCACAAAGCAGAATTATTTATTTACGTGTAGGTACCCACTCAATATTCCGGGCCTCATTTGCATCCCCTATTCGTGGAACCTGTGCTCGCAGCTGCCCTGCTTGCGTAGCTCGGCGATCCACGGCCAGTCGCATCATTGACGACTAATAATACCAGCCGAGATTAAATTAACGCTCACATAAATCTCTCAATAGCTCAATACATAGCCCTCTATCTATACAATTAATTGTTTGGGAAACGTGCGTTGCGTCACTAAGGCCGTTTTTTCTGCTGGCTTTAAACGCAAACACACAATGGCTGCTAAATTGCTGTTTCATTTTAAATTGTTGGCCTCGTAGTTTGGTTACCTATAGCATTTTTTTTTTACTTTGATTGGCTCGCGCTAGACCACTATCTCACCTGATGGTAAGTAATGATGTGGTCGACGATGGAGCACGCTTGTCTAGAAGTAACCTATTCACCCTTGACTTAAAGACCCCCACGTTGTAGCTCTAAGAAAACCGACTCCGGTACGGAGTTCAACTCCTTAGCTGTTCGCGCAATGAATGTGTTTCCAAAACGATTTGTGCGTGTCGGTGGGCTGTCCACAATGTGCCGGTGGCGCATCACCTCGAGTCTAGTGTTCTGATGATGGAACGGACTTGGTGGCACCTGTGAAGCCCCGCGGCCAAATCCGGGTTGTCAAATTGAACCCCGACGACAACCCGGGTTGACAGCCGATTTTTTTTTTTTTTTTTCTCTTTAATTTTTTTTTTTTTTTGTCCGACTCACCAGTGAGTTGCGGGGCTTCACAGGTTAAACTATGCAATTCCGACGCACACTCCTCGAAATGTAACTGATAGAAGACCGACAGGCTAACAAAACAACCCGACGTCGATGTCGATTTCTGTAATTGGGCTGCGATAAATCAATGATGTTAATCACTCTCCACATCATCATCATCGTCATCAGCCTTCTAATGTCCCCACTGCTGGGGCACAGGCCTCCTCTCTGTGAGAGAGTGTGGGCCGTAATCCACCATGCGGGCCCAATGCGGGTTGGTGGATGTCACATATCTTCGAATTTTTGGTTCTAGGACATACCGGTTTCCTCACGATGTTTTCCTTCACCGTTTTGCTCTCCACATGATTGTGTTTTTGAAATTAATCGACGGTTGGGTACGAGATGAAAGTTCTCAGAATTTTGTGTAAGTTATGTAAGTACCTACTTGTGTAGTTGTGTAGTCAAGATTTGCTAAGTTGTTTGAATAAACAATGGATTGTTTATTTAAGTACTCAATTTACTCGTTACACAAAAGAATTCTACTAAACCGAGGTTGGTTTAGTAGAATTCTTTTGTGTAACGAGTCTCTTTGCCTAGCCATAATCCCATTATTTGGGGTCGAGTCTCCTCGTCATTTTTCGCCAAACGTGTCTGTGCTGGCCTGCTGGGTCGTCGAAACGTCCAACCGATATTTTAAAAACTTTTTACGTCGGTGTTTTTAGTTGTTTCTTCGTTATTTGACACCGACTTCCGAAATTAAGGTTATTTTGCATTTTTTTTGGAAGTCGGTTGCATTTTTTTGTAAAAACCTATGTAAGTAGGTACTAGGATCATAATGTAACATGCCGCAATCAGTGCCTACTTCTTCAGTACGTAGATACCTCCACTACTTAAAAATTCAACGCATTTCGAATAATAGGTATTTTAGGAAATTTTTACGTTTAAGATTAACAAGCAGACAGTGTTTCAAAACATTTCAGAGAAAATCGTCGCGACAAGAATTTTATTAAAAGACATCTTTTGCAAAGATGTTAGTAGAAGTACCTATTCAGTTCAAATTGCCGAGTTCCAAGAATCGAAAATGGGAGGTTATAATAAAACTGTAGCTAAGAATTAATGACATTATTAATCATTACAAAAGATGTTTCAATTCCTCGCTGAGGCGTCCACTGGAACGGAGAGAAGAGGAGCGCAGCGGAGCTGTGCCACTTTCGGATTATCATACAAAACCGGGCAACGGAGCGAGGAAGCGGAACATTTCGCGTATAACCACAGAACTGTATAACCGAACTGATCTCCCGCCGCCGCCGCCCACTCATAGCACCCCTCGCTTGAACTCGGCCTAGCTCTGCACAGTCAGCAACCCGACTCCGCACCACTAACTACCTCGCTCCGCATCGATGGATAAATCAAAATGGACACTGGACAGACACAGTCCGTAACTCCGCTCCGCATTACTTCCTCGCTCCGCTGCCTCGTTCGTTGTCAATGGACAGGCAGCCTGAGTCTGGCGTTGGCCGGCTTTCAAATGAATGTGTTGATGAAACATTAGTGTCATCGAGCGATGATTTAAGACACACGATTGTTGTTCGTTCCTGGCGATGACAAAGAATCCATTTTGGTGCTGACTGCTGTACCACTTTCGAATAATTCATTGTTGGTTCAATTTTAATTCGTGATTAAAGTGTACGTGCGCTAAATCGGAATTGGATTTCTTTTTAGAACACGTGAGTTAATAATAGGAATAGGATAGGAGGTCTGTTAAAATGTTTGTTTTAGATTTAATCACTCAATCATATTATCTTATTCCTCCTCCTATTAGACGAGTAATAAATGCGAAAGTTTGGATGGATGGAAGGATGTTTATTACGGGTTCCCTATATCTGACAGAATCTTGATGCTACGAAATTTATTTGGCATAACACACTTGGCATAATATTCTTTATACGAATATTTTTAAGGCATAAAAATATAATTGTTTTGGCCGAATGTTTATATATCCGAATTTACAATGGCATACGTTTAAGATGGCAGAATTTTATTTGGCATACTTAATTACCTTTGGCCAAATAAAATTCTCATAATTTCGTTTAGCATACCGTTTATTTAGAGCGACGATTATTTGGTACAATTTCACTTAGCATATTACTATTTCTAAAATAGAATTTTTAACCTTAAATTAAAATTAAAATATTGTCTTGAAAAGTCAATATGTTGTGCTATAAAAGTTAGTCACAGAAACGAATCGCTACAAAACTGACTCCACGTAGTCTTGTCTGCCTTACCCCTAGAGTGTAATTTAAGCCCGCGTAGGCGCGGAGGAGCTTAAGCTTGTAGATATGAAATGTATGCCAAAAGGTGATTTTAACTGTAAATTTTCTGATATATGATAGTTCTGCCTTATAATGAGTCATTCATCATTCTCCTGCCCTTATCCCAATTTATTTGGGGTCGGCGCAACATGTCTTTTTCTTCCATACTCCTCTATTAGTCGTCATCTCTGTAGTCACCCCTTTTTTTCCCATATCCTCTTTCACACAGTCCAACCATCGTTTCTTTGGCCTTCCCCTACTCTTATAGCCATCCACATCCATACACAAGACTTTCCTCACGACATTTTCTTCATTCCTCCGCATCACATGCCCATACCACGACAACCGATTTCCACACAACTTTTCAGTCAGCGGTGCCACTTTCAGACTTCCTCTTATATACTCATTCCTAATTCTATCCATGCGCGTAACACCACACGTCGCTCTTAGCATTCTCATCTCAGCTACATGCAATTGCTTTTCATTCATCCCTTTTGTGGCCCAACATTCTGAACCATACAAGACAGCAGGTCTGACCATTGTTTTATAAATCTTCCCCTTAAGTTTTAGGGGAATGCGGGAATCACAGATAGTCCCGGTGACCTGCCGCCATTTCATCCATCCAGTGTTAATTCTGTGCTTAACAGTCCGATCTATTTCGCCATCGCTTTGCACGAGTGAACCGAGATACCGAAAATCGGAGCAGACTGGGAGAAGCGCGCCATCTAGCACTACAGCTTCAGAACTGGAGAGACCGCCGAAATCGCAGAACATGTATTCAGTTTTGGTTCTGCTGATTTTCAAGCCAACTTTCTCCAGCTTCTGTTGCCATTTCTCCAATCTGCTCTGGATCTCAGGTCCATCTTCACCGACCAGAACAATGTCGTCGGCAAACAGCATGCACCAGGGTGCCTCTTCCTGTATTTCCGACGTAAGAGCGTCCATAATCAACAGGAAGAGGTAAGGACTTAAAGCCGACCCTTGATGCAAGCCTACAGCCACACTGAACTTATCGGTGTTGCCAGCAGCCGACCGGACGTAGGTACTAGATTGTCTGTACATAGCACGAATCAACTCAACATACTTCCCAGGCAAACCTATCGATATGAAATCTATGCCAAAAGACGATTCTGGCTGTGAACTTTCTGCGTTATGATGGTTCTACTTTTTAATTAATAAGGATATGAAATTTATGCCTAAAGATGATTCTGACTTACAAAATTATGAGTTTTGAAAATATGAGTGTTTGCCATTCAATTTTCTGCGAAATGAATTTTATGCTATCCGCTGCTATAAGCAAAGTAATATTATGACATAAGAAGTTCTGCAATAAAATGTAGACCCGTTTATTACTCAATCACGCCAGAACAGCTGAACAGTTCTGGATGAAATTTGACACAGAGATAGATATAGTCTGGAATAGCACATAGGCTATTTCTTATATAATATCATTTTCATTTATAGCGGGGGAAGTATTATTTACACCCCCCGCTATAAATGAATATGGCCAAAGGCGCTGGCTGAAGCTAGTAACTACATAAGTAGATACCTAGATATAGAATATTGCCCGTAAACTAAGTAATAAGCACCTGGGTAGGTAAGGTAGAATGTTTTTTAAGAGATTAAGAAAAAAACGGGTGTTATTGCAGGTACCTACCTAATTAGTGTAAACCTATACCTGAAACCCGTGGGTAAGTAGGTACCGTAGAATCCAATCAAGCCACTTGCTAGCAGTTAGACAGTAAGTTATGCGTATACCTACATAGAGCTTTGTTCAATCCTCCCTAGAATGCTTTGCCCTTGCCGTGTACTCAAAACATCATAATGAAAACCATTCCTAGAACCAATATTTCGGCGAAGTACGGATTAGGTATTACTGATGTTACGGTCACATAAACCTATTTAATATTTTATTCGGCATATTTGATGGATACTAGTCTAGTAGGCAATACTTATAACTTTTTACGTTGCTTTGAATTTATTATTCAAATAAATAAAGATTTCTAGATTTCAGTTCAATTAACTACACGACACGATTCAATGATTTTGCCCGGCTAGGCACGTTATTGTGTGGTCTCATTCTTAAAAGTGCCTGACAAATCTGAGCGAGTAAAATTGCATTGCATAACATGCTAGTTTGTTAGATTTTCATCAGGCGTTATCACGACAAACATTAATTCATTCGCCTTCAGCATTAGAAAATAGTTATGGGAAATCGTTTACATATTATTACAAGGTTTTATATAACTTGCATTGTTTGTATGTATGTTCGGGTCAAACAAAACGTGGTTGTTCAGTATTGATGAATGCTACCTTCTGTATTTTTTTCAAAATGTTAGGCTCGGTTGTTTCGGAGTTAAGGGGAGGGGGGGGGGAGCAAATGGACATATTTCACCTATTTTATTTATTATATTTTTATGGTAAGCATGACCAAAATCGATATCCAGGATTAGCTTCAGATAAAAACTCTTCAATGCTCAACAGCACGGACACGAAATTTTGTGTACTTACCATCTACACTTTTAATTGTTTTTTTTTTTTTTTAATTAACAATCAACTTATTTTACCTGTATTATTCTTTTATTGTAACATTTAGATCGTGGTAGCCCGTCACTGACTCACTGCGCGGTGACCGCGTGCATTTCACGTGACGTGAAACGTGATGTTCACTATTGACTATTGACATTTCGATTAGGCTCTCTCCCGCGTGTAATTGCTTGTTGCGGAAACAATGTTAAATAAAAAGCTTATTGAATCGTTTTTCCTGGAATGTTTTACAAGTTTCGTCGATCCTGGCTCACTGGGGAATTTTAATTTAAAAGCTGGCGTCACGGTTTTAACTCTGTAAAGGGAAATGAAGTTAAGGCGAATGCTCCAGGGTAGCCCGCGAAATTCAAATTTTCTTACGTTTTTTGCAATTTGCAGGCGGCCGTAGCAAGTATGTATTTATTGAGTTATAATCATTAATACAACTCTAATAATAAACATTTGGCATCAATTCTAACTAAGAGAGATGTATTGATGATTTTAATGATTATAATTCTATAAATACATACTTGCTACGGCCGCGAATCAAATTTTGACCAAGATACAACCTGACACTGACCTGCAAATTGCAAAAAACGTAAGAAAATTTGAATTTCGCGGGCTACCCTGGAGCATTCACCTACCTATGTTCGAGAGGTCGTGAAAAGTACCCGGAAGAACTTGGGAGAGGCGCTTGTGTTAGCCCCGCGACTCACTGGTGAGTCGGACAAAAAAAAAAAATATTAAAGAGAAAAAAACAAAAAAAAAATCGGCTGTCAACCCGGGTTGTCGTCGGGGTTCAATTTGACAACCCGGATTTGGCCGCGGGGGTTGAAGGGTTAATCTCATCAAAATAACTGATTTAAATAAATGGCTAAATATGGGTAAGTAAATAGATGGTAGGTACATTAATGTTTAGGTAACATTAGAAACACTGTTTAGTACTACTATTATTTATTTTGTGACACTGTCCCCAAATAGACCATTGCTGATAAACAAAACTTAAACTTAGAACATATTTATTATATTCTTTATTGTACACCATGCATGATACAACATAACAATAAAGAAATATAAAACTAAATCAAATACAATGGGCGGCCTTATCGCTTTCCGCGATCTCTTCCAATGAAATGCCTACCACATCTAATGAATTTAAAAAATATTAATGAAAAACAACGGCTAGTTTTTAACCGACTTTCGAAAAAGGAGGAGGTTCTATGTTCGACTGTATGTATGTTTTTTTTTTATGTATGTCCGCCGATTTCTCTGTCAGTTGTGGACCGATTTTCAAAATTCTTTTTTTATCCGAAAGAATATACTCCCAAGATGGTCCCATATAAATTTTATCGAAATTGCTTCAGTGCTTTTTGAGAAACTGAACAAAAACGAAAAATACATGTAAGTACCCCGGTGACGTTTTGGTGTTCTCCAAATGTTTAAGGGCCTTCTCGCGGTCCAGTGGCGCCCTCATTGAATAAAAAATCGTAGCATAGCACAGAAAATAAATATAAAAAAATCCAACAACAAAAACGGCCGTTTCTGACACTTTTGCCTACTACTTTGGATACGAAACATTTTGAGACCTGTTTTAACAACGTAAAAATTCTTTATCCACTTTGTAACAAACGTGAAGTTGGATTTTTTTATATTTATTTTCTGTGATAAGCTACGATTTTTTATTCAATGAGGGCGCCACTGGACCGCGAGAGGGGCCTTAAATTCCACGTTCCATGTTATTGGGGTTTTTAGTTCTGGTGTATAACAACTAAAAAGTGAAAAATAAAAACTTTTCAGCTTCCAAAAAAAAAATACTTACACTAAAAATTAAAAAATAACTTTAATTTCGGCAGTCGGTGTCAAAAAACGAAGAAATAAAAGGCAAACACCGACTTCCGAAATTAAAGTTATTTTTTAATTTTTAGTGTATTTTCTTTTTTGGAAGTCTGTTGTTTTTTTATAATAGTAGTCCACGTAGGTAATTTCCTGCATGACATGTTTTCAATAGTGAATGAGTAGGTACATAAAGGTACCTGCATACTTACTTTTTAATAACAAACATTATTGTAGCTATCGCTTTTCACTATAATTAATTATACAGGATGCGGTCGTTTTACGGAATTTACGCAACACTGCGATTGTGGTTTCATCGGAACCGGGAACCGCTAATAATTCCCCCATGTTGTCGCTTCGGCGAAATGTACTTACTATGAGCAATGCTATTCACTTAGAACGATCATTAGTTTTATGTTGAAACATTCCGACGTTTTTATAGGTAGAGGCAGTAGATTTTACTTACTGTAGCTGTATTTTAATGTTGGGAAATACCACTCCAAAATGATTACAAATCAATCTTAACTTAGTATTATAATTAGTTAATTAAGTATTAGTACGTAACATTGATCGTTTGTTCGAAGGAGGTAATCTGTGAACGCGTTACCTACTGATTCGATTATGGAAAACTCGCGTTCCCTAGGGATAGGCCATGGGCGCGAAGCCACAGGAAAAGGTAGAAAATAAAAGTAAAAGGTCACGAAAAAAAGTAAACGAAATAAAAGTAAAAAAAGAAACCAGAGTGTACGAAAAGATAGAGAGGAAATATATTAATAAAAACTTTTTTACAAAAAAATAGAACCGACTTCCAAAAAAACAAAAAGTGCAAAATAACTTTAATATAGGAAGCCGGTGTTTCTGGTTTTGTTTCTTTGTTTTTTGACACCGACTTTCGAAATTAAAGTTATTTTGCACTTTTTGTTTTCTTGGAAGTCGGTTCTATTTTTTTGTAAGAAAGTTTTTGTTTTTCACTTTTTAGTTGTGATGCCCCATCAATGGATATCTAGGCGATAGCATCAATCGCGGTTGATTTGCTGTCATTTTTTGAAGAGTTCCGTTGTCTATCTCCAAAACGCATCAGATCTATATGAAATTTAAATGGGACCATTTCGGAACAAACCCTTTAGGAACAAAAACAAATTTGGAAATCTTCAATAAATGAAGAAGTTAGTTTAGATTTTATTTTATATACGCAAGAAGATGCATAAAATAAAATAAAAAATACAAACATCCGAATTGATAACCTCCTCCTCTTGGAAGTCGGTCAAAAATATGGTAAGCTAAAATCAGTGTGTGCCTGACGGCTGCGCTAAAAAGGTCCATTTCAATTATTATTATACTCTTTGGTCCATTTCAACGATACGTCAGACGAACAGCCGGTCGATTCTGTTAACATCTCACCGTGAAAACATAAGTGAAGCGAGCGTGAAGTGAACTGTCATTCCACCTTGATTGTATGGATTGACAGCTCACTTCATGTTCACTTCACCTAAGTTTTCACGGTGAGTTGTTTACAGAATCGCACTACTGACAGTAGTGCGATTCTTGGAACATTGGACATCAGATGTCATAGTGATTTCCTAATGAACCTTTCAAGGACGAGTGCGAGTGACTGTGCATTTGTAACCATAGATGATACACTTTACTAACATAAAAGCAGACCGTAATGGTGAGCACATATTATTATACTCTTTGGGTGAGCAAGAGGTCATGAGTTCATATCCGGATTCTGGAAACAAATAGTGCCACAAGTGATGACTGTAATTGGTTGATAATTCCTTCAACGAATCACAACAGATAACGCGCAGTTGGAGAATTTTCATTAGGTACTTCAGCGATATTTATCGTTCCAGAAATTGGACCATAACAGAAAAACAAACATACTATCACACTCGCAAGTAAATACTACTCAATAAAATCCTTTTAACCGCAAATTACCTACTAATGCAGTGGTCGCGAAAATGGACTGCGGTGATTACCTATTTATTAATAAATATTGTTCTCTGCGGTTGGTAATGTAAGTCATACATAATTCATAATAGTGTTATTTCAGGAAAGCAGCGTTATTAAATGTTTACTAGAAATGTTTGTTCAGCTGTTGTTTAGTGTAGAGTTAGACCTCACCCTTTTACTAAGAGTGTTTGTGACACATCACTGCATAGGTATTATATAACAAAGTCCCCCGCCGCGTCTGTCTGTCTGTTCACGATAAACTCGAAAAGTACTGAACGGATTTTCATGCGGTTTTCACAAATTGACAGAGTGATTCATGAGGAAGGTTGAGGTGTAAAATAAGTAACAGTGGAAAGATAGGGCGGATCGCTATTCGTTAGTTTAAATTAAAATAATAATAAAAACAACCATAACCGAGACTTTTGTTTGCTAACGTGGGGGTTCCCGTTGATTTGTTTGAGCAGGTATTTAGGTATCTACAGCTTTACCTACTCACGACCATTACCTATGTCTTTGGTATAAAACGTATTAACCATTGGGATTACCCGATTCGTCTCGAACTTCGCCAAAGTCATGATGAGAAAACTAAAATGCCACTTTATCCGTCCCGACCGCCGATTCGTCTCGAACTTAGCCAAAGTCGTAATGAGAAAACTAATATCTTGATCCTTTATCGTCTCGTTTGGGTAAATAACGTTCTATGAAAGTCACCGCTTTTCAGACAAGGAATTTCTATATAGAGAGGTTAAGAGGGAATACGGCCTGCAAGGAATTTACAAAATAGGTATTTGTAGAAACTATTGCCGTCGTGCTACCTCAAACCTGCCCCCATAGAGTGCGATAGGGACAGCTGCATCTCAGACTGATTGTATCACAAAATTTATGACGAAATCGACGTTTCGGATTCCCCTTTTTTCTCCTCGAAAACAGCCGATTCAATTATTTTTGGCATCAAAATTTTGAGAAAGAGTATGTCTAGGTCCCTATTAAATGTTTTATGTTAAAACTTTTCGAATTTGTCTGCTAGTCCTCTAATAACGGTGGTAAAAATAGGTTAATTTTTTGTCATTTTTGGAGGGTCATATTTTATTTACTTATTATTTGCTGAAAAAAAGGCAATGACAGGGAGACTTTATGAAAACAAATTATTGCTCTAGTGGCTTTATACTAGAAGAGCTTCGCCATTCCAAGCCCAAGCGCGTTTTTGCATAGACTTATGGAAAAATGTTAATTATAATTTAGCTGTTTAGTTCGGTGTTAGATACAAGAAAATCTGCACCACCACAATCTGCCTGATTTTTTCGAAAATAGAACTTCTGGGAAAATCAATTGCCACAGTTTATACAGTAAATTTACACTATTCTTTAGATTCTAACTCAGAAATTCCTCTTACGTACAACAAATTGTCAGTTGTGTAACTTTTAGGAAAGTTCCCGACTAACGCATAGTTTGGGAGCTGTGTAGCTGAAATATCGATCAGTTATCAAATAGTTTTAGTGTTTCCTAAAACTAATTAGTGGCCAGAATGTCGGTGGAACTAATTAGTAGCTCATAAGTTAGTAATTAGTTTTAAGAAGCCCCACTGACTAATTACGACGTTACGTGGTATAAATTTTAGGAACCATGGAGGAAAAGTGGAAATTCGTTACCTACCAAATATGTAATTATATATTCATTTGTATTCCAATATCAAGTAAGGTATCAGAACAGAACGTCGTCTGTGATCATTTACTAGAAACATAATTTTTAAATTATCTTGAATTACCCTAATTCAAGATAATTTAAAAATTATGTACCTATTTACACTACATCATTGCAGAATACCAGTGCAGCGCTGCACAAGGGATCTTCGTTTTTTGACACCGACTGCCGAAATTAAAGTTATTTTTTAATTTTTAGTGTAAGTATTTTTTTTTTGGAAGCTGAAAAGTTTTTATTTTTCACTTTTTAGTTGTTATACACCAGAACTAAACACCCCAATAACATGGAACGTGGAATTTAAACATTTGGAGAACACCAAAACGTCATCGAGGTACACGTATTTTTCGTTTTTGTTCAGTTTCTCATAAAGCACTGAAGCAATTTCGAAAAAATTTATATGGGACCATCTTGTGAGTATATTCTTTCGGATAAGAAAATCGGTCCACAACTGACAGAGAAATCGGCGGACATACATAAAAAAAAAACATACATACAGTCGAACATAGAACCTCCTCCTTTTTCGAAAGTCGGTTAAAAACTAGCCGTTGTTTTTCATTAATATTTTTTAATTCAAGATAATTTAAAAATTATGTACCTATTTACACTACATCATTGCAGAATACCAGTGCAGCGCTGCATCAGTAACTGTTTTTAAATATTGCAACATATGCTAAGCGCCTTTTTGGCCTCGCAGTTTTTTTTTTCAAGTTCTTATGCGAGCAACAAACAAATATTTTTCCCTTCTTTCTTTCTTTCTTTCATTGGTCTAGTGGTCGCAAGTACTACTGCTAAGCTTATGTCTCATTCGATTCCCGGGTCGGGCAAAGAGAAATTAAGTTTTTCGACGGATAACTGGTGAAAAGTGGGCGTACTATTGACCCAGCACTGTCTAACGGCCTGATTTTCTGAAAGTGCCAAAAATGTTATTTTATTCGACATATTTAGAAAAATCGCCACACTGAAGTGGCCGTGAGCAGGGCACATTGCTTACAGAACAGATGGTCGATGGGGCCGAAAGGTTCTGGAGTGGCGACAGCGTTGGGAAGCCTCCTACAAGGTGGACCGATGACCTTGTGAGGGTCGCGGGAAGCCGATGATTGTGAGACGCACAGGACTGGTCATTGTGGCAACACTTGGGGGAGGACTTTGTCCATTAGTGGACGTGTTCCGGCTGAAATAATGATGATGTTTCCAAACCTTATAAGCCCATTGCAAAAACATTATCCACCTATCATCATGAATCATGTCTAACTTGAGGCATAATTTTTAGACACCTACACGAGGTATTAAAACGACAGATATCAAGTAACATAAAGTATTCATTTATTAATTACATAACGACAACGTAATATTCTATGAAACCCTTCTCCGTTTCCTTCTAGAAGGTTCTTCATCGCTCTCCTCTTCCTCCTCTATTTCAGCGTCGCTGCCAATCTGGCCAATTATTTCTGTTGTAGCACTTGCAGCATCGATTTCTGGTTCATCTGAAAACAATTCGAAGTTTTAGGGCCATCTTTTCCCATCTTATTGCATGTTTAGCATGACAATAGGGTAGAAGATTTTAAAAAAAAATTTAGTCCGTCAGTTAATATTATATTTATTTATATTAATACCAAAAAATATTGAACACGTATTTTTCTTTAGCCACGCAAACACAAAAATGAAGCAGATACAGTGCGTTGAAATATCGCGTGAGGTCACACCTACGTAAAAAAATGTACCACTTTTTACCGGCAAGCGCACACTCCAGAAGTTTGACGCGTTTTATGTTTGTATTTTTTTATTGTTTTGGTAAAACAAAAAATACGTGTCCAATATTTTTAGATAATTACAAAATTATAACTGACGGACTAAATAGAAATTTTATTTTTGTACCCAGGAATCCTCCATATTATTCAGTTCAAAAACGTAAAAAAGACGTAATGCCGTCTTGAATTCGTGATCTTCAACAAAAAATACCAGGAAAAAAGATCTAATACTTTTACCCTGGGGGCCGTACAAGTATTACGTAAGCAGATTTATTACAATTATTATTACGTAAACATTGGTGTAATGCATTTTTCTTTTAATGTAAGTATTCTGTTTTTTTTTTTTCATGAGCAGCAGTTATAAATAATTCTAGAAATAAGAAAATAAGCTTAGGATAGAGGACTTCAACGCACATAATATTTATTTAAGTGAGTACCTAAACGTATTCATTATTTGTGGGATTCCCCGAATATGCGTTTCGTTTTCAAGCATAGACAATGTATGGATTGCCCATATGTGTAAAAGTGTAAATAATTACTGATGACGAAATCACCATCTAGACCCCCACTTCCCATGTCATCAAAAATAAGCAAAGCATAGACCCCCTATAGTGCTTACGTAATACTTGAACGGTCCCCTGGAGTATATCTTACCCCAGCTCGTTAACAGGCTTGGGCCAAATTATACGGTAGTTTACGGTAGTTTATTTTTCGTGTTTGTACGAAGATATGTTAGGAAAAGGGCTATGGACGCAATAGGGCATTTTTGTGTTTGTTCTGGTACAACATTAAAATATATATTTTTCTGAAATCAGCATCAAATATTGGTAAGTATGAAAACGAGTGAGGGCGTGGTGGGGACATCTCGCTATCACTGCTGTACGCACGTAACCTAATCTCGGTAACGTCACATGTCAGTTTGTGCATCCTTTTCCGTTACTTGACAGTTTCCTCTTCCACCAGACTTGAAAGGATTTTAACTTAGTTAATTTTGGACAGATTTAAAAAAAGCTTTATACAGGGTGTATCGGAAAGGTGTGGTCATATTTTAAGAACTGCATCTGCCCATCGATATGATCAACTTTCTTCAAGAAAATCCGAAGAAATAGTAAAAAAAAAAATTACCTTCCATACAAATATTGATCAGCTGATGATGACTTTGTATGGAAATTCCAATTTTTTTTGGGATTTTTTTATTGTTTCTTAGAGAAATTTGTTTATTTCCATGGGCAGAACCGGCTCTTAAAATATGATCACACCTTTCCGTTACACCCTGTATTTCTATTTTGGATAAAGTAACTTTTACAAGTATTAAATTATTGAGTTTGCTATTGCTATACTAAAACGAAGCAACTTTAAATAGGGCGTAGTATGGCGGCATAATCATCGTCGAGAGAGAGATGAGATAATAAGATAGTTTACTGAGCAGATATGGAGTGAGATGGGCAAACATTATTGCCATCGCGAATAGAACCTGGATAAGATTAGGACAGGCGCATTGAGATATTGTTACAAGAAAAGGGAGGCCTACCCGGTCATACCAACTCTTCTACTAGCCAATACTAATGAGAGTTTTCTGAAATGACGTACGTCATTTTTACGTCATAAGTTGCGTTTTCAAAGTTAAAGACGTCTCGCTTAAGTGGCGCCAACTGGTGGCGTATACAGGGTGTAAAAAGACACATCTTAACACTTTAAAAGAGACTGACTTCTGAGTTTGTTTCGGTGTTTCTTCTCAGGGTAGTCAGCTAGGAAACACCGGCCTCATCTAGCTTAAACTGACCAAAAACATTGACGTGTAAAAGTGTTCCTTGTAACCTATTTACCGAATAAACATCATTTATCATCATTTATCATCACCTAGCCGTAAACTACGCATACTGTACATCTAACAAAGTAGCTTTGCGCAAAAAATATTGCTGGGAAACGACTTTTATTATAGGTATGAAATTTTTTTTATTATTGCACGCAATGTAACGCGAATCCAGGCAAGTGGAGTAAACCCCGCCCCTTCGCTCTAAGCCACGTAGGTACTTGTCGGATACGTTTGATATTCATTGCGTTTTTGTAACTTCAAATGCGTAATTTCGATATTTAGAAAAAAAAATATCGAAAATTCAGGTAATGTTTGTTTGGAAAAAAGTTTAGTAACAACACTTTCAATTAAGTTTCGTAAATAAGTAAAAAAAAAATTGCAACTTTGACCTTCAATATCTCCAGAACCAGTGGATTCCCAGGTATGGTCTAGGGGGAAAAAAATATCCAAACAATTGCTAGAATATGTGTCTTTCGGCTTCGGAAATTGTCTTTTTACACCCGATATATTCCTGAAAACCCACATGAGCGTAAACATCGATAACTTATTACTATTTAACTTGCAATGTTTGTTTGTTGGGTCTAATCTTGTAAGTTGAATGTGGATCTACCACATCCTCTTATCCTTTGTGGTTGAACTTTTACATGTCGGTTCAGTTCCGATGACAATGCATTTTTATGGTAAGCATGACCTGAATGGACTTCCAGGATTAGCTTCAGCACAAAGAAACTCTTCAACGGTCAACAGCACAGACACGATATTTTGTGCACGCATTTAATTATGATAGTTGGTTCAGAAGCTTATTTTTAACCGACTTTCGAAAAAGGAGGATCTTCTATGTTCGACTGTGTTTTTTTTTTATGTATGTCCGCCGATTGGTCCGTCAGTTGTGGACCGATTTTCAAAATTATTTATTATCCAGAAGAATATACTTCCGAGGTGGTCCCATATAAATTTTATCGAAATAGCTTCAGCGCTTTTTGAGAAAGTGAACAAAAACGAAAAATACGTATACCTCGATGACGTTTTGGTGTGCTCCAAATGTTTAAATTCCACGTTCCATGTTATTGGGGTTTTTAGTTCTGGGGTATAACAACTAAAAAGTGAAAAATAAAAAACTTTTTTACAAAAAAAACAACCCGTTATTTTTTAATGTTTAGTGTATTTTTTTTTTGGCAGTCGGTTGTTTTTTTTTGTAAAAAAGTTTTTTCTTATGTTTTTACTAATTTTTTTTTCTCACATAACATGGTCGATGCCATATCCCCTTAGATACAATAAAAACACAATTCTGTGAAGTTGTACTTATACGGTATTTGCAGTCGTATTTATTGAGTCAACAACCTAAGTATATTTTCTTATTTACGTAAGTACTTATCAATGATATTTGGACGACTGAAGGTGAACTCGGGCGATGACATTAGTTTAGTAGTAAAGTGCAAAGTATAGGTACAAATAAGTTATGAGAATTTTAGAGATGTTTAAATGCGAGTTATGTTCTAGGAAATCGTGATTTACGTCGCGTCGCTTTAATAATGATAATAAATCATTTTATTTCAAGCATTGTACGTAATGCACATACACATACATTTCACCCATAGTGACTACATGTCTATTAAGTAATTAGCAGAGGTCGGAATTAGGTAGAGTTATTTATGTACTTACACTGATTTCATACAGCGAAAGAATAAGTGGATATGCCTCAAATGCCGAGATTAATTTTAAAGAGCACAAAAATCCCCTGGTTTACAAAATAAAAAAGTTATTTACTTTTACACAATTTAAACCACTCCACGCGCGACGTTGCCAAATTTACATCAACAACATCGGATGTCCGAAGTTGTAAAATTCCAATGCGCATACGCGCGATGTTGCCACCTTTGTAGTTCAAACATAGCTTGTGAGAACATAATGAAACAATAGAGGTTTTTATTATTATTTATTTGTAATATTGTTGGACACACGGGATTGTCCATTAGAAATCTCGGGAAGATCCATATTAATATCAACATTTCGATACAAGTACATAAATAACTCTACCTAATTCCGACCTCTGGTAATTAGTTATTACAAATTGTAAATTAAATTAATACGTTCATAGTTTTATAGTTTTACGGATAATTATTAAGTAAATTATGCATACGTGAACAATGTCATTATGTCATTTGTTGTTTTTGACATGTCATTGTTATTTTATGTTATTATTATGTGTGTCATTATTATGTATTACGTCAAAGTCAATGTTGAAATTGAACAATTCGGTTCTAATCACGAAAATTGCGCGGAATACAGTAGTTACAATATTATTATTGTTTTACCTTGCGTCGACCACATTGTCGTTAATTTAACGTGAAGTGAGTGATAGTAGTCTTATGCCAACCTAACCTACCTAAATAAGTTATGAAGAACACTAAGGGTGTTACTACACCAATCGATCGATCGTCGATCGATGCTAGAACGCATTAGTCGAAGGCGAACGATAGTTTCTATTACACCAATCGATCGATCGTAGAATCCATTAGTCGACGTCGATCGATAGTTTCTACTAGGTACACCAATTGATCGAGCGTCGATCGACGGTAGAATGAATTAGTCGATGTCGAGTCATACTTTCTACTAGGTACACCAATCGATCGAGCATCGATTGACGGTAGAATGAATTAGTCGACGTCGATCGATATTTTCTACTAGGTACACCAATCGATCGAGCGTCGATCGATGGTAGAATGAATTAGTCGACGTCGACCGATAGTTTCTACTACATACACCAATCGATCGAGCGTCGATCGATGATAGAATGAATTAATCGACATCGATCGATAGTTTCTACTATGTACACCAATCGATCGAGGGTCGATCGATGATAGAATGAATTAGTCGACGTCGATCGATAGTTTCTACTAGGTACACCAATTGATCGAGGGTAGATCGATGGTAGAATGGAAGAGTCGAAGTCGACCGGTCGAATGTTTATCGACCGGTATCCGTCGATCAGCCAAAGCTATTACACGCATCGATCGACGATCGATCGATGTAATAACACCTTAATAGCCTTTTTATCAATTTTAACAACTGAGATAGAAATTGTTCCGTTTAACTTATCAAGCAGATAACTAAATAATAAATATTAGTAGTACTTTCCCGTAAACGAATAAAATTCGAATTCTATTTTATTTTTTTCGTATGTGGTATCCTCTCCCACATTATTGACAAAATATAATTTGTTAGTACTGCAATAAGGTTAGCGCTGAAGCTATTTCGATAAAATTTATATGGGACCACCATATAAATTTTATCGAAATAGCTTCAGCGCTTTTTGAGAAAGTGAACAAAAACGAAAAATACGTATACCTCGATGACATTTTGGTGTGCTCCAAATGTTTAAATTCCACGTTCCATGTTATTGGGGTTTTTAGTTCTGGGGTATAACAACTAAAAAGTGAAAAATAAAAAACTTTTTTACAAAAAAAAACAACCGACTTCCAAAAAAAAAAAATACACTAAAAATTTAAAAATAATTTTAATTTCGGAAGTCGGTGTCAAATAACAAAGAAGTAAAATACAAATACCGACTTCCGAAATTAAAGTTATTTTTTAATGTTTAGTGTATTTTTTTTTTGGAAGTCGGTTGTTTTTTTTTGTAAAAAAGTTTTTTCTTATGTTTTTACTAATTTTTTTTTCTCACATAACATGGTCGATGCCATATCCCCTTAGATACAATAAAAACACAATTCTGTGAAGTTGTACTTATACGGTATTTGCAGTCGTATTTATTGAGTCAACAACCTAAGTATATTTTCTTATTTACGTAAGTACTTATCAATGATATTTGGACGACTGAAGGTGAACTCGGGCGATGACATTAGTTTAGTAGTAAAGTGCAAAGTATAGGTACAAATAAGTTATGAGAATTTTAGAGATGTTTAAATGCGAGTTATGTTCTAGGAAATCGTGATTTACGTCGCGTCGCTTTAATAATGATAATAAATCATTTTATTTCAAGCATTGTACGTAATGCACATACACATACATTTCACCCATAGTGACTACATGTCTATTAAGTAATTAGCAGAGGTCGGAATTAGGTAGAGTTATTTATGTACTTACACTGATTTCATACAGCGAAAGAATAAGTGGATATGCCTCAAATGCCGAGATTAATTTTAAAGAGCACAAAAATCCCCTGGTTTACAAAATAAAAAAGTTATTTACTTTTACACAATTTAAACCACTCCACGCGCGACGTTGCCAAATTTACATCAACAACATCGGATGTCCGAAGTTGTAAAATTCCAATGCGCATACGCGCGATGTTGCCACCTTTGTAGTTCAAACATAGCTTGTGAGAACATAATGAAACAATAGAGGTTTTTATTATTATTTATTTGTAATATTGTTGGACACACGGGATTGTCCATTAGAAATCTCGGGAAGATCCATATTAATATCAACATTTCGATACAAGTACATAAATAACTCTACCTAATTCCGACCTCTGGTAATTAGTTATTACAAATTGTAAATTAAATTAATACGTTCATAGTTTTATAGTTTTACGGATAATTATTAAGTAAATTATGCATACGTGAACAATGTCATTATGTCATTTGTTGTTTTTGACATGTCATTGTTATTTTATGTTATTACTAGCTGTGCCCGCGACTTCGTTCGCGTGGTTGTCGAGAACAAAACAACGTCGTTTAGATAAGAGTATATCACCTTTTTGATGATTTAGATAAGAGTCCTGACTTTGGTATAGTTGATTACGTTAATGCTTCTCTATATACTATGTTAGCGGTGGAATTACCCGGAGCATATACAAAAAGGTTGTTTGGGTTGCTAACACGTGATAGAGAAACATAGAGTTGGCCGTGTGAAAAACAATCAAAAGTAAGGTCTACACCCGCAACGGATAACGTCTGGCCTTGGGCTTTATTAATAGTCATAGCGTAACAGAGGCTTACAGGAAATTGCACACGTTTGAAAGTAAACGGAAAATTATTGGGGATAATGGGTATCCTGGGAATGAAAACAACATCACCGGAGCCGCAACCTGTTAAGATTTCGGCTTCGATGACATTTCGTTGGAGATTTGTTACTCTCAACCGAGTTCCATTGCATAGTTTTGGTGGGCTTAAATTTCTGAGTAGAATGATTGGTACTCCGACTTTTAAATAAATTTTGTGTGCTGGAAGACCTGGTGTATTTAGAGAGTCTAAAAACTCTACTGGATAGTGGGTGGCATCTCCTTCTTCTAAAACCGTGTTAATAGATAAATATTCCCTACTTTCTCCAGAAACATGTACCAATATTTGAGAATTTATTGCTGCTGCTTGGTCGTTGCGAGGTGCCAAAATAGCTCGTTGGCATAGCCAAGCAGCGTCATGGTTCGAGATCTCTGATGGATCTCCGTATACAGAGGAAATGAGTTCCTGCTGTGAGGCAACAGAAGAACACAGGCTTTCGACTAAAGTTACTTTACCTCCTTCTTGAGTCGGGTATGTGCCGTTACCAATTTGAAGTAGTAAATTTGAGAAAACCTGCGCGTTTGCGTCACCTCCCAAATATGCTCGCATATTAAAGCTCAAATTAGTTAATATGACACTACGCCATAAAATAGAGCTCTTTAAACAGGCACCTATTTCATCGGCCCTCGTTCCTCTGGGTATTATAGGGAGTGTCTGCCTGAAGTCTCCACAGAATAGCACCGTTAAGCCTCCCATCGGTCGGTCATTTTGTCTTATATCTCGCAACGTTCTATCTACAGCTTCCACAGCTTTACGATTTGCCATCGTACACTCGTCCCAAACGATAAGGGCGCAATCGCGTAAAACCCTTGCTTTATCACTATTGCGAGACACGTTGCAAACAGGGTTTTCTGTGCGGTCCAAGTCGATTGGTATTTTAAATGTTGTATGTGCAGTTTTTCCTCCTGGTAATAAAGTGGCAGCTATTCCTGAGGAAGCGACGGCAAGGGCAATTTTGTTTTGGCTCCTTATTTGAGCCAAGATAACTTTAGTGAGGAAAGTTTTACCTGTTCCACCAGGTGCATCTAAAAACAGCATTTCTCCTAATGAATGTTCTACACTACAGCATACTCTATCAAAGATTTGACGTTGTTCTGTCGCCAAATTTGAACAGCCATTTCGCAATATTTCTGCTAACTCTTCGGGGTTGTAATTTATTTCAGATGTATACTCCCTATTAATTCGTTCCCCACCAACTGTCGGTGTCGGCAAGCCGTATTGACTGAGGGGGTTCCCTCCTATACTTGTAACTATATCTTGTATAGCCAGCAAAGCCCTATTATGGCAGCTTTCACGTACTTGGTCAGAAGTTTCACTATTTATATTTTGCTGTCTCAAAAAATCTTCGGCAAACGCGTCTTTATATTTTTGCCACAACTGCCCAGCGTCCGATAGGCCACAAAATGTCAACAAAATGGCAAATAAATGGCGCAAACGATGTGGACTATCACTGACGCATGCTTCGGCTAAAGCATCATCCCAATGCTGATCGCCATCTAATAAATGCCGTGCGCGGCAAGCAGCTTGAAATGTGGGATATTCTATATCGTCCACTTTGCGGAGCTCAGCAAAAGAAGTAGGTCCTCGCACTGTGTGAAGAAGAAGGCGTAAATAATAACACTCTGCATTATTTGGGTGCACCGTGTATACTCTTCCAATCACGTGTTCTTTAAAAATGCCGGACTCGCCTTCTACAGCAGTTCCACGTCTCCTGCGATTAAAAACACCTTGCTGCTTGTTATAAGTATAATAATGTGGCACTTCATTGTACAACAGAGACTTAGCGAAATTGTCTCTTTCGCAAAGGCGAAAGAATGCGAGCAAGGTGGTTTGTCTTGGGTTGTTCATTCTTTCTGCCACATTTTCTGGCTGAAAGTAAACTCGCTGCCCGCCTTCCAGGTGCACGTCAAGATGGATGACTGGCGGATACCTTTCATGAATAGGGAAACTCAAAATGCGCCAAACTGCCTCCGAAGAGCTTATGTATCGGCCAGATTGATACCTTGTCACTTCATCAAATTGGTTGTTATTTCTTAGTGCTATCATGGCTTGATCACTACCTTTATTAACATATTTACATATATATTTTATAGATTCGACGCTATTACAAATTTCAACATTAATGTGTGCTTGAAAAGCGTTTGACAAAACTGGAGAATACGGTACCACCCAACTATTATTTAGAATTATTTCTTGTCCACGGAATCTGACAGTAGCTGTGAAACCACCTTGTGACGGTGATCTTCGCCGGTATTGCGGATACCCATTTTCCCCAGCCATAGTTAGTTCTTTCAGTGCTCTGGGGTATTTTTTTGAGCATTGACCATCTTTCATGCACGGTGATTCCCTGTTTAAGAGGCCACATGGCCCGTGAACCATATGTGTTTTTACTATGTCATGCAAAATCGGATCTGCATTATAGTCCGGAAATTCTGCACTTATGACACTGTCTATAGCATCGGGACGAATTTTTTCTTCCAGCCACAGAAGAATGTGCGCGTGGGGTAAACCACGCTTTTGCCACTCGACGCTATACATAAAACAAAGAGTTGAACCGAAAACTTTCTCCTTTGTAAGTAGATTAATCAAGACTTTGAGTTTTAAATGAAAAATCCTAGCAATAATGTCATGTCTGTCGTATGACGCCTGTCCTGTGAGAAGTGCCTGGCAAATCTCCGTCCACTTTGGATTTGTTGTAAATGTTATAAAAAGGTCCGGCCGGCCGTATTTACGGACGTAACAAAAAGCATCTTGCGTTCGTTCGTGCATATACCGCGGACCGCCTGTGAAACTGGATGGCAAAATAACCAATCGACCCAAGTTTTCGACGTTATTATCTGATTGCATGGCGTCCCGCAAGTGCACGTATTCTTCAGCGCGTAACCGTCGCTGGTTAGTGCGAATATACACTAAACGTTCAGTTTCTATTTTTGCGTACATGTCCACAATAAATTGGCTGAACAAACCACGAAATCGTTGCAAATATACGAAACTGTTTTGCCTTATTTGTAAAAGGTAGGAATAGTATTGTTGAGCAGATATTTTTTTTTGATAATTAGTGACTCTCGTAGTAGGGTTCACTTGGTACAGCCCAAAATTGTACCCATCTTCACCATGACAATAAATTAGTGGATATTGCAGGGCGTCGTAAGCTCGGTGGGTTTCCAAAATGCGTTGAAGGCGATCGTCGCGTGTACGCAACACGATATCACGTCTCTCACACTCCTGGTCGACTAAAACAACTGCAACTTCATCTGCGACGGGTGCATTGTGTCTTCCACGGTGTTCACCCACAGGACGTCTATCGGCACTTATAACAATTTTGAAATCATTGCTGCCTTGTGGAATTGACTCCAATGCAGCTTTGAATTCACGAACGTACTGGTTAACGTGATGCAGCAATTCTTGAAGTTGACCCAAAAGCTCAGCATTGAGCTGGGGAAAATTGTGATTTCTAACATTGAGCTGTTGCGTGTAATCGGATACAAAATAAATTTGGAGAAATTTGGGTTCATTTTCTGGCAGCAAAGATCCAATAAGGTGATAAACTTGACCTTGTACTTTGAAGGTTGGCATGAACGGTCCTTCCGTTATTTGTTTTGCCCCAAAGGAAGTCATTTGGAAAGCACTGTTATATAAACGAATATTATCCAAAAAACGGTTCGACTGGGGATGATCGCCATTCAGGAGACTTTTAAGTAAGTGTGGTGGATCTTGGAAATTTGGAAGAACAATTTTTCCATTTGAGCAGCACATTCCATCTGTCTCTTTCCTCCATTTCAAAGCATGACAAAAATTACAAATTTCTCTCATGTCACCCACGAAAGTAAAGCCAGCATAATTAATTCTAGACGAATATGTGAACCCTGATTTTTCCCTATTGTCCCAAGGTAATAAAATATTTGCATCGTCATTTTCCATGGACTCATCAGCTCCGCTATTTGTTTCTCTATTCATATGGTATCGAGCTCGTTCTATTTCTAGGCGAGATTGACGTTGTTCTGCTGTTTCTGCTCGTCTTAGTTCATCTATTCTTTCCCTTTCAGATGCAAGATAACTTTCATTGTTTCTTTGTACACCTACATAGTTATGTCTAGCTATTTGTAATCGTTCTTCTCTTTGGGAGAGAGATTCAGACTCGCGCGAGAGAGCGTGTCGCTCTCGGTCAGATGACAGACGTGCTTGGCGTTCCTCGATACTCTCTTGAGAACGCAAAGTCGCGGTCCGAGTTCTTTGCGAACTTAAGCGCGACTCCCTTTCTGTGAAAGTCTATGACTCGCGTGAGAGAGACTGGCGCTCCCGATCAGCAGACAGCCGAACTTCGCGTTCCTGGATATTCTCTTGAGAACGCAAAGTCGCGGTCCGAGTTCTTTGCGAACTTAAGCGCGACTCCCTTTCTGTGAAAGTCTCTGACTCGCGTGAGAGAGACTGGCGCTCCCGATCAGCAGACAGCCGAACTTCGCGTTCCTGGATATTCTCTTGAGAACGCAAAGTCGCGGTCCGAGTTCTTTGCGAACTTAAGCGCGACTCCCTTTCTGTGAATGTCTCTGACTCACGTGAGAGAGAGTGGCGCTCCCGATCAGCAGACAGCCGGTCTTCGCGTTCCTGGATACTCTCTTGAGACCGCAAAGTCGCGGTCCGTGTTCTTTGTGAACTTAAACGTGACTCCCTTTCGGTGAACGTTTCCGATTCACGTGAAAGAGCGATGTGCTCTCGGTTAGCAGATAACCGTGCTTCACGATCTTCTTCCGATTCCTGAGACCTACAAAGTCTCATCCTTTTCGCATTTCGGCTACGCAGCGAAAGGTTAAGTTTTTTTTCTTTGAGGCATTTTCAAGGAAAATTAAAGCAATAAACAAAACTAACAACACTTATGACTGAATAGCCTACAAACTTAAAAGATCGGTGCGTCGAACAGTCTAGTGTGACAACGTATCGTCTGTTCGTGGTCGTGACTCAACGAATTGGCAACACTAACTTACTGTATAACGATTGGCACTATTGGATTCAAACTACGAAGTAAATCAAATACAATCTTTACTTCGTACTTCAAACCAATGACCAAAGTTGACCAAACGAAACCAATAAGATAAGCAAATACTTTTTTTTCGACCAATTTAGAAAATCGATAAACCAAGCAACCAAAGAACTTTTACGACACACGCAAGAACTTTTAAGACACCTAACGAAACCCAATTTGCTCTCTCCGGGAAATCGCTGCTACCCCGCAAGGGGCGCGGCGGGCGGTGCAGGCATTGCCTCTTACCGCAGCATCTATGATGTGCCTGTCAAAACAGGCACTGCGTCATGGTGGCCAATATAGGCCGTGGTTTATGACAGGCTTCATTCTGCCTGTCTGTGTGTGGATGGTTTTGTGTCAGTGGGAGCGCCGCGGCAAAGTCGCCGTTTCATCATGACACCTCGGCGGTCCGACCCCGCCAGGTGAGACCCCCGGTTACCCGGGGGAAGCCCAGCGAGAGACAACCAGCGGCGAGGTGCCAACTTTGGTGGCGCTCCCCACTGAGGATGTTGAGCCCCAATTTGCCTAGTAAACACGGTGGACGTCATCCTCGCGCGGAAAATCTTAACACCGCGATTCAGAAAATGACGTCATTTGCACAACGCCATCTATCGGATTTAGATTTCAACTATCAACATTAGTTCTATTTTTAGTCTTAAGATGTCGTTGCAAGTACTATACTTAATTGCGTAACGTAATATTTTACTTCTTGAACTCACTAAATTAATCATATCTTTTGATAGAGTGAACCGATTTCGATGAAACAAAAACTAAGTTAATCCTCAAGTTGCGTATAATTTTTGTATATAAACATTGTCAGCATTGAATTCGTAGATTTTACGTGATGTGCGCACAAACAAACAGACAAACAGACAAAAATTTCAAAAATGATGGAAATGGGTTCTGTTACTTATCTTTTCACACGCTGGCTATTTTTTGTTTCAATTTCTTCAATGTACAAAAATGACTTTTCTACAGATTTATTATATGTATAGATTATGTGTGTCATTATTATGTATTACGTCAAAGTCAATGTTGAAATTGAACAATTCGGTTCTAATCACGAAAATTGCGCGGAATACAGTAGTTACAATATTATTATTGTTTTACCTTGCGTCGACCACATTGTCGTTAATTTAACGTGAAGTGAGTGATAGTAGTCTTATGCCAACCTAACCTACCTAAATAAGTTATGAAGAACACTAAGGGTGTTACTACACCAATCGATCGATCGTCGATCGATGGTAGAACGCATTAGTCGAAGGCGAACGATAGTTTCTATTACACCAATCGATCGATCGTAGAATCCATTAGTCGACGTCGATCGATAGTTTCTACTAGGTACGCCAATTGATCGAGCGTCGATCGACGGTAGAATGAATTAGTCGATGTCGAGTCATACTTTCTACTAGGTACACCAATCGATCGAGCATCGATTGACGGTAGAATGAATTAGTCGACGTCGATCGATATTTTCTACTAGGTACACCAATCGATCGAGCGTCGATCGATGGTAGAATGAATTAGTCGACGTCGACCGATAGTTTCTACTACATACACCAATCGATCGAGCGTCGATCGATGATAGAATGAATTAATCGACATCGATCGATAGTTTCTACTATGTACACCAATCGATCGAGGGTCGATCGATGATAGAATGAATTAGTCGACGTCGATCGATAGTTTCTACTAGGTACACCAATTGATCGAGGGTAGATCGATGGTAGAATGGAAGAGTCGAAGTCGACCGGTCGAATGTTTATCGACCGGTATCCGTCGATCAGCCAAAGCTATTACACGCATCGATCGACGATCGATCGATGTAATAACACCTTAATAGCCTTTTTATCAATTTTAACAACTGAGATAGAAATTGTTCCGTTTAACTTATCAAGCAGATAACTAAATAATAAATATTAGTAGTACTTTCCCGTAAACGAATAAAATTCGAATTCTATTTTATTTTTTTCGTATGTGGTATCCTCTCCCACATTATTGACAAAATATAATTTGTTAGTACTGCAATAAGGTTAAAATTGGAATGAACATTGATTCTACATTACCTTCGTTCCTGGTCTCATCAGCTTGTTCCCTTGCGTTCAGCACTTCTTGTAATACAGGCCCTTTGATCCTGAAGTCGCGTGCCGTACCCAACGACAAATACTGCTGCCAATTCAGCTGAAACCAAACAATCAGAATATCTGATAAAAAATCATATTTTATACTCTTTAAGAAAATAACGTTGCCCTCCACTAGAAATTACTCCTGTGTCGTGGGTGCATTCACAAACATGTAAACTCACATACACAAGACACCCAGACCCGGAATAACTATATGTAGGACCACACATAATATAATACTAGCGTACAGATGCCTCATCCCATACAAAGAAACGGTACCGCCGTAACTACGGGTTTTCGTCTGGCACAAGTAACTTTTGTTCTTCGTTCGGGCCCGTCCTCTACACCTCGCTAGATGGTGTTAGCAGCGACCGATTGCAACACTTGCAAGTTGAATGAATTTACTTAGTCTTACCTATAATTTCTCACACATTAAGGAATTATTTTATAGAATTTTTGGCACTTCATAACAGTTTGTGTCCTTCACCACACAATCCTCACCTTTGAAAACTTAATGAAAATCAATTTTGAGTACGCAAAAAAATAGTCAATAAATAGTCACCAAGGTTAAAAAAATAGTCGCATTATGATTCCGTAGTTATATCTATATGTTGGTGAAGATTGGGGGGTGAAGGTATCCACACAAATCTCACCTCAGTGCAAGCAAACGGCTAGGAGTATCGACATAGTTTCAATTCCAAAAAATAGTCAAAAAATAGTCGTAACCATAGGCCTTTACCAGTTATCAGGAGGCACGCAAGTAAAAGAATATTCGGATTGAATGGCTTATATTTTAGGAGCTGGTATTTATATAGGTACATTTCGTTTTCATATTATAGGGTAACAGACTAAAACAATAATATTGGCCCATCACAAATGAGCGGGTAGTTTTACTATAACCACCGCGCGTCGACAACATGAAGGTAGTTGTATGAATAAGCGCGCGCGGCGGCGTCGCGCTCAAAAATAGTCATTAAGGGATTCCAGAGATATAAAGGTATCTTGGTGAGGATTGCGTGGTGAGCCTTTCTCGCCACAATCCTCACCTGATTGTCGCGGAACTCTTACGTTTTTGAATTTGATTTTGGTGTCGAAAAATAGTCAAGAAATAGTCATCTCCAAACATGATAATTTCGACCTGGTTTACTATATAGAAGTATATTAAACTTCCATGTCAACTTCTACATACATTTTCGAGTCGAGCGCAGTCGAGCACAAAAAAAGTATCTATTAAGTACGTATTTTAATGGTCACCTTATTTTAGGTTGCAATAAAAAGGGTATAATTGTTAGTTAAGTACCTAGCTATTTTAGGTACATAATAGGTTTGTAATGTATAAAATAATCATGACAAATTATAAACCAAAGTTTTTACTAGAGGACATAATCGCATATCAAGTGTGATTTTGCTGATTAGACGTAGGGTCAGTAGTATCTGTATCAGTACTACTGACCCTACGTCTAATCAGCAGTATAACTACTAGTATAACTAGATGGACTGACTAGTAGTTATACAATATAACAGAATGGAAAAAAGTCCTATTTGTTATAATGCTCAATATAACTTATTGGATTCGAAAAAAATAATAGAGGTTTGATCAGCACCAGGCCCGTGAGTCGCAGCGCGTAGTGTTCCACGCGCGCCTCAAAGAGATGTTTGTCAGCCACCACTGACGGGGCCCATCATGGCCAGTGCCTGCATGCCAAGGGGTCGCGGATAAATTCGTAACAGAGTTACCGCGCCCCTGGGCACTCAGGCAAGGAAGGAACAGGGTTGGGTTAAAAGACTGGGACTGACTGGGACTTTTACTGACTAAAGTCAGTAAAAGTCCGACACCCCTTCCCGCTCCACCCAGAGCTCCCAGATGTCATTGGATGATTTCCCAACACCAAAAAAAATAAAAAAGAGGGGCTTTACATCTAATGCCTTTATTTTTATAGTCACCTGCAGGTATTCCTTAATAATACTAGTCTGTAACTGTCCTACAGCAAAAGACCTCTTCTCATACAGAGAAGGCTCGTGCAAGTTCAAGTTCGTTCAAGTTCAAGTTCGTTCAATTTCAAGTTCGTTCAATTTCAAGTTCGTTAAAGTTCAAGTTCGTTCAATTTCAAGTTCGTTCAAGTTCGTTCAATTCCAAGTTCGTTAAAGTTCAAGTTCGTTCAAGTTCTAGTTCAAGTTTGTTCAAGTTCAAGTTCGTTCAAGTTCATTCAAGTTCGTTCAAGTTTGTTGAACGGAATTCCGTTAAAGTTCAATTTCGTTCAAGTTCAAATTCGTACGAGTTCAAGTTCGTTCAAGTTCAATTTCGATCTTGTTCAAGTTCAATTTCGATAAGTTCAAGTTCAATTTCGATAAGTTCAAGTTCGTTCCAGCTCGATCAAGGTCAATTTCGATCAAGGTCAAGGTCGTTCAATTTCAATCAAGGTCAACTTCGATCAAGGTCAAGTTCGGTCAAGGTCATTTCGTTCAAGGTCAATTTCGTTCAAGGTCAAATTCGATCAAGGTCAAGTTCGATCAAGGTCAAGTTCGATCAAGGTCAAGTTCGATCAAGGTCAAGTTCGATCAAGGTCAAGTTCGATCAAGGTCAAGTTCGATAAAGGTCAAGTTCGATCAAGGTCAAGTTCGATCAAGGTCAATTTCGATCAAGATCAAGTTCGATCAAGGTCATTTCGATCAAGGTCATTTCGTTCAAGGTCAATTTCGTTCAAGGTCAATTTCGTTCAAGGTCAATTTCGTTCAAGGTCAAGTTCTATCAAGGTCAAGTTCTATCAAGGTCAAATTCGATCAAGGTCAAGGTCGTTCAATTTCAATCAAGGTCAACTTCGATCAAGGTCAAGTTCGGTCAAGGTCATTTCGTTCAAGGTCAATTTCGTTCAAGGTCAAATTCGATCAAGGTCAAGTTCGATCAAGGTCAGGTTCGATCAAGGTCAAGTTCGATCAAGGTCAAGTTCGATCAAGGTCAAGTTCGATCAAGGTCAAGTTCGATCAAGATCAAGTTCGATCAAGGTCATTTCGATCAAGGTCATTTCGTTCAAGGTCAATTTCGTTCAAGGTCAAGTACGATCAAGGTCAATTTCGATCAAGGTCAAGTTCGATCAAGGTCAATTTCGATCAAGGTCAATTTCGTTCAAGGTCAAGTTCGATCAAGGTCAATTTCGTTCAAGGTCAATTTCGTTCAAGGTCAAGTTCGATCAAGGTCAAGTACGATCAAGGTCAATTTCGATCAAGGTCAAGTTCGATCAAGGTCAATTTCGATCAAGGTCAATTTCGATCAAGGTCAAGTTCGGTCAAGGTCAATTTCGGTCAAGGTCAAGTTCGGTCAAGGTCAATTTCGATCAAGGTCAATTTCGATCAAGGTCAATTTCGGTCAAGGTCAATTTCGATCAAGGTCAATTTCGATCAAGGTCAAGTTCGATCAACGTCAAGTTTGATCAAGGTCGAGTCCGTTCGAGTTCGTTCGAGTCCGTTTGAATCCGTTCGGGTCCGTTCGAATCCGTTTGAATCCGTTCGTGTCCGTTTGAATCCGTTCGAGTCCGTTCGAGTACGTTTGAATCCGTTCGGGTCCGTTCGAATCCGTTCGAGTCCGTTCGAGTCCATCCGAGTCCGTTCGAATCCGTTCGAGTCCGTTCGAGTCCGTACGAGTCCGTTCGAGTCCGTCCGAGTCCGTTTGAGTCCGTTCGAGTCCGTTTAAGTCCGTTCGAGTCCGTTCGGATCCGTTCGAATCCGTTCGAATCCGTTTGAATCCGTTCGGGCCCGTTCGAATACGTTCTGAATCCGTTCGGGCCCGTTCGAATACGTTCGAGTCCGTTTGAATCCGTTCGAGTCCGTTCGGATCCGTTTGGGTCCGTTCGGGTCCGCCGACCGGACGTAGGTACTAGACTGTCTGTACATAGCACGAATCAGCTCAACATACTTCCCAGGCAAACCTTTCTCTTTCAAGGCCCACCACAACACATCCCGAGGTACCCTATCATACGCTTTCTCAAGATCAATGAACACCATGTGCAAGTTCTTGTGCACACGTCTGTACTTCTCGCACAATTGACGGAGAGCGAAGGTGGCGTCCATTGTCCCTCGACCTGGCATAAACCCAAACTGGTTCGGGGTAATCTCACTCTCCTCTCGCAATCTTTTCTCTATCACTTTCTGCCATACTTTCATAGTATGTGACATGAGCTTTATCCCTCGATAGTTGTTGCAGTCCTGTACATCCCCTTTATTCTTGAAGATGGGCACTAGGGAACTATTGCACCATTCTTGTGGGATCACTTCTTCATACAACAACTTATTGAAGAATAAAGTCAGCCCCATACATCCATCCTCTTTTAAACACTTCCATACTTCTACTGGTATGTCATCAGGGCCCATGGCCTTTCCATTTTTCATACATTGAACTGCCATTCTTACTTCATCCATGATAATTTCTCTCACCAAACCCATATTTACTTGTACCTCTTTGAGCACAGCATTCCATTCATTCATCAACTTTTCAAAATAAACCTTCCATCGCTCTTTTATTTCGTCATCTTTCGACAAGACTTTACCGAGTTCATTCCACCACCATGTATCCTTTTCTATCATGCCTTTACCTTGCGATTCTCCAAACTCATCTTTTGCTACTCGCCTTATACAATGCGCCATCTCTTTCCAACATTCATCCACAGATTTTCCTTCCATATCCTTCATTTCTATCATTTTATCTACTAATTGACTCTTAACCATACTTGCACACTCCTCATTTTCTATCATACGCCATCTGATTTTGGGTGGGGGCCGTTCTTTGTTCCTACTGGACGAGACACTGACTATTACGTCCATCATTATGAGCCTGTGTTGAGAGACTAAGCCTTCGCCTGGCAACACTTTACAGTTTTTGACTGTTTTGAGACTGTTTCGTCTCACCAAGAAAAAGTCAATTTGGGTCGCGTGCTGGCCACTTTTGTAAGTGATCAGGTATTCGTCTTACTTTTTGAACCAGGTGTTAGTTATTGCCAGGTCAAAAGCCGAAGCAGCTTGCAGCAATGTCTCGCCATCAGTATTACGGTCTCCGTACTCCCAACCACCATGCACTCTCTTATAACCGTACTTCAGACTTCCTACATGCCCATTAAAATCACCCCCCACAAACACCTCTTCACTCTCCTGTACATTCATCATCACACAATCGAAGTCCTTCCAAAATTTCTCTTTTACACTATCCTCACATTCTGATTGGGGTGCATACGCACTAATAACATTTACTATCATACTCTCCACAACCACTTTAATAGCTATCACTCTATCACTCACTCTTTTAACATCCACCACACATTCTTTTAACTCACTATTAAAAACTATGCCCACACCATTCCGTTTGCCATCACTTCCACAGTAATAAAACTTACGAGTATATCCTTCTCCTGATTCTCTTGCTTTTGCACCCTTCCATTTCGTTTCTTGCAAACACGCTATATTTATCCGTCGCCTTTTTAAAACATCTGCTAACTCTCTTCCTTTTCCAGTCATAGTACCTATATTCCAGCTCGCACACCTCAATCTTAATTCTCTCACTCTCCGAGCTTGCGTTTTACGTCGCACCCGCCCGTCCTGGTGCGACAACCCTTGTCCATTTCCCACAGAAGCCGGGTGCTGCCCCTACGCGTCGCCTGTGGGGTACGCCCATAGAGTATATACGAGTAACCACTAGAGAGCTTATAGGCCGATTTCTTCTAAGAACACGACTCACTACCGCGGGCCGGGGGACGAGGAAGCACGCGCGGCTGTAATTGGTCAGTTCAAGGTCAAGCTGCATAGGTACGGCATCGTTAGGGCTGTTCTACTTTATTAAGGGAAACTAATCGATGTCGATAAAATGGATTTAAACATTTAAAAAAACTCAATTAAAATCGTATATAATATTTATTCAAAATCAATCAATTACAAAAAAAAAAAATCAAAGTGCTTTATTTCCATTAGGCCATTCCAAATTGTAGTTTCGTATGGAGAAGAATGGACAAGAAACTCCGTACAAACTCTTTTAAATAATTCGTTTTACAATGCTTTGTATAGATACACTAGTAAAATAATAAAAATAATGTGAAAAGGCCGATTTGACTATTCGCAACATTATACCAAAAAAAAAAACAAAACATAGCAAAATAGGTAAAAACATCGTTGGTACCGCTGAACTAAATAAACGGCGGCGTTGTTTTAAATATTCAAAACAATCGGAGCTAAAGTGTCTCGAACAAAATGCGCTGTATTTTGATGGAAACCAATTTTCCCTATTAACCTTATCTATCCACTTTTGTTTTAGTTCCGGAATCCTCGGAAATCTAAAATGAAAACATGTATGTCAAACACACAGATGAAAAAACGTTTTTACATCAAAAACTACAAAGTGAAAAATAGCTGATTAAATAAAATAACAAATGGAACAATATCAAATTCATAGTGCATTATCAAATTCACTTAAGCGTATGATTTTGTGACTGTCTTCATCGAAATAGCAAATCCAAGTGACAGTTTTATTAATTTATTGGTATATGTGGCCTAGAAATATTATTATTGGGATTTTAAATATAACATTTCATAATAATTGGATATAAAATAGCCCGACCACACTGGGACCGATCGAACCCAGCGATGCTTAGGACATCAAGATTATGGTGGACAAATTGGTCCCCGGTCTGGGACATAAAAATATTTTTTCAAATAAGAACCTCCTCCTTTTTTTGAAGTCGGTTAAAAATAGATAGGTATTATAATACGGTATTTGAATTAAATATTTTTGAAATTACTTTAATTATATTATTAATTATCGATATCGATTTCATCTATTAAAGGTAACAGCACAGATTTTTACGATAAACATACAAAGGGAAAGAAAGGGATAGAAGCATTGGAATTGTCTAATGAAAGTACGAGACTTTTCCAAAAGACATCAACGCGGAATTTTACAGTGTGCTCTTTAACCCAGCCACCATTATAACGAGACCCCCGCGGTCGCTCATTATTTTATTAAATCAAAAATATTTTTCTTATTGTTTACTTACCGGTGAAAAGTTATGGCATCCTTTTTGTATCTAGATGTCTTGGAATGTTTCCCACACCATTTCACCGCGCATGAAGGCATCTTGATGCGTTATAATTTTATAAAAAGTTTTTTTTTTTAATAATTTTGCGTACATACAGGCCTAGCACTTGGACACAACTAAAATTGGTTACTATAGCATCGGTTATGCATAGGCGACAAAATACTAATAGTTTTCGAGCGTCGGGGCACTGTATGGCGCAGTCAAGTGGTTATATAGTCTTTGGGTACGCCCTAGCCCTATCGCACATCATATTTTTCCAGACCATGTTGCAAAAAGATTTTGGCAGAAGTTTTATAGCCGGCCGCCTGCCTGATGCCAACCCTCCTTGGGAATGCTGTTGTTGGTGGTTTACCCGCCACCGCGCGGGTGGCCCAAGGTGCTTTAGTAGTATGCACTAGGGCTCAACCTCCCTTAGTCGCCTCTTACGACACCCACGGGAAGTGATGGGATGGTACTATTCTTTTACGTCCGGCACCATACGGGACACCATATGGTATAAACTTCCAGAAAAAGGCCAACCGTCGAATCTGACTCGGCTGAACAGCATTCGGGAAGCTGCGCGGTATCTTCTCGGGTCAGATACCACAGTAATTGTAGGTGGATGGTTAGTTTAGTAGACTATAAGTAACGACAATGACGAATTATTGAGTATTCAGAATCCCTATTTAATATAAAAATATTGATTTGAAACGTGTGCAAAATTGTGAACATAGTGATAATTTATTATGTATGTGAACTAAAAAATGGTGGGAAACACTCGATACATTATCTTAACATAAACCGCAAGTAATAAAATATCACGAATACGAAATTGCAACTTTTTTTCTTCTTTTATTATAATACTAGCTTCCGCCCGCGGCTTCGCCCGCTTAAAAAGTGTAATTATACGTTTGAGTGGTATTTTCAGAGAGAAGCACGTTAAATAAACCTTGTAGAAATCAAAATTAAAAGTTAGGCTAAAAGCCAGATTTTTTTAAACGACAAAGTTCTACATAAAGACTGTAGGGGCGCACAGACACTCGCTCAGTGTGTCGGGGTACCAATCTTGTTATTCTTACCGTGTTAAATATAATAGTTTACCGAGACTGTTTCATTTATTGGGTCCCGGACATAAATTGGTGCGTAGCTTCTTGGCCGTGGCTCCGTTCGCGTAGACATTTATGTTAAATTAACTTTTTCATGATTTTGGCACCCTGGTAGTTTACCTGTGGCTTCATCCACATGCAGGTCTGAAATTTCTCTTCTTCATTATTCTGTTTTCCTGGTAGTTTAAGAATCTATACCGCTCAGGATTCCAGCCCCGAAAATATTTATTAAAGATGTTACTACCTCTCATGACCTCAGCCTCAAAATACTTTTTGTGATTCTGATCTCCTGGTAGAGCGTGATCTATACCGCTCGGAAATTTTACTTCGATTCTGTTCTTCTGGTAATTTTTAAATCTTTTTGGCAGGGAATACTTTTTGTTTCTGATCTCCTGGTAATTTGTAAATCTCTACCTCTTCTAATACCAGTCCCAGAACATTTTTTGTGTTTCTGTTCTTCATGATTATGTTCACCTGGTAATTTGTGAATCTGTACCTCTCATAATACCAGCCTCAAATTATATATTGTGATTCTTATCTCCTGGTAGGTTGTGAATCTATACCGTTTTGGATTTAAGCCCAATAAATACTGGTTCATGACTATGAATGAGATTTCCTTAACAATTATATTGGTAATCGTTTTTATTTGACAAAAGATAGGAATCATATAGATAGATACTATCTTTCAAATTATTGTAGGAGACAGATAGCTGTGTCGCTATCATATTTATTTTATATAACAGCCAAGAATTTGGCTAAACAAATTGCTTCTATTGAGCAATGCAATGACATTTTTCATAATTCTGCCAATGTCTTGGCATCAAATTTTGACATTATTAATAATTTAAATTAGAAATTAAGACAACAGAGAGTCTCTAGCAATTATTTAAAGAATGGTGAAAACAATGTTTTAAAATCAACAAATAGTATCAACCTGGTGCACCAAAATATTTATGGTTGTATGGGCAAGGATTTAGAAATAGAATTATTCCTTAAATTTAACAATGTAGATATTCTTTGTATAACTGAACATTGGCTTAAAAGCCATCAGATTATGTTTAATTATAGTAATCACCAGGTTGGTAGTTCGTTCAGCAGAGTAAACGCTATACATGGTGGCTCATTAATTTTCATAAATAATATACTTACGAGTAAGTTTAAAGACCGCAAGGATATTGTGAGCCTCTCTGTTGAACAGACAGTTGAAATTGCCTGTATTGAATTGGAGCAGTTTGTTATATTATGTGTGTACAGACCACCTAAAGGATTGTATGATTGTTTTGAAAAAGTAATGGATGAAGTGTTGCAAAAAATTTGTATCTCTAGTAAGTCCGTCATCGTTTGTGGCGACTTCAACGTTAATTTGTTAGAAACTTCTAGCCTAAGCACTAAAATTATAAGTTTGTTTCAGTCATACAATCTTGTAAATCTATTTATGGAGCCTACTAGAATAACCCCCACTACTGCATCTTGCCTAGATAATATTTATGCAGATATTTTACCTACCCACAAAAAAGTTATTAATTTATTAGACTCTGATCATAGTGGACTATTGATCACTATACCAAATATAAACAAATATAAACGAAAAAAAGATATCACTGTTAACCCAAAATCTAAAGGTCGCTTGGAAACATTTAAAACTAAACTCTCAAATAAAATCCCACTTTTGACAACTAATGATGACCCTAATCAACATCATAATGATTTTTTCAAAATGTATTGCACGCAATTTGATACTATTTTTATTCCTAAGACGATTTCGGTAAATAGCAATACTTCCTTCAGTGACTGGGCCACCATTGGTATTAATAAAAGTAGAAAACGGCTGTATGAGCTGTATGAAGAACGGACTTATATTAACACTGTAGAATTTAATTTATATGTTAAGAATTATTCTAAATTATTTAAAAAAGTATGTTATTTGGCGAAATCTCGCTACTTAAGTTCAAAAATTAAAAATAGTAGTAATGTAATTAAAATGACTTGGGATATTATTAATAGCGAAACGGGAAGGTCTTGCAACCGAAGTAGTGATTACAGCCTTGCTATTGATGACAGTATCATTAAATCAGATTCACAAGTCGCCGCGGCATTTGAAAATTTCTTTGCAGAGATTCCCGTATCGACTACAAAATCTCTAAATTCATCACCAACTGCTGCAGAAATTTTACTTAAAGAAAACGTTCCAGTTTGTGAATCCCAATTTTATTTTCAATATGTCACTTGTAATGATGTAATTAAAACTTTTAATACTTTAAATGTTAAAAAGACTGCAGATCTATGGGGTAATTCTGTTGACGTTGCTAGGTCTATTATAAACATTGTAGCACCTACTTTAGCAGTAATTTTTAATAATTGTATAGATTGTGGTGAGTTTCCTGATCTAATGTAATATAGTAAAATTATACCATTGTTTAAATCGGGTAGTACATCAGACCCTACTAATTATAGACCTATATCAGTGCTACCTACTTTTAGTAAAATTTTTGAGAAAATAATTTTAGATCAAATTCAAAGATATTTTAATAAACACAAATTATTACACAACAAACAGTTTGGTTTCACAAAGGGTCGTTCAACAACTGATGCTGGTGTTGAACTTTTGGGACACATTTATAATGCATGGGAAGATAAATGCGATGCGTTGGACATTTTTTGTGATTTGTCTAAGGCTTTCGATTGCGTTCTCCATGATACATTGATCAGGAAGCTGCACTACTACGGAGTCCGGGGCGCCTCTTTGGATCTTCTTACTTCATACTTGAGTAATAGGATTCAGAGTTGATGTGAATGGCAAAAGGTCTCCCGGGTCTGTAGTCAGAATGGGGGTTCCTCAAGGCTCAATTCTGGGTCCTTTTTTGTTTCTAATCTATATCAACGACTTGCCTTACCTCATAAAGGATAAACATGATATAGTGCTGTTTGCAGATGACACTTCACTTTTATTCAAACGTCAGCAGGTGGTTGTTGATAATGTAAATAATGCTCTTTCAACTGTAGTTAACTGGTTCAACATCAATAATCTTCTCCTTAACGAGAAAAAAACAAAATGCATAAAGTTCACATTACCCAATGTAATACAAGTGAACACTAGTGTGTCAATAAAGGGTGAAGAGTTGAAACCCGAGGATTCCACAGTGTTCTTAGGTTTAACTTTGGATGCGCAGCTTCAGTGGAGCCCTCATATAGATAAACTGTGGAAAAAACTTAGCTCTGCAGCATACGCCGTAAGGAAAATTCGTGGTTTAACTGATTTAGAGACAGCTCGTTTAGTATACTTTAGTTATTTTCATAGTGTGATGTCGTACGGCATTCTGTTATGGGGAAGTGCCGCCGATATTCAGACAATTTTTGTTTTACAGAAAAGGGCTATTCGTGCAATTTATAAATTAAGTCCCAGACACTCCCTCAGAGACAAATTTAAAGAGATTAATATTATGACTGTTCCCTCTCAATATATTTATGAGAATCTCATGTATGCACATAAAAATATTAATCTGTTTAAAAGATACAGTGATATCCATAGCATAAATACTAGGAACAAACACAAATTTATTGTACCTAAAACCAGGCTCAAGAAAAAAATTGGTGGTTCGTTTAGATGCCAATGTATACGTTTCTATAATAAACTTCCTAGCCAAATTCAAGAACTAAGCATTAATCGCGCGTGTGCGTTTTGTAATCTGTGCAAAATAAATAATTTTTCTTTCTTTTCTTTCTTTAAATAAATTTAAATCATTTATTAAACGTAAGCTATGCCAGAAAGCTTTTTACACAATTAATGACTTTCTTGAGGACAAAAACGCGTGGGATTGAGCTGCTTCAATGATATACATGAGCCATTGTTTTCATATGTACTACTTACTGATGAAATTTTTTTATATATATATATATTTTTTTTTAATATTCGTTTTGACATGAATACTTGTATAGTATTATAATAAAAAATAAAAAAAAAATTATTGACATTTTATTATTATTTTTTTTTTTTGACTTGAATACTTTGTTAAGTATTATATTTATTTTTTATTTTTTGATTGACATATTATGATTACTATTTTGTTTGACACAAATATTTACTATGTAAAGTATTATATTTTAATTTTTTTTATTACTTAATTATTGTAAATGTGAGGATTATGTGGGTTATTATTATTATTTTCTCCTCCTTTTTACAGTAATTTTCAACGTTGTCTGACAGTTTGAGTACTTTTGCGGCCTACCCAAATGTCTTTTCTTTGGTATTGTTCGTCATGTCATTGAGCTCCTTAGTGGTTTTTAAGTTGAGCTATTCGACTATTGACAAATGCTTGCACTGACTGGACAGGTCCACTCAAATATGTTTGGTTCTTTCTTCAAAAGACCACTACAGACACTAAGCTGCATGGTCCTCATATAGAATAATGTGAATGCGAGAACTATGTATGTCGTTATATTCATGTAGATTTTATGATTGTCTGGCAGTTTGAGTATTTTTGCGGCCTACTCAAATGTCCTTACTTTGGTATTGTTCGTCGGTTCGTTGAGCTCCTCAAAGTTCTGAGTTGAGCTTCGTGATGACTGACAAATGCTTGCACTGTCTGGACAGGTCCACTCGAATTCGTGTGTTGCTTTCTTCATAAAGCTCATCCCAGACATAAACGTACATGGTTCTCATATGATTTAACCAGTACACATTGTATGGATTTGAACACTAAAAGAGACTTTGACCTCTGAGTTTGTTTCGGTGTTTCTTCTCAGGGTAGTCAGCTAGGAAACACCGGCCTCATCTAGCTTAAACTGACAAAAAACATTGACGTGTAAAAGTGTTCCTTGTAACCTATTTACTGAATAAACATCATTTATCATTTATGGTTTCCTGGTAATTTTGGTATCTATACCTCTCAGAATTCAAGCTCCGGAAACACTTCTTCTTGATTCTGGTCTCCTAGTGGTTTCCGAAGCTATACCGCTAAGGATGGCAGCCCCGAAATACCTCTTTATGATTCTGGTCCCCTGGTACTTAGCGAGTCTTTACCGCTCATGATTCCAGCCCTGGAAATATTTCTCATATTTCTGGTCTCCTGCTACTTTATGAGCGTATACCGCTGGGTCAGCCTAACTTTAGATTTCTACTTCCACCTCAGCCTTCGCTAAGTCTTGTCATTTACCGGGATAAAAAGTAGCCTATGTGTTAATCCAGGTTATGACCTACGTGTGTGCAAAATTTCATTGTAATCCCTTCAGCCGTTTTTGCGATACCTTCAGCCAAACATACAAACAAACAAACATACAAACTTTCGCATTTATAATATTAGTAGGATTAAATTTCCTATCAAATGACATAATTTACAGACCTTCGGCAAATTTCGGCAACTGTCAAAACTCTAATTGAAAGTTTCAGGTTCGCAAAAACGAGATAAATATTTCTAGTAAATATATTTACAAATATATAGCTTTTTTTATGCATACCAGTCAAAAGTAAATATTTTGTTTTCTGTGATGGTATAATTGCGTAGTTTTCATTGCTAGCTGGCTAGAAAATAATCATGAAAAAAATACAAATTCAGATTGTTTTGTGATAGTTTAGGAATGATTTGTGTTTAGATCATCTTTTTTATAAACCAGTACCGACCACATACATAATTTATGTAACTACTAAGCTACAGTTTGACGTATAATACGAGTAACTGCGCCGATTTTTACAAAATGTATTTATGGCCAAGCTCTCTTAGGCACCTCCATTTAGTGCGCCGCCGCCGTTTATTTTTTTTCGTAATGCAAAAGAAAATTATTTTGACCTTTATGAGCATAAAAACGAGATGTAGAGAGACTCAGTGACGTCATAAAAGCGATGTGAGGAAATACTTAATTCATGACATGTTTTATGTTGAACCGAATGAAAAATCAAAATGTAGTAAGAGGTTAGGATTTTGAATTTCAATAAAAACATGACTAAATATTTAAAAAAAAAATACATATGGAAGGTTATTACATTATGTTTAAGGCTTTGGCTACAATATTTTATTACCATTTTATATTAATATACAGCATGTAACAAAAACCCTGTCCGATCCAATAAAGGCGTTATTCTATTCTATTCTATTCTAACATACGAGTACGAACTAGAAAAAATAGTAAAAAAAAATGTAACCTATAAAAACCAAAAGTTATTGATTTTTTATTTTCCTAAGTTGACAGCACTCCACCGGCCGGCAAAATCAATTTATTATTACCTATTTTTATTTCAAAGCGTACCGCTCTGTACTAGCCGGGCTGTAGGCACAACTTCTCGCTTTGGTAGCATGCGACAAGGGGCTTTTATCAAAAGATCAATATACCGTCTCGCTCAGGCCCTGTGCTCAGGCGGCTTTTTTCACACTAAACTGTAGGTGAACTTTGTTGAGTGATCAGTGTTGCCTTTGATAAGTTTTTCTTTTTTTTTAAATTAATTATTTTCATTGGGGAAAAATAATAATCTCATAACCATGAAATGGGTACGTATAATATGTGTACGCAGTACGATACCAAATAATACCTTTTTAGGTTCGGACAGGGTTTTTGTTACATGCTGTACAACAATAATAAATAAAATAGTTTTGCAAATTTAGTGTTCGCGACTGTACCAAAACATAACGTATGTAGAATTTTACATGGAAGTTTAACATACTTCTATTCAGTAAACCAGGTCGAAATTATCATGGTTGAAGACGACTATTTCTTCACTATTTTTTGACACTAAAATCAACTTCAAAAACGTAAGCGTTCCGCGGTAATCAGGTGAGGATTGTGGCGAGAAAAGCTCACCACGTAATCCTCACCAAGACACCTTTATATCTCTGGAATCCGTAAATGACTATTTTCTAGATTTGGCATAGCGTTACGACTATTTTTTGACTATTTTTTGGAATTGAAACCAAGTCAATACTCCCAGCCGTTTGCTTGCACTGAGGTGAGGATTGTGTGGAGACCCTCACCACACAATCCTCACCAACATATAGCTATAATTTCGGAATCGTAATGCGACTATTTTTTTAACCTTGGTGACTATTTATTGACTATTTTTCTGCGTACTCAAAATTGATTTTCATTAAGTTTTCAAAGGTGAGGATTGTGTGCTGAAGGACACAACAGTTTTACTGTATCAAAATCTGTCACTATACAAATTTTAAAGAGGCAAATGAATATACTCTAAAACTTCAAATAGCGCCATCTATTAGTACAAGAAATATAGATGTCTAAGGATTCGTTCCAATAATCATCTAAATTCGAATTAGGTGCCAATTATTCCAAAATTGTATGCTTGGGGCAGTTTATTTAATAAAAAAAATGCAGTTTTTACCATGTTTTTTTTTTCAAAACATAATTTTACTTAAACTTCAATAAGAAATCGATGCATATTACGCCATCTATTGCAATTTATTTGAACTAAATTTTCTTTGTTCGAGATGTGACCCCGTGGTAGGACTTACAAATATTTTCTGCGTGCGGGAATCGAACCCGCGACACGCAGCGCAACCGTGCCGTCATTATACATCTTTTTGGTGAAAGAAAGTTTTTCTGTAGACACTGTGATTTTTAATTCATAGTCGTCCATTTACGGACAAATATTAACAGCACAGTAATAGTGACTGCTGGTTGAAATCCATGAAAACTTCACCCTCTGAGAGATCGCCAGTGAATTGAAAGTCACCTTATAGTTTTGATGGTAAGTTTACTATTTTGTTGGTCTAGCTGGCTATTGGCATGTGTTCAGTTCCTTCTTACATTAATGCACTGCTTTTATATTGACACGTATTATAAATACATAAATTTATGTTTTTGTAGTGAAAACTTCTTTAGGAGCGTTGGGCATTTTTGAGATGGGGAAAAAACAATTGACCTCGCGACACTGTTACCGACACCGCTACGCGATCCGCTACGAGTGCTACGACGGGTAGCATTGAATTCTTTAGACGCGTTGGGCATTTTTGTTCAAGTTTTCACTTCTGTCAGCACTCTCGGAGTGCCACTGTTTGTTTTTTTAGTAACACTGTTATTTTATTTGTTTTGTACATTTTTATTGGCTGATCTGTCAGACAACAGACACAAAAGAAATTCTATTGTTCGTGGTCACCGGTGACCTGCGTGACAGATGAGGTATTATTTTTTAGTCTGTGTTCCGTAAATGTGTCCGTGGACTCCGTGGCATCACAGGCCCTATCAGAATACTAGCACTGCGTTATTTACTTATGCTGAGATAGGAGCCTTTTTGGCCTCGGATATGTCTTTTCTCCATTTAATTTTTTTTTATTATTAGTAAGTTATCATGGCTTGTTAATTTTTAATTAATGTTTTTCCTGTGCGAGTCGCAAATTAACTTTATTTTTTATTTCTTTCTCGGAATTATTATCGTCAGTTTAGGTATCCAATCAGGCCTGTGTGATGATGTTTACCACGGTTTTCCACCAAGCGGGCCCAGTGGACTTCACGTCCTCCAATTTATGGTTCCAGGACTTGCTCAGCTGCTAAAGATGGCGTCAATTACCTTAGCCTTGTTAGCAAGCATTATGACTCGCTTGCTGAACTGCTCAGCTTCCAACACGAGGCGCGGTATGAGCTTGGTCTCCCGAAGTACTTTAGTCGCGTTCTGTTGTTGTTGAGATGCTTCTAAGTATGTTATCAGGTTGTCCATCACTGTTGATAGTTTTTTGCCGCTCAGTTTCAGTAGGCGCTCGAATCTGAGGGAAGGAAAAAGTTAAGTTTGACTATTTTAAGGTGAAAGCGCCAGGGTAGCCCGCGAAATTCAAATTTTCTTACGTTTTTTGCAATTTGCAGGTCAGTGTCAGGTTTTATCTAAGCCAAAATTTGATTCGCGGCCGTAGTAAGTATGTATTTGTAGAATTATTATCATTAAAATCACCAATACAACTCTCTCAGTTAGAATTTATGAAAAATGTCATGAAATACTTCCATTTGACATCAATTCTACAACTCTTTCAGTTAGAATTTCGCGGGCTACCCTGGAGCTTTTAAAAGATTTTTTTTTAACAGTTTTTCGTCCCTCGAAATGATGTGAAAAGGAAAGTAAATACTCATGATAACAAAACCAACTAGCCCAAATTCAACTGTCCTACAATTTACCATCAAGGTGTTCCAGTCCCTACATCCCGGCGCCATCATCAGATCAGCTCGATGGTATCATAATATTGCATTGTCACCGACCTTACAGGAGTATGCCAAATTTCAGATCTTTCGGCAACCATCATATGATCGAGAAATGGTTTGCAAATTTTAAAGCCGACAACTTACATAAGAAAATATAAAAGCTTGTAATAAAAAGGTCTAGGTGATCAGAGGGCCATCTAGGTTCCGTCAAGGAACAGGATAAAGATTGCGCCGCTTCGAAATAATCTTACTGTAGCGACATCTAGTTCGCTAGGCGAGAACTTCATAGTTACACAGTGAGCAACAAGTTGTGTCAACAGACTAACTCCCAACAGATGTCATTGATTTTTAGCAGTAAGTGGTGACATCTGTTGGTGTATAGTGCGTGTGAGTATAGTCTAAACTAAAAATTAAAAAGAGGTAAAGTTTGTAAGAAGTCTGATTTTGAAAATTCTTTCACCGGTAGCAAGCTAATAATCCTGAGTGACATAGGCTATATTTGTTTAAGGACGCCAGATGGCGCTACGTGCCTTTCAAATCATTTTGCTTCCGTGTGACGCCGGGGCGGATCGCTAGTAGTTTAATATAAGATTACTTGTTTACAGAATTTTTTTTTTTTTTTTGTAGTTTGGGAAATCATCCAATGACATCTATAATAATAATTTTTATTTAGAACACAACCATAAATTACAGAGTCTTAATAGCTAGAGCAAGGAACAGTTAATTTAACAGAAGTGCATTAGCCTACTGTCTCCCAAACTCTCATCAAACATCTCCCGCTCTGGGTGGCTCTTGTTTACAGAAGTCCATGGGTACATGAATTTTAGCAACTGTATTTGAATTTTGAATTGGAGATAATATGCAAATTTTGGTGACAAACTACGAGTATATCATACATTTATGTCAATAAAATATTACAAGACAAAAAAGATGGCCCTAAATTGGCTCAGTAATGTAACCCTTTTTGACCTACCTCATACTGATGGTAAAAAATCAACATTGTGTCAGCATGACTCTAATCAAAGACTACAATTTGACTACAATACTCTAATCAATTGAATAGGCTGCACGCGTTTGAAAACTATGTCACCTGATGGTAAAAGCGCGACTGCTGAGCGTGAGGTCCTGGGTTCTATTCCCGGGTCGGGTAAAACGTGTTATTGACTTTATTCACTAGGAATTACTCTGTGGGCATACTCCTCAAGCAACATGGTGATCTCACATACGACACGGACATTCTACTCAAACGTAGAAAACATGAAATGTGTAAACGTACATATGTTCCTAAAACATCCTTCATCAAGAGATTTTTCATTTTTCTGGGTCCTTACATATACAACAGAATCAATACAATTATAAACATTTATCCACTAACTAAGATCCACTGTAAAATAAAAATTCAGGACTACCTACAAAAACTCTCTTATGATGAAACGGAAGCGATTTTGGACATTCCCAAATAAATTTCTTAGCGACTAGTTTCGGTTCACTTTCATATTTATTTTTAACTAAATTCCTAATCTAATAAATGTATGTATATCGCTCACATCACATAAACAGATACATTATACACTTACACCAATTCTTAACAGGTGTTCTCGTTTTATACACAGTAATTTACTCATACACATGACATGGCAATATTATTTAATTATTGTATAATAATCTTTATAAATGGCTAATAAAGGTGCACAATATTTTTAAGGGGGAGGAAATGCAATCCGAGATACAGGCTACCGCCTAGTTCGGATGCAGAAAATCCCAATCTTCATGTATGTATTACAAACTTTAAGCTAGAAGCAGCCCGGAGTTTGGATGTTGGTGGTGTAACACCCGCGTGTTTCGACAAGCACGTGTCACCGTTGGTCCTGCCTGATCTTTCCCCAGTCGTGTCAGATTGTCGTCCCATCGGACTATGAGAGTGAAGGAACAGAGAGTGCCCCTGTGTCTGCGCACACGCTTGTGCAATATAATACCTCCTACGTACTACGTATGTACGGCTAATCTCTGTTGAGATTGGCCACCATGATCGAAATTCAGTCGGGAGTATTATGGTTAGCGATTTTTATAAACAAGGCTGGATATCTTACCGTACTTAGGAGTAGGGGAAAGCCAAAGAAACGATGATGGACTGTGTGAAAGAGGATATGGGTAAAAAAGGGGGTGACTATGACGGCTAATAGAGAAGTATGAAAAAAAATCCGACTGTAAAAAACAACTAAACAGTTCCAAACAAGTCACTTTCCAAGCAGTCTGATGCAGTTGGTGGCAGTTATTTTAGTTCAATTATTGATTTCATGCCAACAACTGCATCAGACTGTTTGAAAAGTGACCTGTTTGGAACTTTTTATTTTTTTCATTTTTTAAATAAGTATTCAATTTTTTTTTTCTACATTTTAGTGAGTTACATTTTTGAAATCGCCTCTACGAACCCTTTATTTTGATAACCCACTTAATATAGTTCGTCGACTTAAATTTTTTTCTTTTTCACAATATGGCGTCTGATTGTCGCCATATTGTATTTTGATTACTGTCATGTCTGTAGTAGCACTCGCAAGATTAAGACGAATCAAAAATCGGCCCACGCGTTTGGTCTCTATAGCCACAAAGGAACAAACATACATACATACATAGGCTGATAAACACATTACCCTCCCTTGCGTCGCACAGTCGGGTAAAAAGACATGTTGTTTGACCCCAAATAAATTGGGATAAGGGCAGGAGAATGATGATCTTACCGCACTTGCTGCGCCATGCCGACGTCGATCTGCTTGGCGAGCGCGGCTAAGAGAGAGTACAGCCGCACGACGCTGCCCATGACTCGCTCACTGCCGCCACCCACGCAGCAGCGAAGCTTGCAGCACCCGGCCGTCCAAGTTGTCAGCTGGCATAACTGGACTATCAGCGACTTGTATACTTCAGTCAATTCTAGAAGTAATGTTGGAATGTTGATGTTAGTATTTTCACACTTTTATTAGCTTCACCATTTAACTATTAAAAAAATCTTAGAAGTTAAATTTGAACCACTTCCCGGTTTCCGAATAAGCTGAATTTTTTTGTTTGGATGACAATGGTGCCGATTCTTTTGTTCAATAACTTAACTAAAATTAGAGCTATATTTTACTAAAAGGCAGTGCGAGAAAAGGACGGCTATAACTATGAACTAAGTTAGAGATGTCAAACTAGTTTAGGCCTTGCGCTTCACCGTGTTTTTAATCGACATGTTTTTACGTGTACCCTGAATTTGTACGGCAATATTAGTTCAACTAAATTTAACAGCTCTAATTTACGTCCGTCTCTTTGTTGTTTTATTAGAGAGAAAAAGATAGCAATAGCCTAAATTAAGTTTAGTTTGTGCACAACAGAATCCGCACCAGTGCATGGTTCGCTAAGTGACGTCATTCTAAATCCAATATGGCGGACTAGTTATTTTGTATGTGTCGCAGCCATCTGGCGGAATTAGTCAGTCAATTGGACGCCTAGGCCGTTCATTAAATACCCGTCATTCAATTGAATGGCTGAAGAACAACCAGCCAAGTCATTCATCGCAACGTTTAATGACTCGGCTGGATGTCGTCTACATTTAGTTAAATCGGATATTGATGAATTTGTAATACCACTGATCATGGTTATGTGTTAACAAAAGGTAATGTTAGCATTTTGTATGCAATAACATGATAATGCATATAAAATAACTAGTCCGCCATATTGGATTTAGAATGACGTCACTATATCGTGATTTTCAAACATAAGGGTTTGCTCAGAAGTGTCTTTAGTTTTTTTTTTTTAGATAAATAAAATTATGATTTATAATCACAAATAAAAAAAAAATGAAGTGGGACGGACAGTGTTTTTTTAGAATGACGCGACATCTACACCACTATATACAAACTACAATGACGCTTCCTAGATTGCGATATCTGAGTTATCCACGGGACTAGAATAGCTACAACCGTCGGGAAATAGGCCACTAGACACAACACCCATTTGGTCGGAGGATTCTTTGTTTTCAATGAAAGATGTGGAACTTAAGACTAGTTTAAACCTTACTCCTTATGCTGCTAAAAGTATTACTTAGATGTCGTTGATCGCTCGGCAGTTCGGGTGATATAACATTTGTCCCATATCTTTATCCAATATCTATGTCCTATATTTGATCAAATTTCTTTGACGGATGCCCATTACACTTGTCCAATATCTTGGTCCAAGATTTTACGTAGTCTGAGAAAATGGAGGAACGTGGAGCAACTTTATGTGCTACTATTATCACTATATTATTATTAAAAAAGAAAAAATAGAACAAGAAAAGCGTTGGGTGAAGCCATGGATCGAAAGGCGCAGAGAGAAAAAGCATTCAAGATAAATTAAATAATTACAAGTCGAGAACAAACATTCCTAAAAGCATTTTTTACGTATAAATGACTCAATATTCAATTACATTGTTATGAAAGTATCACCGTATAATAGAGACAGACAAAATCTTAGTTGCAGCCATTTTGATTTAAATGTCAATATTCTTTGATCAAACATCGGTGTTGCTGACAAATTTGATGAACTCATACTACTTCTTTGATCAAACTCACATTAGACAAATATATAGGATAAATGTAATACCACCCTTACATATGGCCTCTTACGTGGATTGTGAAAAGGTTTTATTTCTTTTAAATATATATTTTGAAGGTTTACCTCTCTCAATCCTCTGCTGCGCATGCGCACACGAGCTGGCAGTGGCGAGGTCCCTGGCTCTAGCCATCAGGTGCTCTACACTCTTAGCTCTGGTAGCTAAATGGGCGCATATAGTTGTAAGTACGGCGTGGCCTGTTCGGGAGTCTATTGTGGAGAAATAGTTCGTGTCTTCACCGGCTGAAGTGTCTTCTTCCTGGAGAGTGAGAGTCATTCAGTTTGCTGAGTAAATGTGTTCACAATCTGTCTAGTCTTTTCCCAACTGGCGGTTTTCAGTCTAACTAAGACGCAGGTTTTCATTCATTGAGTGTGCAAGTCCCCCTTCACTTCTTTGCGACAAGATTTAGTGGCACTATTTTTAACTGACTTCAAAAAACAGGAGGATATTTCTTGTTTTTTTTTATGTATGTTCGGGCAATGAAAGAGATGACAGAAGACCGGGAAAAGTGGAAGGAGGGAAGGGAGGCCTTTGCCCTGCTGGGACAGCACAGGCTCATAATAATAATAACAATAATAAATAATGTTCGGGCATAATTTCGTCTTATATGTATAGACGGATTTGCAAATTTATTTTTTTGTTCGAATGAAGTGTGTTTATTCCGAAATGATCCCATTTAATTGCATATAGATCTTACGATGTTTCCGAGACAGACAACGGAACTCTTCAAAAAATTACAGCAAATCAACCGCGATTGCTGCTATCGCATAAATATGCAATAGCAGCAATCGCGGAACACAATTTAATGGGGAATCACTACTAAAAAGTGAGTTTTACAAAAAATAGAACTTTAAAAAAAAGAATGGTTTTATTTCTTTATGATTTTGACACCGACTTCCGAAATTAAAGTTATTTTGCACTTTTTTGTTTTTTTTTTTAAAGTCGATCCTATTTTTTTGTAAAAAAGTTTTATAGTAGCACTTTTTAGTGTTCCGTACCCAAAGGATTCAAACGGAGCCCTATTGCTGTCACTCACGTGTCCGTCTGTCTGTGTCTGTCCGTCGTCTGTCAAAAAATTTTGTCCCGAATTTTTTTTTAACTTCACATTGACCTATGAACTTGAAATTTGATGATAATGTTTCACCAAATTTCATAAATCAGATTTTATTTACTTAATAATTTCCTCCTTGGTTTGGTACGGAACCCATGTCCGAAGTCCGACACGCACTTGGCCGGTATTTTCTATCCTTAAAATTTACTCGTGATAGTATTGCCGCCAGGTGAAAGCAGCACGAGAGAGGTTAATTTTTGGATGTCAATATTTTTATTAGTAGCAGTACCCTCTTTATTCCAATCTCTGCTGTGCTAAGCACTCACTAATGTGTGAGACACATTATTCGTTGACTTACATCAATCCTGCCGAGCGCACAGGACAGTTTAGCGAGCAGCTCATCTAGAAGGGTCGGCTCCTGCTGCTCGCTGTAGTACGACGTCAGAACCGGTCCTATCAGTGCCAGGCAGTCTTGCTTGCTGGTTCGAATGTATTCTTCGAGTTTAACTAGTACCTGAAAGTAATAATAAGCCATTAGAAAATGATAAACGATCATGCGGTGCCGGGCTTCATTTATATTGGTTGAGTAAATTTGAAGTAAGAAAAATAAGTTAATATAAAATAATAAGCCGTCACGGGACGTGTTAAACATCTATTTTAACCGACTTCCAAAAGGAGGAGGTTATCAATTCGGATGTTTTTTTTTTTTGTTATTTTTATGTTCCGGGATAACTCCGTCATATAGGATTTGCAAAATTCTTTTTTTTTTCGAAAGGAGTTTGTTCCGAAATGGTCCCATTTAAATTTCATATTGATCTGATGATGGGTTTCGGAGTCAGAGAACGTTGACAAACCGCGATTGCTACGATCGTATGTCTATGAATTGTTAACACAATTTAATGGGGAACCACAACTAAAAAGTAAAAACTTTTTTACAAAAAAATAAAACCGACTTCCAAAAAAAGTGCAAAAAAACTTTAATTTTGGAAGTCGGTGTCAAAAAACGAAGACAAAACCAGAAACACCGACTTCCGAGATGTAAAGTTATTTTGGACATTTTTGGAAGTCGGTTCTATTTTTAACCGACTTTGAAAAAGGAGGAGGTTCTATGTTCGACTGTATGTATTATGTATGTCCACCGATTTCTCCGTCAATTGTGGACCGATTTTCAAAATTCATTTTTTATCCGAAAGAATAAAATTGCTTCAGCGCTTTTTGAAAAACTGAACAAAAACGAAAAACGTATACATGGATGACGTTGTGGAGGTATGCGGAACATGGTGTAAAGTCCCGCAAACCTCCGTTGAAAAGGGAGGATCCTCCGACCTGACGGGTGTTGTGTCTGGTCCGGGCAACTGCCCGATAGTTGATTTCGGGCTGTTGTATATGTATGTTCAAATCGCGCGGAGAACTCTGTTTGCGCGATGTAGGAATTTTGCTGTTCTAGTTCGTATGTAGCGTCATAGATGTCGCTACAACGTTTTGGTTTTCTCCAATTACGAGTATGTATAAATGCCACGTTCCATGTTATTGGGTTTTTAGTTCTGGGGTTACTTGTTATACCTCAGAACCAAAAACAAAAAATTAAAAAATAACTTTAATTTCGAAAGTCCGTGTCAAAAAACGAAGAAATAAAATACAAACACCGGCTTCCGAAATTAAAGTTATTTTTAAATTATATTAATTGTATTTTCTTTTTTGGAATTCGGTAGTTTTTTTTTTTGTAAAAAAGTTTTTTATTTCTAAGCTTATATATTTTCACGTCGGCGGTCAAGGCCAATCTAATGATGCCTCATTTATTAAAATCCATCAAGCCGTTAAAGCAATATGGCGTGTCAAAGAAATAGACATACATACATACAAACTCGAAGAACATTACCCTCTTTCTGAAGCACTTAGGTAAGTAACGAATATCAACTTACCCTAGTCTTCTTTGGACAAGAAGCCACAGGCGTCTCGAGAAGCAAAGAAGCGATTTGTATGAGCACTGTCAGCTGCTTCTTAACGATGACATCTCTTTCGTCCGGCACACTGTCCTCTTCTATGTGCTCGAACGCAATGTGGATGTTTTCTAGAATAGTCGCCAGGCATTCTGCTCCTGATGTGCCGTCGTTGCTTTCGGCTAGAAGAAAAATAAATCATATTACGTATAGTCTGCATAATCAGCAGAGGTCGGAATTAGGTAGAGTTATTTAAGTACTTGCATCGAAATGTTGATATTAATATAGATCTGCCTGTGATTTCTAATGGACAATCCCGTGTGGCCAACAATATTACAAATAAATAATAATAAAAACCTCTATTGTTTTCTTTTGTTCTCACAAGCTATATGTTGTGTGAACTATAAATGTGGCAACATCGCGCGTGTGCGCATTGGAATTTTACAACTTCGGAAATCCGATGTCGTTGATGTAAATTTGGCAACGTCGCGCGTGCAGTGGTCTAAATTGTGTAAAAGTAAATAGCTTTTTTATTTAATAAATCACGGGACTTTTCTGCTCTTTAAAATTAATCTCGGGATTTGAGGCATATCCACTTTATTCTTTCGCTGTATGAAATCAGAGTAAATACATAAATAATTACCTAATTCCGACCTCTGATAATCAGCCTATAATGTTCCGACTGTTAGGACACAGGCCTCCTCTCTGTGAGAGGGTGTGGGCCGTAATCCACCACGCGGCCCCAGTGCGAATTGATGGATATCACATGTCTTCAAATGGCTTTATCTTCTTCTCACATGGCGCGTGAATAAATGAATCCGAAGCGAACTTATTTTATTTAAACATTTTTATATCGGGTGTAAAAAGACAGTTTCCGAAGCCGAAAGCCACATATTCTACCCATTATTTGTATCATTTTTTTTCACTAGACCATAACTGGGCAACCACTGGTTCTGGAGATATTGAAGGTCAAAGTCGTAATATTTTTTTTTTTACTTTTTTACGAAAATGAATTGTTATTACTAAACGTTTTTGAAAACGAACATTACCTGAATTTTCGATTTTCTTTTCGAAATTACGAATTTGCAGTTACGAAAACGCAATAAATATCAAACGTTCACTTGCCTGTGTTCGCGTTACATTGTGCGGAATAAAAAATAGTTTTATTTTTCATACCTAAAAATAAAAGCCGTTTCCTAGCAATAATTTTTGCGCAAAACTACTTTGCTAACAAAGTAGTTTACTACGCATATTTTAGTGTGTGTAGTTAACGGCTCTGTGATGTGTGTTTTTACACCCTGTATAATGTGCTATTTCCTGAATAACGGTTTGGTTGAATACGGTGCACAAAGCAAGTTCCCAAAACACACGATACTTACTGATAGCCAACAAGAAACTGTCCATCTTCAGCGAGTAGAGTGGCGAAAATAACAACGTAAGGCAAGTCTTGAACACCTCCAAACACGCCAGCGTCGTTTGGTCGTCGAAGTCGCACATATGTTGGAACCTGTTGCCATGACATTAAGGTTCAATTCTCATAAACAATGTTATGCACATACATCAAATCACTTGAGTTCATTTTGAGAGTCTCGTCTGAATTCCATTAAAATTCTCTACTGTACTTTTGTTCGCAGTCATCTCGAGTATGCTTCTCAAGATTGGAGTCCGAATTACAACATATACATCAATCGATTGGAAGATATTTATTTATTTATTTCATAAAGCTCATCCCAGACATAAACGTACATGGTTCTCATATGATCTAACCAGTCCACATTGTATGGATTTGAACACTAAAAGAGACTTTGACCTCTGAGTTTGTTTCGGTGTTTCTTCTCAGGGTAGTCAGCTAGGAAACACCGGCCTCATCTAGCTTAAACTGACAATAAACATTGACGTGTAAAAGTGTTCCTTGTAACCTATTTACTGAATAAACATCATTTATCATTTATCATTTGATATTCAAAGAAAGTTTTTGAGGTAAATTCAATTCCGGTCCAAAACTTATTCTCCCACTTATCTCCTACGTTGTAAAAGGTTCCATTTACTTTCTCTTTCTGAACGTAGAAGAATCGCAGACTTAGCGTTTTTATTTAGAATACTTGCTAACGATTCAACCTAGCTGCCCTAATTATTGAGCAAAATTGGACTGCGGATTCCTTCTACTTTTCGGCGCAATCCCTGTGGTAAGAACGAATTACAGACGAAATTCATACTTAGTAAGAGCGAGTCATACGTATAATGTGGCCTGCCGGGGCGTCGACATCGATGTTTTCAGTATTAGCATTTCAAAATTAAAAAGGAATCTTTGTAATTTCTTTTTTGATAACATTAACTGATTGATTACAATTTACGTTGTTTGAAACACATTTTTTCTTACGATAGGTACTGTTTTTACTTACAACGCGGTTTACCTTCTCAAATATTTTTGTTTTTGTGCATATGTTCTCTTCTATCTGTGAAAACTTTTAATTGGCCTTATTTTAATTATTTATTAAACTTAATGCACAAGGAAGAATTACTGTACAATGGCGGACTTAATGCCTTAGGCATTTTCTACCAGTCGACCTTAGGGTGGTGCAGAGACGGAACGTGGCAGGTGCAATTTAAGGGAAAGAATAAACGGAAAAAAAAATACAATAATGATATACATACTTAAATACATACATACAAAAAAATTAAAAATGTAAATGAGAAAAACGAAAACAACGAATCAGCGTTGTGACGATTTTTCCAACTCCTTGCGAATGTGTTCACGCGCCTTCAACTTAAAAGAGAAACGACTGGTTGCCGTCCTGATGTATATGTATGTATGTATGTGTGTGTATTTTGTTACTCTTAATCTTGCAAAAATGTTTAGCTGTAAGTTTTCCTAAAACTGTAAAAAAAAAAATACATACACCTCCGTAACCCGCAATGTAATGCAACTTGCATTACATTGCACTTTGCTTGCAGATGGAAACGCGGCCTTACCTGGAAACACATCTGTTATATATGACGGTTGCTATGCTGACCACGTGCGTGGCTACCGCCCTCTTGTCTAGCTGATCGCTCAGCAGCACCGAGTGCACGCAGCGCAGAGCCCAGGCGTGGAAGTCGCGGCGGCCGCGGATCTGATTGCGTTGTTCGAGGGAAGACCATGGCACGTTCTCACTGTTGGGTCACCACAAGTATTAGTAAGTAGTAGAATAGGGACGATTTCTGGGGACTAAAATAATAATAGGGCATATACATGAAAAAATATTTGTTATCTAACCGGTTTATCGATGAATATACTAAAATAGAGTACGAACAGTGAAAGCAGAATCAAAATTGATCGAAAATTAAACGAGTTATAACAATTTTAAACAAAAATATCTCTCCGTCTCTCGAAAACGCTGTTTTCTATGGCAGTTGTATGGGCGTCATGTCCTTTGACGTCAAAGAACACGTCGGACTTCTCTTTCTAATTATCAACTTCTATCTTCGTCGCTGATGATGATATTTTGAAAATTCCTTCATATTTGTTCACTATAGTTAAAGTGTTCAATTGAACAAATAAAAAAATATCATGCATATTCCCTATTCTATTTAGTAAGTTAGATTACCCAAAAATATTGGTCACGTGTTTTTTGCTTCACCAAATCAATAAAAAAATACAAAGTCATCATGCGTTTTAACGCATCAAAGTTCAGGAGTGGGGCCTTGTTACGGTCCTTGTAGGTATCGTCCTCATTTGTACCCGAATGCGCGACGCAAAGGAGGGTAATGTGTTTATCAGCCTATGTATACAGAGTGTAACGGAAAGGTGTGGTCATATTTTAAGAACTGCGTCTGTCCATCAATATAAACAACTTTCTTCAAGAATACGTGGGAAATTAGCAAAAAAAAAAATTACCTCCCAAACAAATATTAATCAGCTGATGATAACTTTGTATGGAAAGTCCAATTGTTTTTTGTTGAATTTTCTATTTTTTTAAGAGAAAGTTGTTCATTACCATGGGCAGAACCAGTTCTTAAAATATGACCACACCTTTACGTTACAGCCTGTATATGTTTGTTTTCTCGTTCAAGATCAAACGCGTGGGCCGATTTTAATAATTCTTACGTCAATTGATTCGTCTTAATTTTGCGACTGCTACTAAAGACATGACAGTAATCAAAATACAATATGGCGACAACCAGAAGCCACACTGTTCACTGTGTGTGTGAATAATATTGTGAAGAAGAAAAAAATGAAAGTCGAAGAACTATATAAGTTAGGTATCAAAATATAGGGTTCGAGGAGGCCATTCCAAAAATATAACTCACTGAAATGTAGAAAATAAAAATAAAAAATATTTTCAAAAAACCCAACTGTAAAAAGTTCCAAACAAGTCACTTTTCAAGCAGTCTGAAGCGGTTGGTGGCATGAAATCAATACTTGAAGTAAAATAACTGCCACCAACTGCATCAGACTGCTTGAATCACTAGTTTGTGTTGTTTTGGTGAAATAAATATTATTATTATTATTTCCATTTTTTTTTAATTCTCGTGATAAAAAAAAAATCGTGTTCAATAGTTTTTGGTAATCTAACTGACGGACTAAATATATGTTTTAATCATCCACCCTTTCCCTTTCCAACATTACATTAGTCCTGAATTTCCCAAAAGAGTAAGCCAGAAGTGTACAGTTGTAGCCCGCATTTTAGCAGACATGTTTGAGTTCTAGAAGGCGAATCTTTTGTCACATTTTTTTTTATCTTGTCTACACTGTCTCTTAGCTGGACAAATGCTTCCTCCAAGTCCTTCCGGGTCACCTGTTCACGGACCAACCTCGACAAAATTTGATCGACCCTCTCCGCTGTTTTATTTACCCACGAGCCCCTTGTAATGACGCAATAGATTATTTTACAAAAAAATCTAATTAGTCCGTCAGTTATGCGTTGAAATATCGCGTGACGTCACGCGGCGCGTTACTTTTTACCACCCCAAAGTGACGTAACGAGCCCTCCTAAACTTTGATGCGTTTTATCTTTGTCATTTTTTAACCGACTTCAAAAAGAAGGAGGTCATCAATTCGGATGTTTGTATTTTTTTTTATGTATGTTCGGTCATAACTTCGTGATATTTTGCCAGATTTTCAAAATTCTTTTTTGTTCAAAAGAGGTTTGTTCCGAAATGGTCCCATTTAAATTTCATATAGATCTGATGATGGGTTTCAGACAGACAACGGAACTCTTCAAAAATTGACAGCAAATCAACCGCGATTGCTGCGATCGTATGTCTATGAATTGTTAACACAGTTTAATGTGGAACCACAACTAGAAAGTGAAAAATAAAAAACTTTTTTACAAAAAAAAAACAAACTTCCAAAACATGTGCAAAATAACTTTAATTTCGGAAGTCGGTGTCAAAAAACGAAGACAAAACCAGAAACACAGACTTCCGAAATTAAAGTTATTTTGCACTTTTTTTGGAAGTCGGTTCTATTTTATTGTTAAAAAGTTTTTATTGGTTTGGTAAAGCAAAAACTACGTGTCCAATATTTTTTGGTTATTTATCTGAAATTCAAATTATTTATTTTGCCAACATGGGTAGGGGTATAGATGTTAAACCAGTTTATTTAATGTTCTCCCGTCATGCTCTGCCGTCACATGAGCATGCAAAATTTTACACATAAATCTAGTATTAAAATACAATAACTATTAAATAACAATCTGAATACAATAATTATTACAAAATTATTAAACTGGAAAGTCAATTAATTCATTTTTTTTCATTTAATTTTTTTTTTTTTAAATACCCCATTCTACCTACCTATACAGAAGCTCAACGACTCTGACACACAGCTTAGTGTCCCACACACTGGGCAGAGGTTTGAACGCGCTCGCCCTATCCTTCACCAATTGAGCCAGTTTGACCGGAGCCTTGCCTTTGTCCTTCTGCGACTTCTGACTCTTCTGCGATTTAACAGTCTCACGTGTTTCGTTTAGAGACTTGTTTTTCTTGGTAGCTTTTGATGGTACCTAAAACATAAATGTCTGTAAAAAGAAACTGCACATAACATATCTTGTGGTTTCTTCTTTTTAACACGTTTTTATTAGTTTCACCTGTAACTAAATATGTAAAAAAAAGTGTGTGGGTACTTATGTACGCACGTAAGAAGTTATACTTCTTTGGCGTAACAAGATAAAAAACTAAACTATCACAAAGTTTACAAAAGGAAAACAATCATTCTTCATGAACCACAGACCATAGCTAACTTCAGGGTGTCGGTTCTAGCTAACTTCAGGCTGTAGGTTTTTTGTGACGGTGTGCGCGATCATCGTAAAATTTACTCTCATCATTTTTCCCTAACGCGCCAAAAGAAGTATAACTTCAAAAATCATAGAAGTTTAATTTGAGTTGAGTTGAGACACTTGAGCTGAAATTTTTCACACGTGCTTAGTTTGGATGACAATGCATGGTAAAGCTAAGTGACATTATTCTAAATCCAATATGGCGGCCTCCTAAAGATGGCGGACTAGTTATTTTTTATGGATTCCCATATGGGTATCAAATGAAAGAGTTTGCAGAGAAGAAAACGAAAAAATAAAACGTATTTTTAAGTTTTATTAAACTATAATATTATATTTGCTTCACCTATAACTATGTAAAAAAAATTAGAAGTTAAATTTGACCCACTTCCTGGTTTCCGATTGAGCTGATTTTTTAATTTTCTTTGTTTAAACCGATATAAATTAATTGCGCATAAATAACATCTTGTATTTTTACCACAACAGTTAATCAAAAGGAGCAATTCCCTCTAACGAACATTATCTAAAATATTATAAAGTGGTATTTTTTTGTTTGTGGAAGAAGCGATCCGTTTACGAAAATTCTTTCATAGATAGAAAACTTCACTATTGTCACAATAATATAATGTGGATGGCTATAAGAGTAGAGGAAGGCCAAATAAACGATGGTTAGACTGTGTGAAATAGGATATGGGTAAAAAGGGGGTGACTACAGAGATGACGACTAATAGAGGAATATGGAAGAAAAAGACATGTTGCACCGACCCTAAATAATTTGGGATAAGGGCAGGAGAATGATGATGTCACAATAATAATACTAGTGTACAGACGCCTCATGTCAAACAAAGAATCGCGACGGTCGTAACCACGGTTTTCGGCAGGCAGCACGCAACTTTTTTCCGCAATCGCGCCCGTTCGACACACCTTACTAGATGGTGTTAGCAGCGACGACTTTTTTTTTGAGGGTAGGAAATCCTCAAATGACTTCTCCCGCTCTGAATGGAGCGGGGAGGCGTGTCAGACTCTTACTGACTAAAACTCACGTGCTATGGCCGCGTTGAATCTTTCATATTCACCTGCGATCCAGGCAGGAGCGACGGTTTACAAAATGAATGAATTTACTTACAGTCCCATCAATTTTTTTTTCACGCAATTTGGAATTGTATTATAACATTTTTTGCAGTCAATAACAGGTTAATTGTATTAAAAAATGTTACTATACAAATTTTCATGGGGTGAATGGAAAACTCAACTTCAAATAGCGCATCTATTAGCGCAAAAAAATATAGATGTCAAAGAATTTGTTACAATAATCTTCGTAACTTTAGGTATACAATATTAGACTAACACTTCGCCCGCTACTTCAGCCGCGTGGGTTTCGAAAATACAGCCTATTGTTACGTCGACCGTATTACACTGGAACGTTCGAGAATGTGGTGGAAGTTTCCACTACGTTCGAAAACATTCCATTGTGGTACTGGGTAGAAGTTCATAGATTTTTCTAGAATATTCCACTAAAGGATAGTTCGACAATGTTCTGGAAACTTCTATGGCTGTATAAATAGGCCGGACGTAATTTATCCCATACCCAGCTCGTAACACTATAATAAATGTAAAATCGCTGCAGTAGTTGCAGAGATTACTTCCTACAAACAAACTTAGAAACTTTACCCTGTTGCAGGTCTGCTGGAACAAACTTTTGAAATAAGCAGCTCCTTTGTGCTCTTCTATCTGTATCTGTCCTTTTCTCTTGTAAGTGTTTTGTGTGTACATAAATAAATAAATAATCTGGTCACAATACCTTAGTCTGCTCCAACAGCTGATTGCAAGCTTTAAACAGCTTGAAAACCTTGTTAGCAGCCGTCTCGCTGCTTGGGTTCCACTGCAGTATTGTGTGAGCTATTAAAGCTTCATAGCATTGTAGTGTTTGCTGGACTTTGAGGCACTTTGCCTTCGATTCTGGTGTTAAATCTGAGAGGCCGGGTTCTTCCTGTTACACAAAAAAAATACTATCAAATAAGCTGTATAATGTTTAAATATTTAAAACATTACCGAAGTACACAAAAACAGAAATAATGCCTATAGGGCATTATTTCCGTTTTTGTACAGTCCTGAATCGGCATGAGGATGCCGATTCAGGAATGTATAGGGCATTCTTTTTTACACAGCATAATATACCGTACGCCCACTGTAACACACGTCACGTACGGCCGCAGTAGTGTTAAGGGTGTGATTGTACATGAAAATATACGACATGTAAAAGGACCTATTTAGAACTACTAGCCTAACAGTCCCTAGGACCCTAAGACCTATCAGCCCTATAGCCCTAACCTATAATATACCTAGTATGTGATAAATAAATATATAGATAAGTTCACTGCACCATGCGACCTAAGGTTACAGACAAAAATCTTTGTATCCTATGCGTGTAAGATCCGCGCATCAGCCGAGCCGAGTGCTGATTCAATGTCCAAAGGTAACATTCAACAATACATTATTGTACTTTTTGTAAATATATTTTATTATAATAAGGAAAGGCATTTTCAGGCCTGCCTCCGTGACGACGCCCGTCTTCAGGCACGACGTAAACGATCTGGACTCGTTCCTTACCGGTTGGCTAGAGAGGACAGGACAGAGCTGGAAAGATATGGGAGAGGCCTTTGCCCAGCAGTGGGACAGCGTAGGCTGAGGAGAATAAGAAAGAAAAAATAGGACAATAATTTTAATCCAACGCCACCAACTCAAGTATCTTAAGACTTGATTATTGTATTTTAAGGTGATTTTTAAGTGGCCATTTTCTTAAAAAATGCCTTAATAAAAGGATGGGTTGCATTAAATTTGAACTTTGTCAGACATAAAGTTTGTTGTTCCAAAATTTGTCAATTTTCTCGAATTGTTAATTCAAATTAAGTAGTAAGTTCCTATAGTTAAGTACCCGGGCGCAACAGTAACACATAAAGTGTTTATAGTTAAAAAATATTTTTTAAACAAGCTTTTATACCGGCTATCTCAATTAAGGCGCAATTATACGACTGTTAATGGTTTTTAATTGAACATCACGTCTAAACGACTAGTCTTATTTCTTTGAAAAAAATATATGTTAGGTACTAGACAATTTCCGTCGTAATTTGATCTCAGAATATTTGCAATTATATTTGTATAACACAATGTAATTAATTTGTATAGTTATGTCTAACGCGGATAAAAATTTGAGAATCGCGCAAAAACTATAAAGCGTATTTTTAAGAAACCTTCACCATTTTAAAGATCATTTAATTATTTATAGTTTAGTGTCAGTGTTTTAGTTTAATACCTGTTGTTTTATGTGTAATAAATTAACAATGCGTCTAATTTCGGACAGCGCTCCTTGATAGGCGAGTCCTATTACTGGGTGGACATACGACGCGTTGCGTGAGCTCAGCACAGAACATGCAAGCTAACCACTCAAGGTCATTGGCAGCTAATAGCGCCTTGAATGTGAACACAAAATTTCGTGTCTGTGTTGTTGAGCATTAAAAAGTTCCTTTATCTGGAGTTAATCCTGAATATAGATTCAGGTTACGCTTATCATAAAAATGCATTGTCACCAGAACTAAAGGTGTAAAGCAAAATTTCAGCTCAATCGGATACCAACATATGGTCGAAAAATGGTTTGCAAACTTACACACATACAAACAGTGCAAGTTAAATAAAAGCTTGTAAAAACAGCCTTTCACTCAGGCATGTGCGTCAGAGTCGACGCTCTAAAAATCAGAACATTCTTTGAAACTATGTGCATTATTTTCAGCCTGGTCCTTCAGGATAATGCGCCCAGTTGGCATTTACAATAGATCCAAACAGGCGAAATCTGACGACTCATCACTTAGTAAGCTGCTCATGACCCTGGCCAGCTTACTCTTAGTAAGCGATGCCGGTCTCCAATGATTGGCTGGCCAGGATATCTTACAGTTCCTCCTCCTCTCCAGGCTGTAGGAACTCGGCTACGGCGTGTAGCAACTGAGCTATGCTATGGGCTCCTAGTCATCATCTTCCTGCCCTTATCCCATGTTACATTCTGTCCTGTCAGCCGTCACGTTATCACTAACTCCCTTTTTTTCATATCACTCCTCACACAATACATCCATCTTTTCTTTGGCCTCCCTCTCTTCTCCTCTCAATAGAACTACTCACCATATCGATACTGATAAACTGTTCATTATCGCTCAACTGCTGCATGACCCTAGCGAGCTTACACTTCAGGTAAGCGTTGCCGGTCTCCACGGACTGGCTGGCCAGGATATCTTCCAGATCCTCCTCCTCGCCAAGCTGCAGGAACTGTGCTACGGCGTATAGCAGCTGGGCTATGGGCTCCTGGAAACACAAAAGAGTTTTACATTGATCCAGACACACGGCAGTGTGTTAGCCAACCAAGTTCGCAAAAACAAAAAGCAGGACCTTTGTACTTATATTTATAATGTTCTATGTTAATACCTTGTCTGTGTATACATTAATAATTAAATCTAAAACAAAATAAAAAGGCGACACACCGGCAGTTGGTTATATTACACGAACTTGCAATTTAAACTGTATATCGAGTATTCTCGAAGTTCCTTAAATCACAGCTCCTGTCATGCACAGCCAAATTTCACTTCTATTAAAACCCAAATAAACCCCAATAAAACCCTGACCAACCAACAAAGACTTTTTTTTTAAACTTATGTAACTCTCTATGTTATGATAATTGAGTAATGTAATCAGTATGTATGGATGTTGTTCTTTATCTTATTTCAATACATAGTAAATATTGTATATATATAGAGGACTTGACATTCTTTCACTTTTAGATTTTTTGGGATACAATTTATTGCTTATTATTATATGGGCGTAGGACGTCGCGAGAAGAGTTTCGGCCACCGTAGACCCGGGCCTGCGGACGGCGAGCAGTGGGTAGCTCGCCGTCCGATCAGCACCAGGCCCGTGAGTCGACGGCGCGTAGTGTTCCAAGCGTGCCTCAAAGAGATGATGTCAGCCACAACTGACGGGGCCCATCGAGGCCGGTGCCTGCATGCCTAGGGGTAGCGGATAAATTCTGAAAATGAGTTACCGCACCCCTGGGCACTCAGGCAAGGAAGGAACAGGGGTGGGTTTTAGTCAGTAAGATTCTGACACGCCCTCCCGCTCCACCCAGAGCGGGAGAAGTCATTGGAGATTTCCCAACCCCCAAAAAAATAATTATTGCTTATTCCTATACATTATATGTATATTATATTCGCAGTACGACTGATGATAGAGGATTTGGTCCTGGATGGACTTTATAAATTCAAGTCGCCTTAGATAGATAAAACATATTTTATTTGATGCTCCACACAGAGAAACTAAATACAATACACAAGAGCACAATAAATTATAAAAAGCAACTAACTAAAAATAAAAACGATCACAAATATTCATCATTATTAACATACCTTAAAAAAAATATAATACTAGCACTTCGCCCGGGACTTCGTCCGCGTGGATTTCAAACATTTATAGCCTGACACTCACAAATAACGTGGCTTTCTATTGGTAAAAGAATTTTCAAAATCGGTTCAGTAGATCCAGAGATTACCCTCTACAATCACACAAACTCACAAACTTTACCTCTTTATAATATTAGTAAAGATTCGAATTGTCTGTGAATATTAGTAAAGTCGAATTGAGAACCTCCTTCTTTTTTTTCGTCGGTTAAAAAGGAAAGTTACACTATGACACAGATAGTACCAGAAAGTACTTGGAAAAAAAATCTAAAACAGTTAAGGGAAACCATAGGGGGATGTGCATTATGCATATAAAGCTCTGCATCTCGAATACTGGTCAGAAACCTACTTGTCTAGAACCTTTGACACGGAAGCTAGATTAGCTTCCGTTCTCGCGGTATTGCTACGGCATACCTCTCACAAAGAAATAAACGATTTAACCTTTTTAACCGACTTCAAAAAGAAGGAGGTTATATTTTGGAAGTTTGTATTTTTTTTATGTATGTTCGGGAATAACTCCGTCATTTACAGACGGATTTGCAAACTTCTTTTTTTGTTTGAAAGGGTTTTGTTTCGAAATCGTCCCATTTAAATTTCATATAGATCTGATGATGGGTTTCGGACACAAACAACGGAACTCTTCAAAAATTGACAGCAAATCAACCGCGATTGCTGCGATCGTATGTCTATGAATTGTTTACGCAGTTTAATGGGGAACCACAACTAAAAAGTGAAAAATAAAAAACTTTTTTACAAAAAAATAGAACCGACTTCCAAAAAAAGTGAAAAATAACTTTAATTTCGGAAGTCGGTGTCAAAAAACGAAGACACAAAACCAGAAACACCGACTGCCGAAATTAAAGTTATTTTCCACTTATTTTGGAAGTCGGTTCTATTTTTTTGTAAAAAAGTTTTTCATTATGAAATCAGTTTAGATATAACAAATTATACTTACAATCAGAACAGCAGTAACACCATTGATCTGCACACACTTGTTGATGAGCAGAGAAGCAGTTCCCTCGCCTTCGGGTAGGTATTTGCTCAAGTGTTCATACAACAGCTCCAGGATAGATTCATGAAGAAACTGCTTGTCTTTCGCACACCCGTGCAACTCTACACAACAAAGAAAAACAATATTAAAATTGTTTACTGGTTTGAACGGATGTTGGCTACAATTATTTGGGATGGTTATAGTATCTCAATTGACTAGCAACATGCATATAAATAATTAAACACAGCTGTAACGCTATCAGACATACATTCTTGTTGCAACCGTCGCGTCGAGCCTTTTTTTTTTGGCGGGTGGGAAACCATCCAATGACATGTCCCGCTCACGCAGCTCCCGCTTACTGACTAAAACCCACCCCTGTTCCTTCCCTGAGTGTCCAGTGGTAACTCTGTTACGAATTTATTCGCTACCCCTAGGCATGCAGGCACCGGTCACGATGGGCCCCGTCAGTGGTGGCTGACAATCATCTCTTTGAGGCGCGCGTGGAACACTACACGCCGTCGACTCACGGGCCTGGTGCTGATTGGACGGCGAGCTACCCACTACTCGCCGTCCGCAGGCCCGAGTCTACGGTGGCCGGAGATCGTCTCGCGACGTCAACCGTCGATCCTGGCATCTGCTTAAATGTAATACTGAGTGTAAGTAAAGCTCTTATTTGATATGTATGATTATGTTGAACTATAAACCTAAGAATATCCTTGTTTCAACAACAACAGTGTTTTGGACTTCTTTACACTCATGGAATTCACATCGTAGTCGGCAGAAGCACGTCCTGTCTGGTGTCGGGTGCTATGAGGTCACGCAGGGCACCTTTAAAGTGACTTGATATTTCTACCTGACACAAGTGAGGGATTTTGTGGTATGATTACATAACTTACTGGTATAAAGCAGCTGTTTGACAAGAGCGTCTTGTACAAGACATCGTCGCAGTATGGAAACAACCTCCATACACATGGCTTCGTTCCGAACACGCGAAGTTACACTGAAATCATTAGAATAAATGTTTACTGTTTGTTCTTTTTTTTTTTTTTTTTTGTTTGCAAAAAGCGTTTTGACTTTGACTTTAAATGCGACAACCATTTTTTTTTTTATACAAGAACTTATACATACATAAATAGTTATGACATAAATTTTCTGCCAAACTGCAGAATAGTTTGTAGTATTTTCGTAGATACATTCTTCTAATCTAACGTAATCTAATTGTAATAATGCAATAAAATAGTAATCTACGAATTTAGCTAATAGGTAAATTGGGTTTCGAGAAAATCAATTTTTCAATTTGCTGTTTCAAAGAAAACTGATTATAAATAACGAATTCTCGTTCTGATTATAAATAAAATTAAAAAAAAAACAAAAAAAAAACTCGTTGCGGATGCGTTATTGTTGCAAATAGGTCACTCTATCATGTCCCGCCGGGAATACGTAGAGTTATTTATAACCCTATATTTAAGTGTGTGAAAAATGCAACATATTTGTGTTTATTTTCAGATGGCAATGAAACTAAGATATTTTCTGTCGGAATTAAGTTAATTTTGTTAGGGACTTGACCGTTCTTTGGACAGGACAAAGCCTGTCGGGTTATCTAGTCTTAAATATAGTAACGTTTAAATTCCGAGCGTTGTTTGAGCGCACAGGTGGGTTTGGGCGGCCACGGGCTGGTAGGCTCCGTGAGTAAGACATATTTATGTATTTATTACATGCATTGCGTTATACAGAGAAATTTAAAAACTAAATCTTATCATAAAAATTACTAATGTGACAAAAATTTTAGTAAAATAATGTATAAAAACAGTAAAATTAATGAAAAAAATAACACTTAGACACGGGTTCTCATCTCGAATAAAGATAATTTAGTTCAAATCTCAATAGATGGCGTAACATGTATCGATTTCCTATTGAAGTTTATATAATATAAATATTTTCAAAATAAATATGGTAAAACTATATTTTCTAATCTAATAAGTTTATTAATTAGAAAATTTAGGGCAGTTGCCCTATGCATAAAATTGTAGAATAATGGGCTTGTAATTCAAATTTAGACGATTATTGGAACGAATCCTTAGAAATCTATATTTCTTGTACCAATAGATGGCGCTGTTTGAAGTTTTAGAGTGGTGAGTAGTAGTATGTAGTGACACATTTTGATATAGTAAAACTGCTATGAAGTGCCAAAAATACTATAAAATAATTTCTCCAGGTGTGAGAAAATATTGGTAAGACTTAAAGTAAATTCATTCAGCTTGCAAGCCGTCGCTGCTAACACCATCTAGCGAGGTGTAGAGGACGGGCCCGAACGAAAAACAAAAGTTACTTGTGCCAGAAGAAAACCCGTAGTTACGGCAGTATGGTTTCTTTGTATGTGATGAGGCATCTGTACGCTAGTATTATATTATCTGATATCTGACTAAGATAAAAAATAAACAAGGAATGTCAAAATGTGGACAAAAAAAGAAAAATAATACAAGTTTTACTTATCTAACTCACGACACTATCTATCCATCTCCTAGCAAACAAGATGATGAGGTTCCGTATATGGCTACTCACACACTGCCCTGCTGAGTGGCGTGTAGGTCTACGGTGAGCTGCGTGAGGTAGGAGTGCGCGCTGTACTGCTCGCTGTACGTCTGACTGCTGCTAATGTTACTGCCAGTAACGCGCACGTTACGTAGTACTGATAGGAACCCTGATAAGGCAAGGCAGCGGTGTTGGGAGTCCCTGTGGATTATAACAAAAAATCGTTAAATAATGTGAACTTACAATAACAGTTGCTGCTGGGACACAGGCCATAATTGAGCACGCAGGGACCAGTGAGGGTTGGTGGATGTCACATATCTTGAAATATATTATATAATTTATAAGTCACCATGTGTTGTATGATAAAGAAAACTTTTTGCTTCTTAGATCATGTTTGTATTCACAGAACAGAAATAACAGTAGAAGTCGTAAGTAGGCGGGGCCCGCGTACTCCGAGTTTTGCGGAGTTCCGCATATGTCTGCTCCGCGCACACACCACGCGTATCAGTCTTGTTACAACTGTCAAGATGGCAAAAACTTGAAAAAAATATACAAAAATGTTGTGCTGTTTTAGAATGTAAACACGATAGCAGAACCAAAAATTTATCAAATGGTGGAATTTTATACCGTCGATTAGTCCTAATTTATTTTATTTCGATTAAAATTTGAAAAACAATATTTTATTAAACAAGACAAGTAAAAGTTGACTTTATGTTTTACAGATTTAGATCTACTTTCTTTTCAACTCAAACATATTATTCGCGAAGATTCCTACTGTGCACATGTCAAAGTCAGCTACTCTACTAAAGTACTAATGACCTCGTTACGGAAATACCAATCTTATCGTTAAAACAATACAGCTTTAAATTGAATGTATTTAATATGTATAGTGACATCTAGCGGCGGGTAGCGTAACTTGCTCATTAAACTATTTCATGTGCTCATGAAACGGAAAAGGTAATAAATACTTAAAAAGAGTAGACAAACGACCCTATGCTCATATTACTGTGGTTTATATTCAAATAAGCGACGACTGACATATTTCCTACTTTCTTTCAATAAAAAATTACCAATCACACCAAGGATTTCTTAGTGTTACGAAATACAATTAACCTGTATAAGTGTGAGCTTGGGTACGCTGGTTCTGATACTAATCAAGCGCATACTGTTTTTTTCTATTATGTGTTTGTTTTCAAATTAAGCAAGATGAAGATGAGGTAAATCCAGAATAAACCTGAAATCTTTTATTTCTGTTTTATTGCCTGTACTAGCACCATGAGTGCGAAGTTTTAACATTTTTTTTTTTTTTAGTTGGGTTTGCTCTTGACTCCAGTCTAGGTCATTTAATTAAAATATCCAGTGAACAGTTTGAACATTGTTTTTAAACACAATATCAATAAAAAAATAGATTAACACTGACTACCACTGTTGGAAACAAATCTCCACTGTCCATTTTACATACCTGGAATAAAGTCCTTTTCTGCACACCATAACCAGAGTGTCTCTAGTCCTAGTACTAAAGTTGAGGAGTGGATGCACAGCATCCAGGACTGAGGCAGCCGCCCTGTAGTCTGTGGGAGAAGGCTGGCAGTTCTCCAAGATGGTGCTCAGTTGGGTGCAGCGTTCCACTGATACCGGGGTCAACTTGCACAGCACATAGAGGCAGTCTGTAAAGAAAAGCATTATAAGTAATTATGGATCGCTATCACAAATGGCGACGAGGGTGATGTGACGCTCAGATAATGTTTGCGAGACAAACTTTCCCAGAAATCGCCCAAGACAGAAGTTTTATAAGGAGAAAAGTCCTTTGCCCAACAGTGGACACAATGTAGGCAAACTAAAAATTATAAGTTCAACATTTTTATTCTATGAAGGTTCCAAATGAATCAATCTGCCTAACCTTTTCCCAACTATCTTGGGGTTGGGTTCCAGTCTAACCGGATGCAGATGAATACCAGTATTTTACATGGAGCAACTGCCTATCTGACCTCCACAACCACAGAACAGAAAAAACAGTAGAAGTCGCAAGTAGGCGGGGCCCGCGTACCCCGTGTTTTGCGGCGTTCCGCATATGCTATGCCAGAAAGCTTTTTACACAATTAATGACTTTCTTGAGGACAAAAAGGCGTGGGATTGAGCTGCTTCAATGATATACATGAGCCATTGTTTTCATATGTACTACTTACTGATGAAATTGTTTTATATATTTTTTTTAATATTCGTTTTGACATGAATACTTGTATAGTATTATATTATTATTATTTTCTTTTATTGACATTTTTTTTTTTTTTTTTTGACCTGAATACTTTGTTAAGTATTATACAGGGTGTCTCATAACGACCCAACTACTTTAGTTGGAAAAAAAAGACATTTAACTTATTTTTGTATGCATTTATTGGTATGAATTAAAAGATAAGGAACAAAATTTTACTTTTTGAACACGACGTTATTTAAATGACGGCCATCACGTTGACGGCACTCCTCAAACCGTTTGCGTACACTTTCAAAAACTTTTTGAAGAAGTGGTCGAGGAATACTCCTGATTTTTTCTTCAATATTGTTTCTTAAATCTGTCAAATTTCTTGGATTATTCTCGTAGACTACGCTCTTAAGATCACCCCACAAGAAAAAATCAGGTGGGGACAAGTCAGGGCTCCGAGGTGGCCATTCAATATCACCTCTTCGTGAAATCACCTTTTCTCGGAACAACTGGTGCAATGCAGCTAAAGAGTTGTTAGTGGTGTGCGATGTGGCCCCATCCTGTTGAAACCATGTCAGCCGGTTATAATGCTCACAATGTTGCAGTTGTGGCCCGAAAAAATTGCGTATCATGTGTAACGTATTTCCTTTGTAAACGTCACATGTACAATATTTATTTCGATTATTGCCATTTTTTGGACATATTTGTTGGAGTTGAAGTCAAAATTCGCTTCTGGCAACATCAAAATTCCTAAATTGCGTCTTAGTACGTTATTTTAGTTGCAACACTGTGATTTTTTATCGGTGGTGACAGGAAACGTCAAAGTTTGACAGTTCACTTTTTCGACTGGCAGGTCTTCTAGTCACATCGTTTCTTTGCGATGTTTTTACATCCATGAATATCGTGGTTTGTTGGTGCCCAGTTCGCGTAATCCTGGCGGCTGGAGCCCTAATTTAACCTGGACATTACGTTCCAGAAATGATTTCGGTGGAATCATAAATATAAAATGGTTATATAGACCATGTGTCTACCATGATTTTTTTCCTTTGTTAAAAAGCGGTAAGTTATTTGATTGAGGAGATCAGTAGTGTTCGAAATCTGAAGTTCGCATTCCCTAACGTGAGATTTATTTTTTTCAGCTGTCCAGCGCTTTTTTTTATTTTTGATTGATAGTTTAACTTTGAATTTGAAGTTTGGAAGCACCCCATGGAAAGTGGACAATTCCAGACGGATGTTTCTTACAGGAAGATTTGGTTTATCTTTTTCCTATTATAATTTAGCATACAATAACAGGGTATGTAGTTAAAACCTTTTTTTTTCCTTTTCACAATGAAAACGTGGTACAGTGCATTATTGAACAAAAAATATTGAACTAAATTATTTACCTAACCAATAGACCAAACTTATAAATAAGTAACCTAGATAATTGTTGAATATACAGGAGAAATAATCTAAAATGTTGTAGTTTGAATTCTCTCTGTTGTCACCTTCCCTAAGATTAAAAGCCATTTTTGCCGCTGTCTTCTATCCAGGTAATTACTGTGTTAATTTGTTTATTGACGCCTGGCGCCCGAGGTTCTTTTTTATATTCTTATTTTGGCGTTCAATAACCTAATTTTGTTTAACACAGATGAAATTTAAATTTTGTTACACACATTAGTGGAAAATACATACCCACATGGCAATTGGCCCCGATGAACAGGGACTTGAAACAATTTTTATTAGGTTTTCTTGGTCATTTTATTATTGGTTAATTAATGCACTGTTTATTTTTGTAGTACAGTTTTCAAACATACTTTTTGAATTGTAACCCTAACCTTTGAACTACAACTTATGTATAACTTATATATTTAGTTGTAAACAGTATTAACACTGTATTGTACTGTTATTTTTCTATGTGTCTGTTTCAGCATTGTTTAAATCTTCCAAAATCAACTATTACATTGTGTAAACCGTCATTGTTATCTTAGTTAACCTAAAATTTGATAATAGTTAAAGTTAAATAGTAAATAAATACTTTTAATGTTTTATTTAAGTAAATTAAAATAACTAAATAACTGTTTTAAGTAAGTAAGATTTCTTTGTGAGTCAATACTGCACCTACTAGTGTTTCAATAAGTGAAATTAACTTTAAAAATCTTCATTAGTTCACAATAATAATTACTTAACTTTTATACTCTATAAATTTAAAATATTGCCTTTGCAATGGATAAAGCAGTTCAGTTTCCTCCGCTTCCTGCGTTGAAGGACAGTCATGATGTTACACCGGTTGTTGAAAATCCTGCGGCACCTGAGATTGTTAATTTGACAGAAGTTCAAAATCCATTTGAACATAATGATATAATTGCTCATTCTTCCTCTGCTTTTGCGGTTAATGCTTTGCCTTCTTTTAATTCTTTGAATGCTGATGTTTATGAACATATTAAGAAGAATATACCGTCTTCAACTAAGTTACTTGACTTGAAAAGGGGTAAAATTAATTTTGATGGAAAAACATGTGTGCGTGAATTCATAACTCAAGTTGAGGAATATTTTTTGTATAAGAATTTTGATGAATTTGTACTGGTTAGATTATTTAAAAACATTCTTTAAAATTTATAGTTCTGCTCCAATATTATTTGTTAATAGTAGACCATATTTGGAATTCTTAGTTGACAAAATTAAATATTCGGGTTTGTTAGATACCGGTTCCAGTAGTTGTGTTTTAGGTTCTAATAAACATTTTTTGAATATAGGTTATAAAATTAATACTGTTTCTAATGTACTATGACATTGCCAGTCACTTGTGATAATTTAACTAAAAATATAACTTTTTTTAATTATACCTTCTTTTAAACCTGATATAATTTTAGGTTTTGATTTTTGTTTGGATTAACTGTAAATTTGAAGAAATGTCAATTTTGTAAAGATAGACTTCGGTATCTTGGTTATATTGTGGACAGTAATGGTTTGCATACTGATCCTTCTAAATTAGAAATTATTGAAAATTATCCTCGCCCTGAAACCGTTAAACAACTTAGAAGTTTTCTTGGCTTATGTTCTTATTATTGTAGATTCATTTGTAAGTTTGCAGAGAATGCATTCATTAGATTGAAAGAAACTTTAATTTCTGCTCCTGTTTTACAGTGCCCTAATTTTGAAAAACCTTTCTTTTTACATTGTGATGCTAGTGCTGTAGGAATAGGTAGTGTTTTGAGTCAGGAGGATGATAATAGCGATCAACATCCTATTGCATATTATTCTAGATCTTTAAATAAATGTGAACGTAACTATAGTACCACAGAACGTGAGTTATTAGCTATGTTGGATTCAATTGAACATTTCAGACCTTATATTGAGGGAATGAAGTTTACCGTGGTCACAGATCATGCTAGTTTGAAATGGCTTTTAGGTCTTAGTAATCCTAGTGGACGTTTAGCACGTTGGGCCGCTAGAATTTCCCAATTTACTTTTGATATCATACACAAAAAGGGTTCTTTACATTTAGTTCCTGATGCTTTATCTCGCCTTGAAATAGCTGCGATTGATGTTACTCAGAATAGTTTAATCTTGCCTGATGAAGATATTCATGATCCTTGGTATAGAAAAACATTTATTAATTGTCAAAAGTATCCTTGTAAATTCAGAAATTTTCGAGTTGAGAATAATACTTTGTATAAATATTGTAAAAATAAATTTGATCTTAACAGTAAACTTAACTGGAAAATTGTTATTCCTAAAGAACATATTTTAGATACTATTCGTTCAAATCATGATAATTTAAATTCTTGCCATCTTGGAATGCATAAAACCTTAAATAAATTAAAACAACACTATTTTTGGAAAGGAATGTTTGGTGATGTTCAAAAATATATTTCTTCTTGCGATATTTGTAAAGCGTATAAACATAATACTTCACCACCGCTTGGAATGATGATAAATCCCAAAAAAGTTGATCATCCCATGCTTATGCTTTCGGTTGATATTATAGGAACTTTACCTAAATCTTATTCAGGTCATAATTATATTCTTTCAGTTGTAGATGTATTCACTAAATATTGTTGGATATTTCCTATGATTAATGCTACTTCCAAAATAATTTGTAAACTTTTTGAAAAGGAAATCTTTCTTAAGTTTGGTTGTCCTAAAATAATAGTATGCGACAACGGTTCTCAATTCATCTCTAAATATTTTGTGGAATTTTTGAAAGGATTTAATATTACTAATATTTTTTATAACACTTTATACACACCTCAAAATAATCCGGTAGAACGATACAACAAGACGGTTGAAACTTGTATAGCGTGTTTTGTTAAAGATGATCAAAGAACTTGGTCAAAATTTTTGCCTCATGTTCAATTAGCTTTAAATAATAGTGTGAATCTAGCTACAGATTTTACACCAAACTTTTTGATGTTCGGAAGAGAGCTCATTTTTGATGCTTCTCTACATCATTTTAGTAGTTCTATTGATAACTTAGAAAATCTCGAAGTTGGTGATAGAAATACTTTTGCTGTTTCTTTAAATTCACTTAGTGAAATTTTTGTTAGGGTTCAATCTCATTTATTAAGAGCTTATAAACGTAATGCTCAATATTATAACCGCCGTCGGAAAGTCATTTCTTTTGATGTAGATGATATTGTGTGGAGAAGAAGTTTTGTTCAGTCTAAGGCTCCGGCTTTCTTTTCTGCTAAGTTAGCACCTAAGTTCGTTAAATGTAAAATAGTCTCAAAAGTTTCACCTAATGTGTACGTTTTGGAGGACCTTAACAAAGGTACTTCAGGTTTGTTACCACATTAAGGATATCATTAAATATTAAAAAAAAATATTTTGTTTTGGTTTCTCAAACTTTAGTCTTGATTTTTATAACTTTGTTTGAAGGATTTGTCAATGTTTGAATGATGAATGAAAGGGAATGACAATTTGAAAGTATGTAGTATGTTAGGTAACTTCACGACAGGTTCTAGAAATTGACTTCTAAATCTTTTCAAAATAACTTAGGTCATTTTTGGATTTTATAAAATTAAACTTCGGCTTCACGCATACTTTTATTGTTCCATATCAAAAGATCTTATTGTATATTGTTTTTATAATAATATATTGATATTATATTATTATATCCTTTAATTTTAGCTAATCTTTATTATATTAGTTAAGATTATTATTTACTTTAGTCTTTAATATTCGAGTAAGTGTATTATAATGCTACTTAGCTTGTAAGATTCTCGGATTTGACATTTTTTTGCGTTTCGCTTCAGTTTTGGACGGATGCTTTTGCTAGGTCTTTCCTACGACTTTCCTCGTGGAATTCCTATTCTTTTGATTCGGTTTTCCCCCGATATCATATTTTTTGCTATTGTGCCCGGAAGATTGGTGGTGTTGAGCCGATCACAATATGCAACCTTTTTTGATTATTCGGTTTTCCCCCGAAGGTCATTTTTTTTGTTTGCTATTGTGCCCGGAAGATTGGTGGAGTTGAGCCGATCACAATATGCAACTCTTTTTGATAGTGATTGTGTTCGGGAGTTCGGTGGAGTTGTGCCGATCACAATTTGCTTGTTTTGCTTTAGGTCGTTTTCCACGTCCGTAGTTATGCCTTTTATGTTTGCGTCTGGGAACGTTGTTCTGTTGTACCAGACACGAACTTAGGATTTTTGCATACTTGCTTAGTATGAATTCTTACGCTCTGTTAGTCAGTGGCGATAGCGCCTAACTGCACTCTCTATGGGTTTTAAGTGTTCTTCTGAGTAATTAATTTTGATCAGCTAGTCAGTGGCGATGGTGCCTAACTGCACTCTAATTTGGATAGGTGTTTTGGTTTCTTTTGTTAGTTAGTCAGTGGCTATGGTGCCTAACTGTACTCTAACTGAACCATTGTTTTGAGGTTTATCTCTCAAATTCCTTTCGAATTTATTTTGAAAATCTTTTTTTTGATTTTGAGTTTTTTAGATTCCTATGGTTTCTTGACCTAAGTTGGTTTCTCTTGTATGTTTCTTCAAGTATCTTTCAAACATAAAAGAAAGTTCCTTTCTTTTATTTTTTCGGGGAGGGATGTAATGTAACGTATTTCCTTTGTAAACGTCACATGTACAATATTTATTTCGATTATTGCCATTTTTTGGACATATTTGTTGGAGTTGAAGTCAAAATTCGCTTCTGGCAACATCAAAATTCCTAAATTGCGTCTTAGTACGTTATTTTAGTTGCAACACTGTGATTTTTTATCGGTGGTGACAGGAAACGTCAAAGTTTGACAGTTCACTTTTTCGACTGGCAGGTCTTCTAGTCACATCGTTTCTTTGCGATGTTTTTACATCCATGAATATCGTGGTTTGTTGGTGCCCAGTTCGCGTAATCCTGGCGGCTGGAGCCCTAATTTAACCTGGACATTACGTTCCAGAAATGATTTCGGTGGAATCATAAATATAAAATGGTTATATAGACCATGTGTCTACCATGATTTTTTTCCTTTGTTAAAAAGCGGTAAGTTATTTGATTGAGGAGATCAGTAGTGTTCGAAATCTGAAGTTCGCATTCCCTAACGTGAGATTTATTTTTTTCAGCTGTCCAGCGCTTTTTTTTATTTTTGATTGATAGTTTAACTTTGAATTTGAAGTTTGGAAGCACCCCATGGAAAGTGGACAATTCCAGACGGATGTTTCTTACAGGAAGATTTGGTTTATCTTTTTCCTATTATAATTTAGCATACAATAACAGGGTATGTAGTTAAAACCTTTTTTTTTCCTTTTCACAATGAAAACGTGGTACAGTGCATTATTGAACAAAAAATATTGAACTAAATTATTTACCTAACCAATAGACCAAACTTATAAATAAGTAACCTAGATAATTGTTGAATATACAGGAGAAATAATCTAAAATGTTGTAGTTTGAATTCTCTCTGTTGTCACCTTCCCTAAGATTAAAAGCCATTTTTGCCGCTGTCTTCTATCCAGGTAATTACTGTGTTAATTTGTTTATTGACGCCTGGCGCCCGAGGTTCTTTTTTATATTCTTATTTTGGCGTTCAATAACCTAATTTTGTTTAACACAGATGAAATTTAAATTTTGTTACACACATTAGTGGAAAATACATACCCACATGGCACATGTCGACATAGCGTGCAGAAGTTACAGTCACTGCATGTCCTCTGTTATCTTCATAAAAGTACGGCCCAATGATGCAGTTCGCTGACATAGCAACCCACACGGTCACTTTGGGGCTATGCAACGGGCGTTTATGTAATGTCTGTGGATCAGCTTCTCCCCAAAAACGACAATTTTGACGATTGACATATCCGTCCAAATGAAAATGTGCCTCGTCGCTAAAGAACATGTTGTTGAAATTGTTAAATCTCTCTAACATTACATTCACAAAATTCAATCTTGTAACGTAATCATTTTCATGAAGAGCTTGCACAATCTGAATTTTATAGGCCTTTAGGTGTAAATCAGATCGCATTATGCGGAGAATTGTCGCTCTTGATAATCCCAGCTGAGACTCACGCTTTCTTACGCTGAGTCGAGGCTGTCGGCTTACAGAATTTGCAACTGACTGAATGTTTCCAGGCGTTCTTGCTGTCCTTGGACGGCCGTGATGGATTTCGCCAATAGTGTTTCCAGTAGTATTGAATGTCTGGATCCAAGCTAAAATTGTTGCATTGCTTGGAGTTTCCCCAATGTTGCGCAGTCGATAATGTAACCGATACATCCGTCGAACTCGAATGAGTGATCGATTGTTCTCGAAATACGCGCGCACGCAAAACGAGCGTTGCTCTCCCGTGTACGGCATGATGCCAACTAAAAATTTAAGGAACGTTCTAGTAAACGACGCCCGCGCCACCCCTCCCCCGCGCCTTGTTTGCTTCTCGCTCACTCTTGAAATAGTTGGATCGTTTTGAGACACCCTGTATTTATTTTTTATTTTTTGATTGACATATCATTATTACTATTTTGTTTGACACGAATATTTACTTTGTAAAGTTTTATTTTATTTTTTTTGGTTACTTAATTATTGTGAATGTGAGGACTATGTGGGTTATTATTATTATTTTCTCCTCCTTTTTACAGTAATTGTTACCGTTATCTGACAGTTTGAGTACTTTTGCGGCCTACCCAAATGTCTTTTCTTTGGTATTGTTCGTCATGTCATTGAGCTCCTTAGTGTTTTTTAAGTTGAGCTATTCGACTATTGACAAATGCTTGCACTGACTGGACAGGTCCACTCAAATATGTTTGGTTCTTTCTTCAAAAGACCACTACAGACACTAAGCTGCATGGTCCTCATATAGAATAATGTGAATGCGAGAACTATGTATGTCGTTATATTCATGTAGATTTTATGATTGTCTGGCAGTTTGAGTATTTTTGCGGCCTACTCAAATGTCCTTACTTTGGTATTGTTCGTCGGTTCGTTGAGCTCCTCAAAGTTCTGAGTTGAGCTTCGCGATGACTGACAAATGCTTGCACTGTCTGGACAGGTCCACTCGAATTCGTGTGTTGCTTTCTTCAAAAAGCTCATCCCAGACATAAACGTACATGGTTCTCATATGATTTAACCAGTACACATTGTATCGATTTGAACACTTTAAAAGAGACTTTAACCTCTGAGTTTGTTTCGGTGTTTCTTCTCAGGGTAGTCAGCTAGGAAACACCGGCCTCATCTAGCTTAAACTGACAAAAACCATTGACGTGTAAAAGTGTTCCTTGTAACCTATTTACTGAATAAACATCATTTATCATTTATCATTTATGTCTGCTCCGCGCACACACTACGCGCATCAGTCTTGTTACCACCGTCGCGGTGAAAAAAACTTGAAAATAAATACAAAAATGCCCTATTGTGCTGTTTTAGAATGTAAACACGATAGCAGAACCAAAAATTTATCAAATGGTAGAATATCATACCGTCGATTAGTCCTAATTTATTTTATTTTGATTAAAATTTGAATAACAATATTTTATTAAACAAGACAAGTAAAAGTTGACTTTATATTTTACAAATTAAGGTCTACTTTCTTTTAAACTCAAACATATTATTCGCGAAGATTCCTACTATACACATGTCAAAGTCAGCTACTCTACTGCAGTACTAATGACCTCGTTACGGAAATAGCAATCTTATCGTTAACACAATACAGCTTTAAATTGAATGTATTTAATATGTATAGAGACATCTGGCGGCGGGTAGCCTAACTTGCTCATTAAACTATTTCGTGTGCTCATTAAACGGAAAAGGTAATAAATACTTAAAAAGAGTAGACAATAAACAACTCTATACCCATATAATTGTGGTTTATTTTCAAATAAGCGACGACTGACATATTTCCTACTTTCTTTCAATAATAAATTACCAATCACACCAATGATTTGTTAGTGATACGAAATACAATTAACCTGTATATGTGTGAGTTTGGGTACACTGGTTCCGATACTAATGAAGCGCTATGCGATTTCTACTGTTTTTTCTGTTCTGTGTCCACAGCTCAGTTGCTGGGTAATACGATAACCCCTTGGTAAGACTGGATGTCAGACTTTCGGGCTTCTAACAACTGTCAAAGGTCCACGATTGAGAGCCGGGACTAACGGTTTAACGTGCTTTCCGAGGCACGAAAGTCACCCATCCACGGACCAACCCCGGCAAGCATTGCTTAACCTGATGGATCGACCCGGGCGGCTGTTATTACTTTAGCCACGAGCTCCTCATTCTATGAAGGTTCCAAATATGTAGTATAAAAGCTAAAGCTAAGCTAAATTGTTTGCGGCCGGCAAACAATTTAGCTTGGGATAAGTTGGGTGGTTTCCGAGTTCTGGTAGGTGCACATCTATTTATTAATTTATGACACACAAGACACTTAGACGATAGAAAAGTACAAAGGTGCTGCTTATTTAAAAATAAATTTCTTCCAGCACACCTGCGACAGAAATGACACACAAACAGGACAGGTGGATTTCTGGACGCTGGAGTGTTGAAAAATGTATAAAATTTACCTGCATACTGCCTTTGAGTAGTATCGCTACACAGTGTGTCCGCTAGCTGGCTCAGTATGTGTCCGGCTGTCTCGGGCTGAGCCTTGCTGAGTCGCACCAGTATCAGCTTGCCGTGGGACCAACATGTTGGAGCGACTGGCTTGAGACGGGACACGGAGAGCAGGAGGAAGGCTAGGTTGATTAGACCAACTACTGTTAGTTGGCGGTGGTTAGCACTGGAACAAAGATTTAAAGAGTATGATAAACTGTCCTCCCATTCGTCAAATCGTTCACGGCCCAGGCTGTACAATAGGGAATATGCAGATATTTTTTTATTTGTTCAATTGAAGACTTATTAACTATAGTGAACAAAATATAAAGGAATTTTCAAAATATCATCATCCGCGACGAAGTTATAAAGCTTTAAAGTTGATAATTAGAAAGAGAAGTCCGACGTGTTCTTTGACGTCAATGGACATGACGCCCATACAACTGCCATAGAAAACAGCGTTTTCGAGAGACAGATATATTTGTTTAAAATTGTTCCAACTCGTTTAATTTTTGATCAATTTTGTTCTGCTTTCAGTGTTTGTACTATGTTTTAGTATAGTCATCGATAAACCGGTTAGATAACAAATATTTTTTTCATGCGGCACCATAAATCTTGGTCAGCCTTCTTCTAACTTTCACTATAGAATGTAAGGTCTGTAGGTCGTGAAGTTCAAACATTTAGGCTTTATTCATACTGTCTACATTTTCTTTGAACTTGTATCAGTGGTTAGCTAAAAGAATGGGACTAAGCTCCGTTTAAGGCGCTATTAACTGCCAAAGACCTTGAGTGGTTAGCTTGCGTGTTCTGTGCTGAGCTCGCGTAACGCATCGTACGTGCACCCACACCCAGTAATAGGACTCACCCATCTAGGAGCGCTATCCGAAATTAGACGCATTATTAATTTATTACACATAAAACAACAGGTATTAAAATAAAACACTTGGACTAAATTATGAATAATTAAATGATTTTTAAAAGGGTGAAGGTTTCATAAAAAAAAGCTTTATAGTTTTTGCGTGATTCTCGATTTTTTATCCGTGTTAGACATAACTTTTACACTATGTTATAAAAATATTAATTACAATTATGTTATAAAAATATTATTTCAAATATTCTCAGATCAAATTACGACGGAAATTGTCTAGAGTAACATATTTTTTTCAAAGAAATGAGACTAGTCGTTTAGACGTGATGTTCAATTAAAAACCATTAAAAGTCGTATAACTGCACCTTATAGGACGATTTCCACCAAATGGCTCGGATCGCATCGGATCGGAAAAGATACGAACGGATGCACGACAGCCGATCGCGTCCGGTAGGATGTCGACACGTGCGATCGGCTCCGTACCTGCCAGGGTATCTGTTTCTGCGCCTAGTCAAATAGTTTCATTCCTACGGTGTTGACGTGTTCTAATTTTTGAAAATGGTTAAATTTGACGTAGTATTGTTGACTATTGCATTAGAAGAAGAAGAAAATAATCATAAAACACAGAAGAGGAAAAGAAAAAATTGGACAGATTGAGACAAGTTTCGAGAATGAGTGGTGCCGTCCGGCCACAGTTTTGAGCGCACACAACGACAGCCGAAGGGATCCGATCGGATACGAAGACAGGCGAACGGCCGATTGCGCGTCGCAGCATACTTTCGGCTACGATCGCTTGTCGCGGAAGACGCCAGCGGTCAAGCAGATGTGCGTTTTTTTTTTTTGTGGGGTGGGAAATCATTCAATGACTTCTCCCGCTCTGGGTGAAGCAGGAGGGCGTGTCAGACTCTTACTGACTAAAACCCTCCCCTGTTGCTTCCGTGCCTGAGTGCCCAGGGGTGCGGTAACTCATTTTCAGAATTTATCCGCTACCCGTAGGCATGCAGGCACCGGCCACGATGGGCCCCATCAATGGTGGCTGACAACATCTCTTTGAGGCGCGCGTGGAACACTACGCGCCCTCGACTCACGGGCCTGGTGCTGATCGGACGGCGAGCTACCCACTACTCGCCGTCCGCAGGCCCGGGTCTACGGTGGCCGGAGATCGTCTCGCGACATCCTACGCCCAGTACCTCTCCTGCAGTGGTAGCGGCCGGGGCCGTGAGGGCCACTCCGTTGAGCTTCCCTCACGCGTCCCGCCTCCGCCTTCGCGAGCATTACTGCTTCGCAGAAGGCGGAGACTGCTTCCCGTTCCCTCTCGCTCCGTACCATAGCCTGGGCCAGGGCCGGGCGCGAGAGAAGCAGCTGTGCATGGCTTGGTAATATACAGCATGTAACAAAAACCCTGTCCGATCCTAAAGGGTATTGTTTGGTATCGTACTGCGTACACATATACGTAACCATTTCATGGATATGAGATTATTATTCTTCCCCAATAAAATAATTAATTTAAAAAAAAAAGAAAACTTATCAAAGTCAACACTGATCGCTCGACAAAGTTCACCAACAGTTTAGTGTGAAAAAAGCCGCCTGAGCGAGACGGTATTTTTGATCCTTTGTTATGCGCCCTTTGTCGCGTGCCACCAAAGCGAGAAATTGTGCCTGCAGCCCGGCTAGTGAAGAGCGGTACGCTTTGAAATAAAAATGGTAAAAAATAAAATGATTTCGAATTTGATGTGGAATGTTGTTAACTTATCAAAATCTGCGATACTTAGTGTTAAATTTCGCATTTTTTATATAAAAAAACTCAATAACTTTTGGTTTTTAAGAGTTACATTTTTTTTTTAAATTTTCTAGTGCGTATGTTACACCAAGAATACGCCTTTATTGGATCGAACAGGGTTTTTGTTACGTGCTGTAGACTTAAAATACTGTGTACACGATTTAATGTCGTTTAAAGATTGTAAAATCCGTGCCAATCCGATGCGATGCGAGCCGCTTAGTGGAAATCATCTTTAAGAGAACTGGGTGTCCGCGCGGTTCTCCATGTTTCGACCGCACGGCCATAGCATTTAAATTCTATAGGTCGTGAAGTCCAAACATTAGAGCTTTATTCATACTATCTACATTTTCTCCGAAATCGTATCAGTGGTTAACAAAAAGAATGAGACCTCTACTAAGCTCCGTTTAAAAGAACTGCGTGGCCGCGTTGTTTTCCATGTCTTGACCGCGCCGCCATGGTTAAACCTTTACAACTTTCTGAATATTGGATCTATGAGTTCGTGACTTTCATTGTTAGTGTTTTACAAATTCCTTCGTAATGTCACGGGGTCTCATCTCGAACAAAGAAAATTTAGTTCAAAGAAATCTCAATAGATGGCGTAACATGCATCGTATTATATTATCTGTGGTAATGTTAAAGTAGTCGTTTTTCTTCTACGACACTACATCCAAGCAGTCGAAACAGACACGTTGAAAGTATAATATTATTAAATGACGATTACCTCTCAGTAGTGATAAGCTTGAGCGCGCTGACCACATCGACGTCAGGCGGTAAGACGGCGCGCAGCCACGCCGACTCCTTAGCTCGCAGCTGGTCCATGGCACGCTGTTCTATCGCTGATTTAATTACCTGTATTTGTTGAAAAAAAAAAAACATATCATCATTTACTGACACAAAACAACTTGGTCTAGAAGCATGAAGTATTGCACAAGAGTTCCTTACATAAGTAAAAGTTAAGCTCGCCTTTGTACATGAATTATTTAATGAGTTTGTTTGGTGTACTTACAATAAAGAGTTAAGAAAGGTGAGCATTTAGAAATTATTTTTCAAAATTCATCTTATGAAATAAATAATATTCAGCACGCGAATTGTAAGTTTAAAAAAAACCGGCCAAGTGTGTGTCAGACTTCGTACATTTAGGGTTCCGTACCAATTTTGACAATGTGTATGGCTTTGGGTCAACAAGGTGTTTATACTGTGAAAATTTGAAGACTGTAGCTCCAACCGTTTGGCTGTAAAACCTGTGTGACAGACGACGGAAAGACGAACACGTGAGTCTCACTCACGTGTTCGTCTTTCCGTCGTCTTCAATCAGCAATAGTGCTCCGTTTTGACACTTCGGGTACGGAACCCTAAAAATAAAATAATATCAATTTCGTCGATTAAGTCCAGCGCGGCTGTTAAAATTTGTACTATTTTATTTTATTTTTAATTAGGTATATCAGTAGTAGCCCTGGATTCTGGAGCAATAATAATCATGGAGATCAGCAAGGTCGACCAATAACCTAATGAAGGTAGCAAGAATTCGCTGGATGCGAGAAACACAAGACCAACAGTGGATATTATTCGCCTCAATGAAGATGCTGAGTGATACTAACATCCAACATCTAAAGTCAGCTCTTATCCGACATAGCCAGAGGCAGGTCGATAATATAGGGGGGCTCTCAACAGCTGAGTCTTGGCCCATGTCTTAAACTAAATGATGAGTGACAATACTTACATCCAAACAAACAGATCTAAAGTCAGCCCCCTTATCCGACATAGCAAGAGGCAGGTCGATAATATAGGGGGGTTCTCAACAGCTGAGTCTTGGCCCATGTCTTAAACTAAATGATGAGTGACAATACTTACATCTAAACAAACAGATCTAAAGTCAGCCCCCTTATCCAACATAGCCAGAGGCAGGTCGATAATGAAGGGGGGGAATCAACAGCTTAGTCTCAGCCCATGTATTTTACGAAATGATGATTGGCAATACTTACATCCAAACAAAGAGATCTAAAGTCAGCCCTCTTATCCGACATAGCCAGAGGTAGGTCGATAATGAAGGGGGGCCCTTAACAGCTGAGTCTTGGCCCATGTCTTAAACTAAATGATGAGTGACAATACTTACATCTAAACAAACAGATCTAAAGTCGGCCCCCTTATCCGACATAGCCAGGGCCAAGTCTATAATGAAGGGGGCCCTCAACAGCTGGGTCTTAGGCCATGTCCTGATGTGTTTGCGGACCAGCTCGGGGTCAGCGGCGCCTTGTGAAATATGGTATATGCAGGTGGATAGGCAGCGACTTAGTTCGGCGGAACTGTGTGGTACTGGGGGATGAAAATTTTAATTAGTAAAAATGTATCAAGTTATTGGTTATTCGTAAACTGATTATGCTTAAGTAGCTCAGTTTCAACGCAAGAGGGTATTTTCCTGAGTTTATTTCTGTACAATATTTTGTACGAAACAACAAATAACACAATACCAAAACAGCAACAACAACACAAACAACAACCACAATAACATATTTTATTTATTTATTTTTTATATTTATTTTTGACATGCACATACCGCGTTTTTATTTAATTTAATTTTGTTTTTCAAATGACTTTTAATAACATAATGATACAAAGGAGCCGTAATTATACATTTTATTAAAATTGTATTTATTTAAGCTGTTTTTTTTTTTTTTCTTTTGTTCTTTGTCGTATTGTGCTGTGATCACTATGGGCTATGCCTGAAATAAATGTTTTTTTTTAAATTTATTTATTTTATAAATTATCATTTCAAATATTGGTATGAGGAAGAGTGGGGGCGTGAAAGGGACATCTCGCTCTCTCTTTTGTATGCGTATAACCTAATGAAAGTGACGTCACATGTCAGTGTGTGCATCCTTTTTCTGTTACTTCACAGTTTTGAAAGGTTTCCACTAGATTTGAAGGGTTTCTAACTTATTTAATTTTAGGTTTAAAAAAAAACTATTTTCGATTTTGGATAACATCACTTTTGGATACAAATTTATAAAAAATAGTGAATCATTATGTTTTGATCAAAACAACGCTTGTAGTTTGTATACAGCCTGTTAGATAAACTCGAATCAGGGGGTCTACTCCGAAGTGTTTTTACGAAGTATCGGCCAAATGTTCGGACATAGTTGTATGAAGTTTTAAAGTGAAGGTGCCATACCTAAAATTGTAGCGAAATGGCATTACGTATGTTTTTGGTGGAAGAAGCTCTCAGAGAAGAGCTACAATTTTAGGTATGGCATATTCACTTTAAAACTTCACACAAATATATCTGAACATTCGGCCGATACTTCGTAAAAACACTTCGGAGTAGACCCCCAGGTTCGCATTATTACAGTTAGTGAATAGCTATTCTTCTAGAAAAAACATTCAAACTGATCTACCATTTTAATAATAAAAAAAACATTAAGAAGGTTTATCTGTACAGTATCGCATAAATCAAATCAAAAGTTATTTATTCAAACTAGGCTGAGAGCCAGCACTTTTTGAACGTCAAGTTCTACATAAAGACAGTCCCCCAAGACGGCCGTCTCCCGACTCCACTTCGTACTGTTATAGCAAGTGTTATTGCTAAATTATCAAAGATGTTGTAAAAAGATCAGTAGTGTAGTCAAATTTTCGGGTAAGGCATAGATTCTGATCTTTTAAAAAAAAAAAAACGTTGCCCCACTCTAGGAATTACTTCTATATCGTGGGTGCGTTCACAAACATGTAAACTCGCATACACAAGACACACAGACCCAGAACATCTATCTATAGGCCATACAAAATATTTGTCCGTGCAGGAACCGAACCCGCGCCACGCAGCGCAGCAGCCAATCGCTCAACCACTGCGCCAACCGTGCCATCTTTGTTTTTCTTTCACTTACCAATGTCATCTATGTCTATGGTAGTAGATTCAGAATCCTGTGGCGGAGGTTCCAACTTGCTGTACAGCCGAGCACTGAAGTAGTGGCTCAGATGCGACAGCACTATCTCTAAGTGATATGTTTTGCATAGTCTGTAAAAAAACAATAACACCTAGTTAAGTAGAATTCTAAAAGGGCGGGTACAAGAAGCAGTCAAAATCATCATCATCAGCTTCCTGTGAGAAATGTATCTAGGACCGCGTATTTCCATTCAGGACCGTTATTCATTCCATAGCAGCCATAAGAAGCACTAAGATTCTGCCTTTCTATTAATATACGGTTTTTTTTTTTTTTTTTTGTGGGGTGGGAAATCATCTAAGGACTGCTCCCGCTCTGGGTGGAGCGGGAGGGCGTGTCAGACTCTTACCGACTAAAACCCACCCCTGTTCCTTCCCTGCCTAAATGCCCAGGGGTGCGGTAACTCATTTTCAGAATGTATCCGCTACCCCTAGGCATGCAGGCACCGGCCACGATGGGCCCCGTCAGTGGTGGCTGATACTAATCTCTTTGAGGCGCGCGTGGAACACTACGCGCCGTCGACTCACGGGGTGGTAGCGGGCGGCGCCGTGAGGGGCACTCCGTTGAGTTTCCCTCACGCGTCCCGCCTCCGCCTTCGCGAGCATTACTGCTTCACAGAAGGCTGAGACTGCCTCCCATTAGAAGTTAAGACCCACTTCGCGGTTTTTGATTTGCGTAGTTTAGTTTGGATAAATAACAATGCATGATTAGGTAAGTGACGTCATTCTAAATTCAATATGGCGGACTCCCAAAGATGGCAGGCTAGTAATTTTGTATGCATTAACATGTTACGGGTATCTAATAAAATAATTTTTTTTTAAACTACAGAAAATTAATAAATCTGTGATTACAAATATATGTACCTACACGAATTTGGAAATGAACAACTTTCTTCAAGGAAGCGAAAGTCATCATTCTCCTGCCCTTATCCCAATTTATTTGGGGTCGGCGCAACATGTCTTTTTCTTCCATACTCCTCTATTATTCGTCATCTGCCACCCTCTTTTTACCCATATCCTCTTTCACACAGTCTAATCATCGTTTCTTTGGCCTTCCCCTACTCTTATAGCCATCCTTTTTTTTTTTTTTTTTTTATGTTTGATAGGCTCGCGTTTGACCACTATCTCACCTGATGTTAAGCGATGATGCGGTCGAAGATGGAGCACGCTTGCCTAGAAGTAACCTATTCACTCTTGACTTAAAGACTCCCAGGTTGTATCTTACAGGAAACACAGACTCCGGTAGAGAATTCCACTCTCTAGCTGTACGTGCAATGAATGTTTTCTCAAAACGCTTTGTGCGTATGGATGGGATGTCCACCATGAACCGGTGGCACTTCGCCGTACGTCTTGTGGTCCTTAGATGAAACGGGCTTGGCGGAATCAAATCATGCAATTCCGTCGCACACTCCCCAAAATGTAATCGATAGAAAACCGACAGGCTAGCAACTCGGCGTCTATGTTCAAGACTTTGGAGTTTTGACTCAACGAGTCTATCATTGCCGATGATCCTCTTGGCTCGTTTCTCAATTGACTCAAGGGCATCAAGCTGGTATCTTGCAGATCCGTCCCAAAGATGAGAGCAGTACTCCATACACGATCGGACCTGCGCTTGATAGAGTTGGAGCAGCTGTTCCGGCGTGAAGTATCGTCTCACCTTTGCGAGGACCCCCAACTTTTTGGCAGCCACTTGAGCCTTAGCCTCTATGAAGGGACCAAAATTGAGGGTAGATGTTAAAGTAACACCAAGAAGATCAAGTCGGTCGGTTATCGGCACGGTCACACCTCGGAAAGATGGAGCCGGGTGAAATTGGCTCTTTTTAGCAGAAAAAAGACACGCCTGGGTCTTAGCAGCATTGAACTTAACCAGATTGGCATCGCCCCATTCTGAGACAGCCTGCAAGGACAAGTTCAAGCGCCCAACCATAGCCTCTCGGAGAGACCGGACCTGAGACCCACTAACTCGTGCGTCCGGCACGTATCTCTCGGCAACAGTGCTGTCGTCTGCATACCCAAAGGTACCGGGTTTTAGCAGATCGTTAATATGCAGCAAAAACAATGTTGCCGAGAGCACCGACCCCTGAGGAACACCGGCATTAATAGCCAGCAGTCCGGACGAGCAGCCATCTATGACTACTCGGATAGACCGATCCCTCAGGAAATCAGCTATCCAATCACACAATCCAGCGGGCAGACCGAAGGAAGGAAGCTTGCCAATTAAGCTGTCGTGCCAGACCCGGTCGAAGGCCTTCGAGATATCAAGGGAGACCGCAAGGGCTTCCCCTTGTTTGTCGATGGCCTCACTCCAGATGTGAATGGCATACGCTAGAAGATCTCCTGTTGACCGATTTCGGCGGAAGCCGTATTGTCGGTCACTTAGGATATCGTTAGCTTCTAGGTATGCTAGGAGCTTACCATTCAGTATACGTTCCATACTCTTACAGAGAACGGAAGTTACCGAGATGGGCCTGTAATTTGCTGGGTCAGCTCGACTACCCTTCTTGGGTACGGGTTGCACGTTAGCTTGCTTCCAAGCCATCGGCACTTTTCCAGTCTCAAACGAAAGGCGATATAGGCGTGTCAAGATCGGAGACAACTCAGGCGCACAAGTCCTCAGTACAATTGCCGGTATCCCGTCGGGACCACTAGCCTTGTTCACGTCCAGGTTACGCAGTACCCTCCGGACATCCTTCTGATGAATGCGAATGTCTGACATAATCGACTCGCATCCACCAAGAGTGCCAGGGGGCCTCGCGCCACCAGGATCTAGACGCGAAGATTCCGCAAACATAGAGGCAAACAAGGTTGCTTTCTCCTCAGCGGAGTAGGCCAGCGACCCGTCGGGTTTCAGCAGTGGAGGTAGTGAGGGGCGGCAGAAGTTCGATTCAACCGACTTAGCCAGGGACCAAAACGCCTTACTACCAGCTGGGTAAGAAGCAAGTTTGTGCCCAATTCGGCCAATGTGGTCAAACCGAGCCTTCCGAAACACCTTCTTGCAGAACTTGGCAGCCCTGTTGAAGGCTCTCTTCTTCTGACTCACGTCACTCGCTTTACGCGTCCGAGCATCGACCCATGCTAGGTAGGCCGCGTGTTTAAGCGCATCAGCGCGATTGCACTCGGCACCAAACCATGGTTGAGCCCCGCCAGACATTGTTACGTCAGAGAATGGAATGTAGTACTCCATTCCCCGCCGCAACACATCCGTCACGGCGTCCGCGCACGACGAAACATCAGTCGAAGAAAAGCAAGTGGGCCCCCAAGGATAACATGCGAAGAAAGATCGCATGCCATCCCAATCTGCTGACCTGTATCGCCAAACCCGCCTGGTGCCTCTAGGGCTAGGATCGGGCGGGGAGTAGACGGATACAGATTTCACCAGACAGTGGTCGGAAGTACCTAATGGTGAAGAAATCGACACTGAGTAACGGTCTGGATCTGTTGTCAGCAGAAGGTCCAAGCAATTGGCTGTGTGCGAATCAACATCCGGCACCCTCGTTGCCCCCTGGACCAGCTGGGTAAGATTTAACGCCAGCGCTAGCTTATACGTCTCTTGTCCAGCATGGTCTGTGTACTGGTATGGGAAGAGCCACTCCTGATGGTGGGCGTTGAAGTCCCCCAGTAACACTAATTGGGCAGAAGGGTACCGTTGCTGAGCCACATCCGCCGCTTTACTCAGATGTTGTGTGAGCCCAGTTGTCTCCAGATCACCGCTGTGCGAACGGTAGACACAGGCGTAGACAATTTTATCTAGGCCTGTGTCCACTAGGACCCAAAGAGTAGAGAACCTGGAGTCCTCAAGGTTACGGAGACGCCGATAGCAGATGTCGTCCCGGGCGTACATGCATATACCAGCGCGTGGCTTAAAATTGTGCTCCAGGGTAAACCCTGGGTAAGATAGGTACGCCACGTCAGACGGACATCCGATCTGCGTCTCCGAAAGGAATAAGAGAGCTGGTTTCTCAGTCTCTAGGTGGTGGTGGACTGCGGCGAGATTTGAGTGCAGACCTCGAATGTTAGAAAGGTGCACTTTGTGTGAGAGGGAGTGCTGCCGCTGTACAGCTTTTTTCTTTTTAGTTCCTTTTTTCATGAATAAAAGAGTGAAGGAAGGAGAGGAGAAGGAAGTGAAATGAGGTTCCATGCTGGCTACCTTCAGGCACGCACTGACAGGACGGTATCATTGGGGGACTAGTCTGGAGACTGCGGGGACGCCCAAGCCCCCCCGGGAATGTCCATCGGGCCCTCTCGTCTGGTCGCCAACCAGCACGATGGTGCATTCCGGGATTTTTCGTCAGTTGGCGGGGCAGCCTTTCGTGTGTGGCTAGTACACTACTTGGGCCCCCAACTAACTGCGGTCGGCCAGCGGCGCACCGTGCCTCGGATCCCGCTACCCTCCGCGACTAGTCTCCCGATACATTCACATCAGCGCGAGCCCGGTTGGTCTGCCTGCAATGGAACAACTATTTCGACCCAACTCCTCTGGATTGGCTACACTGAGCATCGTACCGGAACACGGCCAGGCCGCTTGGCGGTACGTCTTTGCCCAGTGGGTGGTCGCAAGCCATCGGTCGAAACCTACCACCAGTTTGTCACCTGATTAGCACCACCCGGGGACCACGTGTAGGGACTCAATGGGTATACTCCTACGGACGCGGGTGACTCGGCCCCCAAATCCATCATCCATACACAAGACTTTCCTCACGACATTTTCTTCATTCCTCCGCATCGCATGCCCATACCACGACAACCGATTTCCACACAACTTTTCAGTCAGCGGTGCCACTTTCAGACTTCCTCTTATATACTCATCCCTAATTCTATCCATTCGCGTAACACCACACATCGCTCTTAGCATTCTCATCTCAGCTGCATGCAAAAGCTTTTCATTCATCCCTTTTGTGGCCCAACATTCTGAACCATACAAGACAGCAGGTCTGACCATTGTTTTATAAATCTTCCCTTTAAGTTTAAAGGGAATGCGGGAGTCGCAGATAGTCCCAGTGACCTGTCGCCATTTCATCCATCCATTCAAGGAAGCGAAAGAAATTCCCAAAAAAAAAATGGACTATCCATACAAAGTTATTATCAGCTAATCAAAATTTTCATTTTTTTCGATTCCACTTTAACTTTTTTGACCACCCATTTTCGTTTACACCCTGTATTATGGATCCAGCTATCTAGCTAGGTCACTACGAAGTATACACGCTTAGTTGCGTATAACTGCTACTGTTGTATACAGGCTGTAACGGAAAGGTGTGGTCATATTTTAAGGACTGCATCTGCCCATCGATATGAACAACTTTCTTCAAGAAAATCTGTGAAAATTCTCAAATTTTTTTTTTACCTCCCATCAAATATTGATCAGCTGATGACAATTTTGTATGGAAAGTCCAAATTTTTTTTTGGGAATTTTCTATTTTTTCTTAGAGAAAGTTGTTCATTTCCAGGTAGTTCAACCGGTTCTTAAAATATGACCACACCTTTCCGTTACACCCTGTAGATTGGAACACCTTAATAAAAAACCGGCCAAGTGCGTGTCGGACTCGCGCACGAAGGGTTCCGTACCATTTTCTATAAAAAACGGCAAAAAAATCACGTTTGTTGTATTCAGCCCCTCAAATATTTATTTTTTTCTGTTTTTTAGTATGTTGTTACAGCGGCAACAGAACACACGACAGCGGCATCATCTGTGAAAATTTCAACTTTCTAACATCACGTTTCATGAGATACAGTCTGGTGACAGACGGACGGACAGCGGAGTCTTAGTAATAGGGTCCCGTTTTACCCTTTGGGTATGGAACTCTAAAAAATATATACAATACCTAATCAATAAACTTACTTGAGTAACTGATGCACCAAGGGAGGCAGGCTGTCTGGAGGCGTGTCTATGATGTAAGAACATATCTTGTTGACAACCTGTTTGTGATCATTCCGCGGTAACTGCATGTCTCTGGAAATAAGTAATTGGGTACATGACTAAAACAATCTAATTGGTCCGTCATATTTTGTCACGTAAACAAAAAACCGGCCAAGTGCGAGTCGGTCTCGCGCACAAAGGATTCCGTACCATTATCTATAAAAACAGCAAAAAAAAAATCACGTTTGTTGTATGGGAGCCTCCTTAAATATTTATTTTATTCTGTTTTTTAGTATTTGTTGTTATAGCGGCAACAGAAATACATCATAAATGTGAAAACTTCAACTGTCTAACTATCAAGGTACATGAGATACAACCTGGTGGCAGACAGACAGACAGACAGACAGACGGACGGACAGCGGAGTTTTAGTAATAGAGAACGTGCACGGCGTAGTCTGTGCCATCTAGTGGAGTAAATTCGAAACTTTTACCCTATAAAAACTTGTCATTGACATTTCCGTGTCATATACATTACACACACGCATCATGCACACATGCAGCACGCGTAACGTAGACTGCCATCTATTGAGTGAAATCCGCAAGTTGTACTGTAGAAATACTTGACATTGACATTTATGTGGCGCCCTCTATAGTTCCTGCACGCTCCCTATAGGGTCCCGTTTTATCTTTTGGGTATGGAACACTAAAAATTAAAACTATACAGTGCGTTGAAATTTCATATGACGTCACACCTAAGTTAAAAATGTACCACTTTTTACTTAAAAGTGACGTAACAAGCCCCCCACTCCTGAACTTTGATGCGTTTTATCTTTGTAATTTTTTATTGATTTGATAAAGCAAAAAATACGAGTCTAATATTTTTTGAAAATCTTAACTAACGGACTAAATAGTTTTTTTTTTTTTACCCTGCCTGGAATCATCCCTATTTAATGTTTATGAAAGTGATTCTTTTTGAGTTGTTTTACGTTTATCAAAAGCCACTGATTGCAGACGAAAGATAGAAGTGCTAAAACATTAAAAGTCGCTCAAAAACCAATGCAATAGATGATTACAGATAACATGATGTTGTCAGCTACGGCTTTTTTTATAGCCCCTTCGTTGTGTCCCACTGCTGGGCAGAGGCCTCTTTCTCCTTCCAAACCTCTCCGTCTTGAGGGATTTCTAGCCAAGTTTGCCCTGCAAACATGATCAGACATCACCAATTGAGGATAAATTCGAAACAGAGTTACCTCGCCCCTGGGCACTAAGGGAGAACAGGGGTAGGTTTTAGTCAGTAAGAGTCTGACAAGCCCTCCCGCTCCACCCAGACCGGGAGAAGTCATTGGATGTTTTCCCACACCACAAAAAAAAAAAACTCGTATTTGGCAGGTAAATTCGTGAAAAAATCTGACACTCTTTTAACCTCTGGCATGAGGTTAAAAGAGGGTCAGATTGTTTGGTAGTAATTTTACTTATCTGTTAGATAAATTAGCATCCACCATCCATATATGTATTGCTAAGAAGATCTGTTTAAAACTAACTTGAACATTGCAGTTAGCTGCACAAGCTGCTTCTCATTCCAACTACACTGACACAGTGTATGGATGCACTGTTCTTTGTACTCTGTGCCCGACAGCTCTGACCCACAGTGCTTTATCATGTCATGTGTTGATATTGCATTGATGCATTCTGGCAGCACATCACGCCAACTGGAAAGGGAAATAATCACTACATATTATAAAACAAAAATCCCCCAGGCCCTGCAGTCCCGACATTGATAGCGATCGCTACGTCCTAACGATCAGTCGCTACGTCGGAAAAATAATCGAATTTCTTGAAATATGTACAGAGACCAGCAGATCAGTTGATAAGTTTTCATTAAAAATAGTGCTTGCAAGTTAAAAATTACGCCGTCTCGGGACATATTTCAAGAAAATCAATTATTTTTCCGACGTAGCGACAGATCGTTAGGTCGTAGCGATTGCTATCAATGTCGAGACTGCAGGGCCTGCAGTCTCGACATTGATAGCGATCGTCAATAATTGATTTTCTTGAAATATGTACGGAGACGGCGTAAATTTTAACTTGCAAGCACTTTTTTTCATGTAAACTGATATTTTTTTTAAAAAATTATTATTATTTTTAACGCTTGTAACAATGAAAAAGGACGTAGCGACCGATCGTTAGGACGTAGCGATCGCTATCAATGTCGAGACTGCAGGGCCTGGGCGTGGACGGTCCGCCAGTCCCCCCGCCGCGTCTGTCTATCGCGATTATTTAAAAACTACTAAACGGATTTTCATGCGGTTTTCACCAATAGACAGAGTGATTCATGAGGAAGGTAAAGTGTATAATTTGTACCCGTGCGAAGTTGGGGCGGGTTGCTACTTCACTGGTAGTTAATAATAGCACAAAATATTAGGTTTTCAAGTTTTTCGCAAAAGAGGGATTGTCAGCTACAAATCATTGTTTTTGTGTTTGTGATCAAATAAATATTATTGTTTGATTACCTCTTTATTTCTGTTTAAAGATAACAGAGTTCAACTGGAAAGTTGAGCAAAAATCTTACAGATAATTTGCTTGTTTAAGGAGCCCTCATGGAGCATTCAGCTACAGTACCATTTGTACTGCAGCTTGAAGCTGACAGAACAAACACTCAATTTAAAAGTTGCTTCTCACAAATGTTTATCTTACAACAACTAATGCTTACTACAACAATCCATCTTTTTAGTATTCTGATATTGATAAAATTATATCCAGGCAGGATGTAAGTGAAAATTTCTTTAGCCACATTGAGTGATTTTTGGTACTTATGGACAAACTTGTGGGTTCACGTCACCGACATGATAGTGACATGTGGCGCCAGACCACGGAATAGAAAAAACAAGTGGAAGTGCCCACGCAGTTATCTACATATATAAAATAATAACAACCTTCGTCAGTTGTAATAACAAGTCTTAACTTTGTATGGAAAATAAATACAATTTTGACAAAAAGCTTATTAGTTGTTCATACAAAATTAAGACTTATTACAACTGGTGAAGGTTGTTATCATTTAAAAAAAATTCCGCATAATTGTGACACGCGGCGAATAGCTCCGTGGGCACTTCCACTTTTTTTTTTCTATTCCGTGCGTCAGACTAACGACAAGCAGCGGCCTGTGGGACTATACGAAAATGTGTGTAATTATTGCTCAGAGTGCCAATAGATGTGGAAACCAGACTAATGTTAATCATTTGAATTTACAAATTATGAAATTTTATTTATTCATACCATATTTATTTCTAAAATTCATTAAAAAAAAATACAGTTATTCTATGCTAGGGATATATATTTATACTAGGGAAAGTTGTTGGCAGATATTTGCTAGCTTTTAAGGAAGTTAGTCTTTATTCTTAGTAAAGAATGGACTGCATGCTGCGAAGCCGAATACTCTAGTGTATTCTTCCCATCTCCACTACACCACTGATGCGGAAGACAGACAGTCGCATTGCAACGTCAACTTTAAGGCGTTTGTGGTGCGCTTACTAACATGCTACCTGCATCAGGTGATGGAAGAAAGCTTGTGGCCACAGGATGTGGTATTCCACCACTTTCGCTGACAAGTGCAACGGAATGCACAAAGACTTAGTGCACCTAAGTGATACTACATAGTTTTAAGTTTATTTATTAACACAATTGTTATTATATGATATTTTTTTAAAGGTCTTTGTAACCTGAAAATAAATTGTTTGTTATTATTATATTTTTATTATGAAACTTACATCATGTTAACATCTGTATCTTGGACAATAGACTGCACGCTATCATTGGCCCACTTCACCAGGTCATCGATTGGTAACCTCGGCAACTCCAGACATAGTCGACTAGTTACATCACCACAGTGAGTAAGGGATGTGGACTCTTTTCTCATAGTCTGTAGGACGATATCCACTACCTGAAAAATATTGGAAAGCAATTAATTTTAAAAGCTTTTTATTGACTTCATAGTAGGTAGTAACATAACACATTCCATGACAATTCAACTATGGTGACTGTTTCTGTTTTGGTGGCTATGGGTTAAGAGTACATACCCTGATGTTGAAAATGCAATCTCTCTTGGCTGTGAAGGTATGATCACAGTGTGAGCATGTGAGAATAACAAAAGAAGCTTTGAAACTGATTGCTTTCATCTGCCTAGGCGGCTTGCTTAGCAGCCTCAGGCACTAAGCGAGGCGCCTTCCAGCCCCCCTAGCCATATTACTTTTCTATTATCATTTATGCTAATGCTTAGTACGAAATGTATGGCGATGACATTACCTGCATAGAGAAGTGTCACGTGACTTATCGCAGGTAATGTCATTGCCATACATTTTGTACTAAGCATTAGCGTAAACTAAACTATAATAGAAAAGTAATTGGCTAGGGCGGCAGTGTATTTTGTTCTATAATGGTTCCATGAGGATTAAGTCAGAGTCCTCATAGGGTTTAAATATATAAGTTTTAGATTAAAACTTTAATCCATTTATAATATGATTCCCAAAAGCAACATAACTCATATCAGTTGTCAGTTTGCTGTGAATATCCACTCGACAGAGCATTATTAGAACACCGATAATCCACTTTGCTAATTTGTAATTAGATAACAAACAGAACAAGTGGTAAACATGTCAGAACATGTTTCATGCAAAATGTTGTTTACCTTGACTTTATTCCTGCAAGTACCAGCATTATCCGGAAATCCATTTAAAATACAATTCAACAAATCACCGCCGTCACTATTTACAATGCGCCTTGGTAAAAACTTCAGTATCTGTAAATAAATAAACGAAAAACGTGTTGCAAACGCTGTCATACAAACTTTAGATTTCTTGGTTTTATAAGTGGTACCTGATCAATTTTGAGCTGGCAGTATTCACGTAACTCTTCGCGTTTACCAGGGACATGTCCAAGTTCTTTTATTTTAGCAAATACTTTGCTCACATCCATTTTATTGTAAATTTTCGATTTACCGAATTCTTGTTTTTGTGCTCACCCGCCAAAACAACACAGCACCACAGATTACATTTGGCAAGGGCAACTGTCAAAAAGGAACCAGATAAAGGCATTCACCATCTGATTTCAAGAGAGCCAATTTAGAAAATCGAACGACGGTGTAACAGCTGTTTAATACTTAGAGTCCGATTTAAGGCTTAAACACACCTTCCAATTTCAAGAAACCCAATTTAGGAACAATGTACTCGTAAGTAGGAAGCTAGCGATCATACTACGCTAAAGGCTCAATTACAACTTCCGATTTCAAGGGACCCAATTAAGGAACAATCTAACATGGAAGTAGGAAGTTAGCGATTACACGTTCCTAAATTGGACTCGGACCTAAATCGCAATCCTAAATCGGCAGTGTTGCCAACTCTTACAAAGTCAAAATAACAAAAGTCTCTCTATGTGATTCTACCAGGAGCGGACCAAAAAAGAAAAAGAGCGGTCTCATATATTTTTTCTGGGAAAGAGACTTTGAGAAATTTTAATCTAGCACTTAAAAAAATACTAATAGCCCATATTTTGTAGCGACAAAGTCGCTAAATTGGCAACTCTTAGCTCTAAATCGTAGTAATGCGATTACACTGTCCTAAATCGTACACAATTTAGGAAGTTAAATCGGGACTAGCTAGCTACTATTATAGTCATCTGTGATCGGGACCTCCTTGAAATTGGATAGTGTATTGAGCCTCTAACAGTTCTTTTTCCACTGCTTCTTTACTTCACTATTTTCAGAGTTGGCAATTCTGTAAAAACGTTCCAGCGCTCGTTCTTCGTTGAATCTTTAACACCATGAAACAGATGATGGAAGATTATAAGGAAAATTACTTATAAAAAACTAAAGTTGGTAGATTTTTCAAGTGATTTTTCTGCTACTGAACTATTTCAAAACAAACAATTATATAGTGCTCTGTGGCAAATGAGCAATATTTTTAATGGCATCCCCGTAACGTCTTTTTGATGACGTCATCAGTTTATGTTTAGCGAGTGAGAGAAGTTACGAAATTCACGAATTTCATTTCAATTCAACGCGCACGTTTGTGTACAATTTACTGTACGCGCTTCTATACTCCGTATACTCGTAAATCGTAACATATCAAACATACAAAATATCTTACGACGTTCATTCCGAGCATCCTTATTTAGTGTAACTGAAAGTCACCGAGACGTTCGTTACGTTACTTTTGGCGGCATCGCATGAAGCCACAGAAATAGATTTCCTTGTGCAATATCGGTGTGTATTAAAAATTCGGTGAAGTAATTTGAATTTCGGTGAGATCATCAACCTTGGCTCGTTGGGAGCGAGGTGTGAAGATGGTGTAGAAGTAGTGATAACAGCAAGACAGTATCAGTGATTGAAGCATGGAGAACCCGACCGTTAGCGGATTGAGGTCAAGGTCTCGTTCGAAGACACCCTTCCTGCGGTCGAGCTGCGACCGTGAGAGCTGCCAGGAGACCGAGGAGCACACCCATCAGAAATCAGGACGCAAAACCCCTGTGAAAAGAAGCACTCCTATCAAGTGAGTAGACTGCCTCCCTTCGCTCGAGATCAAGTATTGTGTTGCTGCTATCGTATTATTAACTGAAGCATTAAAAAAAGAATGTAATTTTCATAGCTAAATTTTATTTTACTATCATTATCTGGCCTGATGAGCAAAGTTTTAGAAGTATCAAAGATTACAAAAGATAAACCTTGTTTATCAAACCTGTCAATTATGATAAAAATTTAAAATTACTATTAGACTGGTTTCAGTACTCTATATGTTGTATTTTCCTGAATTTATTATAATTTATAGCAGCTTATTTCATTGCCAAATTCACAGAATTTTATATGTTAAAGTATGTTCAATATGTTCATCTTATCAATTTCAACTGCTATTGAATCTTAGCTGAGTACATCCTAAATTAAAAGCTTATTACAGTGTGATGTTGAATTAACAACCAGAGTATAAATATATTTTTTTATTATCCTCATTTCTTTCATGTGTATACATATTATCCATTATGAACTAACTGACTAGGTAGTAACGAGACTGATTGTATCAATGAAGACCAATTTATCATAAATCCTTGTATCTATGGTAAACAAAAGTTTTGCCACAGACTTCCTGACAACAGTGTATTGTGTGTCTGAGCAACTAGCATCATCCTAAAAATATTAAAAAATAATGTAAAAGTTAGGATTGAAGGTTTTTTTAATCTTATTATCTTATAGTCTGGGATAGCACATAGGATACTTATTATCCCATGAGCATGTTCCCATGGGATGATTTTCGATTATCACGCAGGGTAAGCCACTGGCAGAATCTATTATGTACATAAAAAGTCACTCATCTCATCATCTTTCCCATGGAGGTATCTTAACTAGCTTCATGTTCCTTGTTAACCATCATCATCAACTCGTGGATGCCAAGCTGCACAGCTTAGCTCATGCCCACTAGGTTGCCTGCCTGTCGATTTTCTACAGAATGTACTTCGGAGAGTGTGCCCAAGAACTCCACGACCTCATCCCACCGGCCCCCTTCTACCATCGGACTTCTAGACGCACAGCAAGTTACCACTCGATCCGAGTCGACTAGAGTCAAGAGCAAACCCATCTCAAATATTAAAACAAAAATCCACAACCTGACATCGCCCACTCCTCAGCATAGGCCTCTCTTTTCTTACACCAATCCCCACATTCCAGTATCAGCTTCATCCAGGTTTCTAACTTACTCCTTGACAATTTAAGTGTTAGTAAATGGTTTAATTGTTATAAATGCTTTTTATTGTTATGAGATTGTGCTGTCCAACTGCAGGGCAAGGGCCTGCCTTCCCTCCTTCCATTTACCCCGGTCTTCAGCAATTTTAGGCCAGATCTTCTTGGGCCTTCTATAATTTAATGAAATGCTTTTAAGTTGACCTATTTCAAGCAGCACAAAATCATCTTACTGCAATATTTGTTTACCACAAACACTGCTTTAATATGACACCCACTGGTTTCTGAGATACATATTGTGACAGATTAATCACAAGGTTGCTAGGGTCCAAGTACCAGTAAAGGACAAGTTTTGTTGAAAATGATGTCACAAGCTACCTCATAAATGTGAGGTCATAGCGTAGTGTTGAGTGACCTTGCTGGAGCTATGCACAATATTGATTCTCAGAACTTTTGGTCATGGACTAATTTTAGAATAGTTTATAAACCATGTGTGCTATTGTATTTATATTATATTGATTTCATGATCGGCATAATGTGTTAAATTCCAAGAACTTACTAACACTTTGTCGGTTTTTAAATAGATAAACCTTTAATATTAATATCTGTTATGTCCAGTTAATGTTTAAAATACCTACTTATTGTCTGAGATAAATAAAAAATTCAATTAATTTTGAATGTTTGGGTCTTCATGATAATCCATCCTGTTTTTTCAAGAAGAGAATCATTTTACAAAATTAATACTCCAAAAAAAGAAAATAATAAAGTATATTATTGCTGTGTGTTAGCAAGTCCAATAAAATAAAATGATGATAACTAAGTTAATAAATTGTATTCTGTAATTAACCAACTTTCCTCTGATAAGATGTGTATGTGAAGGAATTACTTTGACCTTGGCAAGCGGAAGTGACTCATGTGATAACGAGACCTTACCCCTATAACACACAAGCATTTAACATGTTTTCACATTCCACCACATATACCAATGTTTGAACAAACATTTTGCACCATCAACCAAATGGTTTCTCAACAACTTAACACTGTAAAGTTAGTTATTATTGTTAAATAATGACATTAGTACCGCTGTCTAACATGATAGGCAAAGTGCCAAAGACTTGTTGTACAATAGTATGTCGTAGCCAAAACAGTGGATCAAGGTTGATCAAACGTTTGTTTATATGAATATATCTAGATGTTCTACAATATAAAATATCTGTAGTTCTGCTACTTTTTCTATGAAGTTCCAATATTTAACATTAACAGTCAGGTATGTAAATATTTCATCGGTAGCTAGAATTATTAAAAATAATCACACTTATCACATGCTGCATGTAATCACTCAAGATTTAGATAAAGTAGCAACACAATCAACTTGAAATTTCATAAAGGACCCAAAAATATGAAAGCACACTCGACAACACTTTGATACCATTCACACTCACATCCTAACTATGCCACATTTGTCCCCCAGACAACTCAATCAGCCAGCAAGCACAGTGACCTCAGAAACCATAACAGAAGTGGAAGAAGGAAATGTATCACAACCTGTGCACCAAACCCGTCAAGTCACCAGAAATGCAGCTCACTTCATCCGAACTTCAGACTACTCCTCTGATGAGAGCCTTGACCGACTAAAGGGACACACTAAAGAAGTAGTTCAGGTAAATATTGCAAAACCATATGTAAATTTGTTGAATGATAATGTGTGAACGCCTCATTCATGGTTAATGCGTGGAAAATGTAAACAGAGGATGGATTGTCCACTCTAATGAGTTTGCACTTAAATGCTATAGTGCAGATGGTTCTGTTGTCACCCGCGTGTCTTTGTGTATGCGGTTACCGCGTGGTGTCAAGGTCTTTTATATATTATGAAGCATACACATATATTTTAGGTGTCTTTAGCCATTAAAAAGTCCAATAGCGTAGTACTCGTAACCGGCGTTCGCGTATGAATGAAGACGATGGAAACGGAATATTGTATACAAGGTTCTATCTGGTGACATGTTTTCCGCACTCAGTCCATGGTGGACTATTGTACGTTGGCCGTAGCGGCCTTTACTCCAACCAGCCGATCTCTCTCCTGATGCAGGCTTGGCGCTTCCGTAGATACAGCACAGATCAGTCAATATATTCAGGTTTTGTGTTTACGTTTTCCAAAAGTACCTCTACTACACCCATCCGTCCACTGATTGTTTACATACGGGACGGACTCGATAAAAACGAATCTCGAGAATCGAATAAAAACTATTTTATTAGTTTTAAGTGGTTGCCCTAAATCACACTAATATTGTACTAATATTTACCTATAAAGGCGAAAGTTTGTGAGTGTGTATGTTTGTTACTTCTTCACGCTCAAATGGCTGGACTGATTTGGATGAATTTTGGTATGTAGATAGCTTATACCCTGGATTAACACATAGGCTACTTTTTATCTTGGTCTACGCGGGTGAAACCGCGGGGCGCAGCTAGTAGTTCATAATTATCTCAATCTGATTTCTGTATAACTTACTTCCTACTCTTAGACTATGAAAGGTTATAGACGGAACGTCATTGGACATTAAATGAAGCAGGATCGTTAAAATGTGTGACTGACCTTGACGAACGTAACGATGACGTATCGGCTAACGGATTCTCATTTTATCTATGTGAGCTTATTTCGCGTGTACAGATACAAGCCGGCTTCTCATTCTGGTACTTCAGTTTACTGGATTTTGACACTCCGTTTATAACCTTTCATAGTCTAAGTTCCTACTAATAATATTAATGCGAAAGTATGTTTGTTACTCAATCCCGCCAGAATGGCTAAACGGATCTGGATGAAAATTGGCACAGACATAGATTATAGTCTGGAATAGCATACAGGCTATAATTTATAATGATGGAAGTACTAATACCATGTTACAAAGAGGATAAAGTATTTTTACGTTGTCAAAACAGGTCTCAGAATGTTTAGTACTCAAAGTAGTAGGCAAAAGTGTCAGAAACGGCCGTTTTTGGTACTTTTGCCTTCTACTATTTTCTAGGATATGCTATGCTGCTTGGCCGGTAGTAGACCCTTAAAACATCTTTCATTCCTTCAATGCTAATAATACTAAGTACCGAATGTACTTAAGTTTTAATTAATTCCAAACCGATGTCTGCATTTTATTGCAGTCAAGCAATTAACATATCACCATGAATGGCATCTGTTTCCGTATATGGAGCGTCATTGGTCCGAATAAACATGAAAATGTTTTTAACATAACATCACGCCTGAATTCTCCGAAGGGTAAAGCAGAGTTGTGCCTATTAAACGCCTACATTTCGCGCCAGTTATTTTGAAGTCCCATCACATGATATAGGCGACAACTTATGGCTATCAACCGTGAACAAACTCAAAAAAAAGGTCTGAGAAATTTAAGATCGAAGAACCAGATAATATTTTATCTGACCTAAGAATCGTACCCAGGACCTCATGTTCAGCAGTAGAGTAGCGCTTGCGACCACTAGGCAATTTATAAATGTTTATGTCCCTCGTTTTAAAAGATTTAGATAAAAACTGTGCAATCTTTAGAACAATATGTTTCAAGGTAGTGGTTATGTCGGCCGTAAGACTAAGGTAGACAGATATCTAGTCTACTCGCTCGTTATTCCGCTTATAGTTCTGAAATAAATTACGCTCGGCGTAACCTTGGACGAATTTCGGGATTCGGTGATTTATTGCGTCTGTAATTTAACTTCTTCAAGTTTGTCAGGCGAAAGTTTGTGAATGTGTGTTTGTATGTTTGTTACTTCTTCAGAATCAAACGGCTGGACCGATTTGGATGAAATTTTGTATGTAGATAGCTTATACCCTTTTTTTTGTGGGGTGGGAAATCATCCAATGACATCTCCCGCTCTGGGTGGAGCGGGAGGGCGTGTCAGACTCTTACTGAATAAAACCCACCCCTGTTCCTTCCCTGCCTGAGTGCCCAGAGATGCAGTAACTCATGTTGAGAATTTATTCGCTACCCCTAGGCATATAGCTTATACCCTGGATTAACACATAGACATAATTTTTATCCCGGTCTACGCGGGTGAAACCGCGGGGGTAGTCCTTGTCGATCTTTGATCAACCTTTTTTAGCCTGCGACTTCTCTTGCTTGTAACCAAAACGCTTGTTTGAACCGCCAAGAGGAGGAATTTATAAAATACTAGCATCTGCCGGCAGCTTCACCCGCGTGAAAAGTATCCGAACGGAACTTACTACCGGGCAAAATATCCTATATCCTGATCCAGGTAAAAGTCATCCGTTTGCCAAGTTTGATTAAAATGCGTTTAGCAATTTAGACGTGGCAAAGTGATAGACAGACATACCTTCGCATTTGCAATTTTATAAATCTGTACTAAGTAGGTATACCAGCACCCCGGGGGCCTAAATACTATGTTCCTTATATTTTCACTTTATATTCCTATATTTTCATTTTTTTAGTCTAAGCTAAACGGTACTTCACGCCGGAACAGCTGCTCAACTTTATCAAGCGCAAGTTCGATCGTATATGGAGTACTGCTCGCATCTTTAGGACGGATCTGCCAGATGCCCCCCTTTCCCCCCCTTTCCCTTGAGACAATTGAGAAACGAGCCAAGAGGATCATCGGCAATGATAGGCTCGTCAAGTCGAAGCTCCAAAGTCTTGAGCAGACGCCGAATTGCTAGCCTGTCGGTTTTCTATCGGTTACATTTTGGGGAGTGTGCGACGGAATTGCATAATTTAATTCCGCCAAGCCCGTTCCATCAACGGACCACAAGACGTACGGCGATGTGCCACCGGTACATGGTGAACATCCCATCCATACGCACAAAACCTTTTAGACATTCATTGTGCGTACAGCTAGGGAATGGAATTCCTAGCTACAACCTGGGAGTCTTTAAGTCAAGAGTGAATAGGTTACTTCTAGGCAAGCGTGCTCCATCTTCGACCACATCATCGCTTACCATCAGGCAGATAGTGGTCAAACGCATGCCTATCAACAATAAAAAAAAAGGTATTTCGTCAAGTAGAAAATTTAAATTATGCAAGGTAGATTAAACTATTTAAAAATAGGCTGAAGGTTCACGGGGCTACCAAAAGCACGTTTGCGGCTAGCCATAGCCACACGCGCGGCCACTTTTAAAGATAAATCGCATTGTAATGAACCAAGCCGCGCCTTGCCACGAAAAGCCGTTGGACGTTGCCGTCCGCGTTTCGCCTGACAAAAAAAAATCGTTTATTTAAATTTTATAGCAGTACATTTTCGACCAAATGTTGCTGGCGAAAAATGTTGTCTTTGACGACTAAGCCCGGTGAAAATTCTTAGAAACGGTTCCTTCTTTTTAATTATTATGTCAACACACAGACGGCTTTACGTTATAATTCTGTCGGCAAGTAGAGCGTTTGCGTCACACCCTAAGCAAACACCAGTAATTGTTGTTTCAAGGACTCGCGTACGTATTTATGGGAACCGAAGTGGCATTTGGTTGTAGTCTTTCGCCATGTCCGTGTGTACCGAGCGAAAATGTTCGCGAATACTGAGCAATTTGTGTTTTTACGTCCCGTTTTATTCTCCCGATGATGTAAATTTAACAGTATGCAAACAGTATTCCAAATATTCATTGTGGTTTAAGTATGTTGACCTTACGATGCATAAATCAATAAACGCTTTTAACTTTCATAATTATTCTCGTTTCTACGCACCGCTATCTGCTGTTTGAATTTTTAAGATAATCCCATCTCTATTTGCTTGAAGAGCATTCACCTCATATTCAGCTGGACTGTACCCGTCTATCTTAATTGTAAAGCAATTATAAAAGTAACATAAATAACAATCAAGTAATTGAACGTAACAGACGCCCACATGCCGGTGTAATAGACGTTTTCCTTCTGCTTATACTCTCACATTTAATTCAGCTTCCGCTACAAGTCGCGTAGAATAATGTTAATGCATTCTATTGTCACAGTTAACGGTGGAACAAACCTGAATCGATACACATTAGCATGCAGTCACGGAAGTCTAGAACAATGTGATAACACAGATCTACCTCGCTATTAGCTCTAAAATATTCTGACTAGAAATGCGCGCGGCGATTAGCACGACCACCGTGTCAGGCGCTTTGCACTTCATATTAATTTACAGCCTGTGGTCTTGAAATAAGTAATGGATATGACCGTTAGGTAAACACCTACATACCCTACATTTGGCGACACAATAATTTATTGTTAACTGAGCTTAGTAACGCTATGTGCTTACTGGCCGCCGGTCCTGCCGCCGTTAGCACTAGAAACAGGAAAACATAACGATTATCCTTCCAAATATAAATGGAATCGAACTTCCCCCGCGTGGTTTATTTTTGAATTGCCCATACTTCACGTATGGGGATTATTATTTCAAGCCATCTGGCGCCTTCCAGTCGCTACGCGCAGATAGCACAGTGCATTTGCTCCTTAGCAAAGATAGTAATTACTCATTTAGAACGGTGATTCTAAGATTCCTGACCTAGATTCGGTAGTGGTGCTTAATTTAGAAGTATTCAAGGATCGCGGAGAGGGAGGTGCGGTGCTATGAAGTTGCTATGGTGATTCGGTGAGTGGAATTACGCAATCCAAGTGTATCAATCGATATGTTGTGAGTCCGGTGAGGTCTGTGTGCGATGAAGATGTGTTCTTGGACGTTCAAGGTCGGTGACTGATTAGCCAACATAAGTGTAGTGCATGAATAAATTACGTATCTAACGCTCATGGCGCTTATTCGTGGTTTAAATTCGTCGCGGCGTCAATACGTTGTACTTATTCTTATTACGTGTGTATTTATTTGTTATGCATACGGCGCATGTGCAACATCTGGTGCTGTCTAGTCATCAAAATCAATACGATTCCACTTCAGTTTATTGTCCGGCTGGACGCCTCTCACCTGGCCGGAATATTTATTAGATTCAATTCAGAGTTTCGAACTTGAAATCGGTTGCATCAGACAGCATTGAAACACTCCAACAATAGTATTATGGAGTTAGTTTTCCTGTTCGATAAGTACCAGTAAAACAATGATAGTATCCTTATAACTCTACATAGAGTCCATACATTTTTATCATCTTTAAGGGGTCCACTTTTTTTTAATTTTGTTTAGCTCGTGGCTAAAGTAATAACAGTTGCACGGGTCGATCGATCAGGTTAAGCTACGCTTGCCGGGGTTGGTCCATGGATGGGTGACCATTTTTACATACCGAGACTCCTCCGTGCCTCGGACAGCACATTAAGCCGATGGTCCCGGCTGTCAATCGTGGTTCTTTGAGTGTCGTTACGGGTCGTCAAAAGCTCGAAAGTCTGACAACCAGTCTTACCAAGGGGTATCGTATTACCCAGTTACTGGACTTCGCTTCATGTAAACTACTGGTGTTTAGCTGCTTCCGGTTAGACTGGAAGCCGACCCCAAGACAGTTGGGAAAAGGCTTGGCAGATTGATTTCTGGTTTAACCTTTAATCAGTATTGCAATTTATTTATTCCTCCGCTAGTAGTACTGATTCGTAAACTTCCGCACACTTATACGGTCGCCAAACCGTTTCATAGTCTATTAGGGGTACTGAAAACCGCGGTTAGAGCCGCTTTGATGTGGCGGGTATTGGTCAATACTTGGAATGATCAGAAATAGCCATATTTAGGTCCATCGTCTATATTTGAATAATTTTATTATTATTGGGATGGTAACTGGCTATTTTCCTTTTACAATCACAGTTGTTTGTTTCCTTGATGTTTTTTCAATGGTCAATTAGAGATACAAAATCGATCTACCACTCCCATCTATCAATTATATTGAATAAAATAGAATAAACATTTATTCGACACAGACACAACACAACAGCAACAAACAAAAGGTAAAGAAAATAATAGTAGGTACACAAACATACAATAAAATTGTGCTGAGCGTGCCCATACCGAAAGGATTACAGCAGGGTTAGGGTCCAGCTGTTATCTGATCTTCTTCAGTTTTAGGCACTTAGGTCGTACGCCTATGGTAACACTTTGGCCTGAAGCTGGTCTGTTGATAAACAAAGTTTGAATAAAATAACAGACCATCCTTTTCCTACTAGTTTTGTCCTACTGACATGCTGTCTACTATACCATTGACACATGATGATGATGAAATACATTTTTTAATTGAAAACTTCTTTAGGCGCGTTCGGCATTTTTGTGATGGGTAAAAACAATTGAACTCGAGCGACACCGTCACCTTCACCGACCGTCCCACCGCTATGCGATTCGCTACGAGAGTGCTACGACGAGCGGATCGCGAGGCGCGTTGGGCTTTATTTTTATTTAATGAATTTATATCTTATGGATCTTTCTACGGGGTTTTGTAAAGAGAGCCCAAATATTGATTATTTTTTTGCGATTGGACTTACCGTTTTCGAGATATTTATGATTATATATCTCGAATCGATCGCACGCGAAACGTCGTAGCACTCGTAGCGGATCGCGAGGCGCGTTGGGCATTTTTGTTCCAGAGTGCCAGTGTTTTTTTTCCTCTGGGTGCTCCGCTAGTTTAGCAGCCCAACTATTCAATGTCAAAGCCCTGTGGATGATTCACAGCCTGGTTCGCTTGCAGTAACATCAACGCCACGCTTGGGTTGCCTCTAACAAATTCCTCTATACTTACGAACTTTTTGCCTGCATTGCTGTATCCAATGATGTCATGATGATCACTGATGGAGGTTTTTTAGTTTGGTTGTTTCCACGTGAATTTAAAAATAGATTTTACGTAAATAGGCCTTTTTAACCGACTTTGAAAAAGGAGGTTCTATGTTCAACTGCATGAATGTTTTTTCATTTTTAAGTAATCCTTACAATATGTACTAATTGGTTTTCTGTTGCTGCGTGAATGTTTAGATCCCTGTGTTATAGTCTATTTTTTGTTGACATGGACTTTCGATAAATGCTTCTCTTAGCCAATGTCTACGTCATTTATTAACCGACTTCGAAAAAGCAGTAGTTTCTATGTTCGACTGCATGTATTTTTTTTAATGTATGTCCAATGTCCACCGATTACTCTGTCAGTTGTGGACCGATTTTCAAAATACTTTTTTATCCGAAAGAATATATTCCTGAGGTGGTCCCATATAAATTTTTAAAAAACTTTAGCTTTTTGAAAAACTGAACGAAAAATACGTATACATAGACGACGTTCTGGTTTTCTCCAATTACGAGTAAGTTTAAATTCCACGTTCCATTTTATTGGGATTTTAGTTCTGGGGTATAACAACTAAAAAGTGAAAAGTAAAAAACTTTTTTACAAAAAAAAAAAAACAACCGATGTCCAAAAAAGAAAATACACTAAAAAATACAAAATAACTAATTTCGGAAGTCGGTGTCAAAAAACGAAGAAATAAAATACAAACAGACTTCCGAAATTAAAGTTATTTTTTAATTTTTAGTGTAAATACTTATTTTCTTTTTTGGAAGTGTTTTTATTGTTATCTATTTACTAGCTTCTGCCAGCGGCTTCGCCCGCGTGGAATTAGTACTTCCCCCCATTATAAATTATAGCCTGTGTGCTATTCCAGACTAATCTATCTTGCCAATTTTCATCCAGCTCCGTTCAGTCGTTCTGGCGTGATTCAGTAACAAACATCCACTCATCCATCCAAAGTCCAAACTTTCGCATTCGTAATATAGTAGAATTTAGTAAACTTAAGGAACAGGGGCCCAATTCTGTAAAATAACTAACTTGTCAATAGTGTGTCAGTGGTGTCTCAATAGACTAATCATTGACATTTGGTATTCTACAAAATATTTATTGTCATTGACTTGCCATTGTAGTGCCATTGAAATGTCATAGTAAGACTATTGTAATAATTGGTATTCTGGTCCACTATAATGTGTCAATGACATCACAATGGCAAAATAATGTCTGTTATGTGTCGATATAGCGTCGATGGCGTGTTGCTTAACTTAAAGTTACAGAATTGGGCCCCAGGTCATGTGCCCCTCTTTGAGGAGTGGCTGGAGAGGAGTCACGGCGTCCTCACCTTCACCGTCCTCACCTTCCGCCTGACGCAGGTTCCCACCGGACACGGTTATTTCGGGGGGTTCCTGTTTCGGATAAGGCGGGAGGAAACGCCCGGGTGTTACCACTGCGCGGATAGCTCAGAGGACACGGTGGAGCATACGGTGGAGGTCTGGCCCGCTTGGGCGGACCACCGCCGTGTCCTCGTGGATGCGATAGGCGGTAGCGACCTCTCGCACCCGGCCCTGTTTCAGGCCATGGTACGGGACGAGAGGGAATGGGATGCCGTCTCCTCCTTCTGCTAAGCAGTAATGCTCGCGAAGGCGGAGGCGGGAAGGGTGAGGGAAGCTCAACAAAGTAGCCCTCACACCCGCGGCCGCTGCCGCCGCGGGGGAAGCACTGGGCGTAGGAAGTCGAGAGACGATCTCCGGCCACCGTAGTAGACGACGGTCTGCGGAATGCGTGCGGTTAGCTCGCCGTCTGATCAGCACCAGGCCCGTGAGTCGATGGCGCGTAGTGTTCCACGCGCGTCTCAAAGAGATGTTGTTAGCCATCACTGGCACGGCCCATCGTGGCCGGTGCCTGCATGCCTAGGGGTAGCGGATAAACTCTTACCGCATCCTTGGGCACTCAGGCAGAGAAGGAACACCTGTGGGTTTTAGTCAGTAAGAGTCTGACACGCCTTCCCGCTCCACCCAGAGCGGGAGATGTCTTTGGATGATTTCCCAGCCTACAAAAAAAAAAGGAACAGGTCATAAGCAACCTTCCTCTTATCCAGATTTGGAAGTCTGTTAAGTTATCAAACGAAATATCTGTCTGAAGGCTAATCCGATATGAGTGAAGTATAACGGTAGGGTGCGTTATAAATTAATTTACATCAGTTTCCGATCTGTGTCGGAGCAGACATTAAAAGCGTAACTAATTAGATAACACGCCATTTCCAGTGGAGTAGTTACAGGTAGAATGAAAGCTTATGGCGGATCGGAACACTCCTCGGGTCGCTGCGCAGTAATAAACTCATGTGACTGCAGTGTAGAGGAGTGGGGACTGCGCAGCAAAAAGCTAACTTCACACAAATCATTAAATTTGAATCGAATTATCCACCTTTTTCTTCCCCATTACAGTTCCCACATAGACTCCTATTTTAGATATCCCTACATAATCTCTCGATTCCCAAAATGTTCGGGTTGGCTTTCAGTTCAACCAGTATTAACCAGATGCTGTTGAATAGCAGTGTCTTAAATGGAGCTGCCTATGTGACCCCCACAACTCACTAAATGTTTACCGAGTTTTCGCTCAATATTTTCTGTCTATTTCGGAGTCGTGTGTTTCCTGATAGCTACAACCTGGGGGTCTTTAAGTCAAGAGCGAATAAGTTTGCTTCTAGGCAAGCATGCTCCATCGTTGACCACATCATCGGTTACCATCAGGTGAGATAGTTGTCAAACGCGAGCCTATCAATAATAATAAAACTAAAATATCTATAAGTGTCCACAAAAAAGGGACACAAACACTAGCCTATCAATAATAATAAAACTAAAATGCCTATAAGTGTCCACCAAAAAGGGAAACAAACGCGAGCCTATCAATAACAATAAATCTAAAATTCCTATAAGTGTCCACAAAAAAGGGACACAAACGCGAGCCTATCAATAATAATATAACTAAAATGTCCATAAGTGTCCACAAAAAAGGGACACAAACGCGAGCCTATCAATAATAGTATAACTAAAATGTCCATAAGTGTCCACAAAAAAGGGGCACAAACGCTAGCTTATCAATAATAATAAAACTAAAATGTCCATTAGTGTCCACAAAAAAGGGACACAAACGCAAGCCTATCAATAATAATAAAACTAAAATGTCCATTAGTGTCCACAAAAAAGGGACACAAACGCGAGCCTATCAATAATGATAAAACTAAAATGCCCATAAGTGTCCACAAAAAAGGGACACTTCCTGATCGTTTAGATCTAGTAGCTAGTTGTCTCCTTGTAGAGGTAATGATGTGCAACGCGCGGTACATCTTCGTCCGAAGCCGAAGTTCAAGGTCTAATAACTCTAAGAGATCCAGTTTAACATTTGCTAAAAGTTATTAATGTTCCTTTTTAACGTACGAAAAAAAAAAACAAATATTGCGTAACCTACTCGAACTGCTTGAAATACTTCGGTAGCTAGTTTGAATGGCAAGTTTTTACACCTTTTCTCGAGTATTTGATGTTTTTTCTCAGTATCTTATACCCTCAAGCTATCTACACACTGGTCTGCCACGAGACAGGTGCATTCCGTTTTAATTGATACAGGAACCAGACGCACAGGACGAGGGCGCATAAAAGGAAATGTCGCGCGCCATTACAGTTAACGCCTTGTTCGCAGTTCGCACCAGATAGTAATGCTAACAAGATGTCCGTTAATTATCACGTATTTTGTGGTTTGGGACAAAGAATACCTAATCTCCGAAGCTTCTTGTTTTCAAGCTGACGGATTAAACAGATTGATTTAATAATAAAATTATCATATAAATTAGTATGGGTTAATAATGTTCATCGTTTTTTTTTTTTTTTTTTTTTTTTTTTTTTTTTTTTTTTTTTTTTTTTTTTTAATATTAAATTAATTATAATAGTATAATTAAATTTTGCAAAAAAAAAAACGGTGCTGTATGAAATATATTAAAGCTTGTAAGAAAAAAGTTACCGATCGGTATGAATAGCAATACAAAAAATTAATTGAATATGTGTGTGTGTGTGTGTTTGAAATTTAATATGGTTAGAATTAAGGGCTTTTGCAGAGGCAGTCATTCATTAGAATAAATAAGCAGCTTCCCCGCTCCTGCCCAGCATAATGGAGGACACATCTCTAAATTCCTTCATTTCTCCTACTGTTAAGACAACCCATCCGCCCGCAATAAAGAAAAGAAAGAAAGAAAGAAAACTAATTCACACACACACACTCACTCACTTCACTCATTCATTTTTTTTTAGTTTTTTCAACTATTCACAGCTGTCTTCAGCTTACCTTATCTTGAAAGTTTTGAATGAACTGTTAGTAACAATTCAATTCATCCACAGAACGAGATCAACAGTCAATATGAGCGTGTGTCGGCGAGCTCGCAGCGCTACGCGTCGCTCTCTGACGTCACGCTGAGCCCGATCTACACGTCACATGCCGTGACTCACGACCGGTAAGTTCGTCATACTGACGAGAATATTTGTGAAACATAAATTACAAGGGATATGATGAGATAAGATGCATTAAAGCAGATGGGCCAGGATCGTCAAACAGTGGGTGTCTGACGACGGGCGCGGGCATCGTCACCGAGCCAGGGCTAAAAAACGCTCTGGCGTGACGATCTGGACTCGTTCCTAACCGATTGGCCAGAGAAGACAGGACACAAAGAGAGCTGGAAAGAATGTGGCAATTGTGGCGTGCCCACCTCCCGCCTTACCCGACACAGGAACCTCCCGAAACAGCCGGGGTCTTCATTGCCTGAAGTCTGTTGATATTGGCACAATTCTTTAAACCACACACATCCCACGAATGAGAACACGAAAATATGAAGTGACTAGCTTCTGCCATCGGCTTCGTCCTATGTGGCCTATGTGCTTTCCTAGACTATAATCTGTCTCTGTGCCAAATTTCATTTAGTTCCCTTCAGCCGTTCAGGCGTGATTGTGTAAGAAACATCCATCCAAACTTTCGCATTTATAATATGAAATAGAGTTATTATACGAATATGTATAGTAGGAAAAGCCGGGCAACTGCGAGTCGACTCGCGCATGGAGGGTTCCGTACCATCGTACAAGATTATACACGTCTATTTGTTGCCATTATTAAGATCGAGAAAAAAAAGCCACAAAACACGTTTCTAGTAGGGCCCCTTTAATTTGTAAATTATTTTTATTATTTGTTGTTATAGCGATAGTGACAACAGAAATACACATTCTGTAAAAATTTCAACTGTCTACCTAATACGGATCATGAGATACAGCCCACTGACAGACAGACGGACGGACAGCAGAGGCTTAGTGATTGCGTCCCGTTAACAACAAACCGATATCTCTTACATCTCGTGTCTTTATACAAATTCGCTGTTTCATTCATAGTCATTATCTGGGCACAGCAAATATCCATCAGTCTGACAAGCTGACCTTATTTTTCGCTTGAAATTCCTTTCAATGTCACCAACCCCATCCGTCTCCGTTAGTTTCAAGTATAAGTTGACATAACATCGACAAGGTCGCATGTTTTCACACTTACAATGCATTTCCTTATGCATATGCAAATACTGTTCACTGAAAAATAAAAAAATCATATTCATTCATTCTGACATCATATTCGCATTGAGAATTCTTATCATCGTGATATTGTTTGATAATTATTACAGAAAATGATGAAGTCAATTTACTTTACTATACTCTACTTCGGGAAATGATTAGAATTATCAAGCGATAATCTATAACTGATAGCCTAACTAATAGTATAAATGTGAAAGTAAGTTTGTTTGTTTGTTACCTTTTCGAGACTAAGGGCCGATTTCACCATTCGCTCTGTAAACTAAGTTTTACTGAACTAAGCTTAGCGTAAAAATTAAAACCATAAAAAGATTATAGTGAGTTAACCTTAAAAGATAGACATATTATTATGCTGTCGCGGACTTTTTTTTAGAACTTTAAAAGGAGAACAATTCCGTCATACATAATTTTTGCGTATCTTTAACCGTTTACGCAGCGCACGCAACTGAAGCCCTCTTAAGGATTGCTTTTTCCCGTATTTGCCACATTTTTCATTGATGCTCCGCTCCTGTTGGTTGCAGCGTGATGTTATAATTATAGGCAATATAGCCTTCCTCGATAAATGGACTATTCAACACAAAAATAATTTTTCAATTCGTTCCAGTAGTGCCTCAGATTAGCGCGTGAACCAAACAAACAAACTCTTCAGTTTTCTGACAGCGGGTAAATGCGTTTAAGCGAGCTTAAACGTCGAAAACTGGGTGTTTAGAATTGGTGAAATCGGCCCTAAACCACTGAACCTATCATTTTTAGATTTGGCATTTTCGTTGTTTGGGCTACAGAAAATGACATAGAGTATCTTTCATCCAGAAAAAAAAAAACCAGAGGGAAAGAACAATAATTGTCGGTCATGATTGCTTTAGGACCCTAGATGGCGCCACGTGTCCTTCGAATCATTTTGCTCCTGTGCGAAGCCGGGGAGGGTCGTTACTTCATAAAATAATTAAATTTAACTATCCTGCTCCAAGGCTCCAAATAACGAGCCTTCACATCTTTCAGTCTCCCCAAGCTAGACTCAAGATAATAAATCCAAGAGCATAATGATTTAAAAACGCTATAAAATCACACAGTTTTGAACACAGTAAAAAAAACGAAATTTATATAAATAAAAAACTTTTTTACAAAAAAATAGAACCGACTTCCAAAAAAAGTGCAAAAAACTTTAATTTCAGAAGTAGGTGTTCCTGTTTTGTGTCTTCGTTTTTTGACACCGACTTCTACGACGGTTCTATTTTTTTGTAAACAAGTTTTTTATTTTTCACTTTTTAGTTGTGGTTCCCCATTAAACTGTGTTAACAATTCATAGAGATACGATAGCAGCAATCGCGGTTGATTTGCTGTAAATTTTTGAAGAGTTCCGTTGTCGGTCTCCGAAACCCATCATCAGCTCTTTTTGAAATTTAAATACATATGTATAATTTTAAATTTTAATTTATATGACGGAGTTATGCCCGAACATACATAAAAAAAAATACAAACATCCGAATTTATAACCTCCTTTTTCGAAGTCGGTTAAAAAAAGCTTCGACCGCCTACTAACTGTGTTTACTGTTTACACTTAATTTTTCTATTGCGTGCACCCGTCTACCCTTATCTTCAATATCATAATAATAAACAAGCTTTGATAAAAAATTAAAAATATAACCACTTTGGACATTGTGTGGTCACAGTTTAACAATGTGTGATATTATTATGGTACACACTATAATCGCTTATCATATTTTATCGTCAGCATAAAAGGATCTTTGAAATAGACCGGTGGTAACAATTTTTAATGGAATAGGGTAGATGACCTTAGATTACCAAAATATTTAGAACACGTATTTTTACTTTTCTTGCGTAAACAAAAAAACCGGCCAAGTGCGAGTCGGACTCGCGCATAAAGGGTTCCGTACCATCGTACAAGATTATACGCGTTTACTTGTTGCCATTAATAAGATCGAGCAAAAAAAGCCAAAAAAAAAACACATTTCTAGTACGTGAACCCCGTTTAATATTTAATTTAGTTTTATTATTTATTGCTGTAGCGGCAACAGAAATACACATTCTGTGAAGATTCCAACTGTCTACCTATTACGGATCATGAGATACAGATACAGCCCGCTGACAGACAGACGGACGGACAGCGGAGTCAACGGTAATAGGTTCCCGTTGGTTATAAAAGTTATAATGAGGACGATACAGTGCGTTGCAATTTCGCGTAAAGTCACTCCTGCGTCAAAAACCTTTTACCTAGAAGAATACTATTTAGTTATTCTAAGCTAGAAGTGACGTGACAAGCCCCCACTCATAAACTTTGATGCGTTTTATCTTTGTCATTTTTATTGATTTGATAAAGCAAAAAAATACATGTCTAATATTTTTTGATAATCTAACTTACTGAATCACCATATTGCTAACGGGATACGTAAGGTATGAGAAGCCATAAGTAGCGTTCATCAAGTAAATATAGAAACAGTCGGGGCAGGAAGTCGGAAGCCCAAAAAGTGTTTGACCTTAAGATCCGGTCTTGCTAAAACGGCAGTTCGTCTGTCTAAATGTCCTTCATAAAACATTATTTAAGGAAAACCACAAACGTCGTTTCGCTGACTCAAAAGCCACTAGTTATGAATTGAAGTTAAAATATACATTCTCAGTTGTTTACGTCAAATAATTATGTTGAGTCTACTACTATTTTAATATTATGAATATGAAAGTCGGGATGTTTCGATATTCGTCAATCAGACAATCACGACTCAACAGCTAAACTGACCCGACGTTTTGAAGTGGGTGAAAATACCCGGGCCTGCGGACGGCGAGTAGTGGGTAACTCGCCGTCCGATCAGCACCAGGCCCGAGAGTCGACGGCGCGTAGTGTTCCACGCGCGCCTCAAAGAGTTGTCAGCCAAGGGAAGGGGCCTGCCACGGCCGATGCCTGCCCGGGGGTGGAGGATAAATTCGAAAGAGTTACCTCGCTCCCGGGCACTCGAGGCAGGGAGGAACAGGGGTGGGTTTTAGTCAGTAAAAGTCTGACACGCCCTTCCGCTCCACCCTAGAGCGGAAGAAGTCATAGGATGATTTCCCACCCCCAAAAAAAAAAAAAAAAACAGCTAAACTGATTTGGATGAAATTTGGACACAGGTCGACCATAACCTTTTTTTATGACCTGTGTACACGATGCTTTTCGCGATAGGCGCGAGGGTTGAAGGATTTGTGTGTGACTGGCGTATTGTTGTCTCGCGACACTCACGTGTGATGATATGAGCAAGTGGGTCAATGAAATTGATACACAGATGAAAATAGAAATGGTATATTGTCACATAAAATAAAAGGTAAAATGGTAAGAGTCAAATGAAGCACAGGTTTACACAGAATTACAGTTGAAAACACAATATGAATTACTGCCCCAATAGTGGACAGTAACTAATGTCTGTACAAGGAGTGGTACAAGACACTTTAAACCGCCGTACAAGGTGTGGTACTAGGCGATAGGAGCGAAGCCAGAGGCCTACGAGCTCACTTGAGTCACTAACGCTGAGAGACTAATTTTGACTGCCAGGGGCGCCTATATATATCACCCAAATTCTATGGGGCACGTAGTGAAACTAATGCCGACCCGGACAGCCAATACATTTTGTTAATTTTACAAATTAACTTGAACATTAACTATCGACCAATCACAGGCGTTCTGACATTTTGACGACAACCAATCAGAGAAGACTTTTCTTATCTCTTATGTAATGAACACCTGCATATTTACTTTACATATTTACTTGTCTTTCTAACGACAAAACTAACATTTATACATAATGCAAAGTATGTATTCGATGGACAAACTGAATCTACGTTATACTTTACTATTAGATTCTAAATTCACATTCTCACAAATCTACAAACTACAATAAAAACAAAGGAACTTTACATATGTATTTCAATATGTACATAAAACAACATGGTGGACTCCGAAAACTTTCCACTGTATGTAGCCAATCATGAGAAGCATGAATGTGATCAACCAATCGCTGACTAGCCGAAATTTCTCACTACGGACTTTAACACAATTGGTCAATTTTAGCGCCTTAGCATGCACTACTTGCGCTATACAAAAAAGTTACCTCATAAACCTTGACATTAAACATGTTTTTACCTTTATTCTTATGATACTTAAAACATAATGATACGTAGTTAAAACATAAGAAAACTTACTTAGGACATAATAAGGCATACTTTAGACATAATAAGGTATACTTAGGACATGAAAAGACATACTTAGGACATAATAAAGCATACTTTAGGACATAACAAAAACGAACTATGCTAGCTGTAATTTGCTATGGTCAGAGTGATGGCGCCATTTTCAACACCGGGGTGATGGCGGATCCTCTACATACCACCCCCCGTGAAAGGCTTCAACCGATCACGCTACCGTCGGTAGGAGACGCAATCACCCTGACCGCAGGTCTACGTAAGACCCCCGAAGTCGTTTCCACGTCGATTACTCTAACAATAGAGTCCATCCCGGGACTTACATGTTTGACTACCTTTTACCCACTGGTTACGTGGCCTATTCTCGTCGGTCACCAGCACGACGTCGCCGACCTTGACGTTGGGCACGTCGCTCGTCCACTTCCGTCGCCGCTGCAGAGCCGGAAGAAGCTCACGCAGCCTCCGACGCCAGAAGAGGACAGCTAACGCGCTGACACGACGCCACATGTGTCGCGAGTCGATGTCGCCCGGATCAGGGCGCACGTACGGAGCATCTCCCGCGGCTGAGCCCAGCAGGAGATGATTGGGTGTCAAAACGACGGGATGGCTCACGTCGTCAGAGACATGACACAGAGGTCGGCTGTTGACGATCAGCTCGGCCTCGGTGAGGAGGGTGTAAAGGACCTCCTCACGTGGCGCGCGCTCTCGCAGCGTCGCCTTGAGGGCGTTCTCTACTGAACGCACTAGACGCTCCCAGCAGCCACCCATGTGTGGGCCGCGGGAGGGTTGAAGTGCCAGGCAATGCCCCGGCCGACGGCTCCTTCTTGGACCCGGGTGTAGTCCAGGTCCCGCAGCGCAGCACGAAGCTCGGAGTTGGCCCCGACAAAGTTGGTACCTTTGTCAGAGTACATGCGCCACTAGGCGCCGCAGGGCGAGGATGGCTGAGTCGGCGCTCAGCGAGGCCGCCAACTCCACGTTGACAGCGCGTGTGGCGAGGCGCGTGCACAACACGCCCCACCTGGTCTCCCGGCGCCTTCCCATGCTGACCTCCATGGGGCCGAAACAGTCGTCCCCGCAACGCACGAAAGCGCGTCGCGTCACCTGCGGCCTTGCGGCCGGCAGGTCTCACATAATTTGGCGCCGCCGGCTTATCTCGAGCCGGCCGGCACGCTTGACGTGTTGACATCACCGGTTCCACTCTGTGTGGGAGCTGCTTGCCCTCTGCAAGTGCTGCTACCTCGACTGCGTAACGGTCTTCTGCGGAGAGTGTGGCGTCCCGACGCCGCTTGCGTCGTCTGCCGAACCGGGCTAGCACTCTCGCTAGCAAGCGCTGCTTGTGTCTGTGGGTACACTGTACCCGCTCAGCGTCGGCACCTCCTGACCCCAAGTCGGAACATGCCTGCCGCCGCTCCTGTGGACAACAAAGAAAGGCGGGACCCGATAGCCACGCATTACTACCTATCGGCCATGACAACTTGGTTGCCACGTCAGCTGGGTTCTCCGCCGAAGAAACCCAGCGCCAGTCCCCTCTCCCACTCAGCGAGTACGTACCACCCAAATGGTGAGACACAAACCTATTATTTACATATTTGTATACCCAACTCATTACCCCTGCGCTGGATATACTGTTGGGTGGAGCAGCAGCACAGCGCGCCAGTATCTTTGGCGACCTACGCGGCCTTACCTCCTCCTTACGAGTGAGGTGCCACACTGACCTGGCCGCCATGCTACCACCCACCAAACGTCGACATACATACTTATATTTAATATTTGTACCATTAATAGGTACGGCAGTATGGTGAGACGGGCACCATCCTGGATGGCCTACTTTGCCTCCTACCTTGGAGGTATACCCCTCGAGTGACCCGTCCATCTGCTTACATATTGCAGCTGCACAGTCACCATCACGGCGCAGCTTGCATTTTACATTACATAATACACCTGGCTTGCCATCTGTCGACTCACTCGGTGTCGATCCGAAGATGGCAGTGGCCGGCATGCGTTCGCTTGACGCACCATCTGTCGACCCCCTAAGTGTCAACCCTAAGATGGCAGCGGCTTGCATGACTTCACAAGGCTTACCATCTGTCGACTCCCTAGGTGTCGACCCTAAGATGGCAGCAGTTTGCCCACTAACCCTATGTTTAACCGGAGCCGACCCTATTGGCCCCAGGTCAAACTGTTGCTCGACCCTATCAGGCAACATGGGTAATGAGCTGGACATACAATTGACATACTGAACATTGGTGGTGCACACCCTCCTTAGAGGGCCATGAACCACCCACCCTAACTTCGTGAGAGAGGCAACCGGCTTACCAGACTTTCCCCGGCGTGTCCCCTCACTGGCGAGTAGCTCCCAATTGTCCTGCCCGATCAGCAGCAGCGGCTTGGCTCCCAACATCTCTTTGCAGCCCAAGTCACGGAGGTGGCGATGCTCCTCCATGATGCCAGCAGGCACCGACTGCGCCGGCAGGTCCAGGTCCTGTAACGTGCGACACATAATATTAAACGTTTTGTTTGTAGCTCCGCGTACTGACAGTTTAATAACTTTCGAACTGGAATCATACAGTTCGATACCACGTGCGCTTTGGATTCTAATTGGTTTTTGGACACCTTTAACATTTCCAACTAGACTCTTGTCCACCAAAGACACAGTGGCCCCGTCGTCCAATAGGGCGTAACATTTCTTAATGTTGTTGCCAACTTTTACCGTCACTGGTATAACTTTCAAGAGAGCACTACCTACATTACCTCGCATGTTGGTTACCGATTCGTGTCTCTCTTGGTGTAACATTACATGGTGTGCCGCGTTGCATTTTTCACACCTTTTACCTCGACAGTGGATACGTGGGTGATCTTTAACTAGACATTTAAAACATACCCGCGTACTTTTGACGTGTCTCCACCTCTCTTCACTATTTAATCTAGCGAATCTCTCGCAATGCAGTAAAGTGTGCGTTTTCTGACATAAGGAACATCTATACTCATTTTTAACATCAGCTGTTTGTTTGTCAGCATCAGCTGTTTTTCCAGTGTCAGCTTCAGCTTGTACGAACAACTTTTGTTTATTATAATTTTGCTGACCCTTATTAGGTACAACCGATCTTGATTTTAAATTAACAGCTGGGCCAGGGCTAGGCAAGTCTAGTTGAACATAATATGAAGTAGCCCTGGCTAGGTGCACTAGAAATTCTGACAATAATTCTAAACTAGGTGACACTCTGACATCAATGCCCTGTGACGATGCCACCCCCATCGCAAAATCCCCGTACTGTGCACGTTGAATAGGCGTAAGTTTAGACAATAATTCACTTACCAGCTGTGGGTTGTTGAGATATCCATTCGCGTTTATGTTCCTTAATAACGACACACAATTACGTACCGTGGTGGAGAACGTACGCAACTCACGTCCACTTTCGGTGATCTTCGGTAATGCACGCACTTTCCTGATGGCACATTCCAATAATAGGTTCGGATGGCCGAACTCCTCGTCGAGCGCCCTCATTATGTCGGCTGGATTCAAACATGTGCGCAGCAGGTCTTCCACTGCCCGCCTTGCGTCGCCTTGCAACGACGTTCGCAGCCGAGCTAGGTTCTCGTACGATTTAAAGTTGTACTGGGCCGTCGTCTCCCAAAACATATTTTTGTATGCGAGCCAGTCTGCCGGGTTGCCACCAAACATGGGCAGCTCGTAAGCCTGCCTTGGCACCGGGCGTGGCCGAGCTATGCTTGCAATAGCGTCGGCCAACTGGTCGAAACGGTTGTCCCTCGGCTTGCGCTCCGCGTCCTCGGGCTCGTGCCCCCAACTTACTCCCTCCCTTGCTGCTGATGTCTGCGGACCAGCAACCTCACGAGTTGGCGCCGCCAACACTGGATCCGCAAACTGCACTGACACTGTGGGTGGTCGTCTTTGTTCACTGGGCACAAACCGTAGCACGGGCGCTGTCGTAGCGCAGGAACTAACTTTCGTCGCCACCGCGGCACTTGGCGTCGCGGCGCGTGTAACATACGTCGCGGGCGCACCGGTATACGTAACGGGCGCGGTCGCGGGCGCTCCGCTGTACGAAGCGGGCGCCGACGCGGTCGCGGGCGCTCCGCTGTACGAAGCGGGCGCCGACGCGGTCACTTGCACATGCGCGTCACTAGGTGTAGGTACAGCGAGTGTGGACGGTACACGGCACTCCGATGACTCTTGACGTTCATCTATTTGTGGAGTCGTGTCCATCCACTGTTCGACACGTCGGGTTGTAGTCCCCTCCTCGTCCGTACCCGATGAGTTCTCAGCGTCAATTTCCGCTAAGTCGACCTCCAGCTTCTTCCTCACCAGCCCCTCTCTGAGGCGCACCAACTCCCGTTGTGCCTCGTACTCCGCCTTCTTCCTCAGGTACGTGGAGTGGCTCTGCCCGCTCCTGGATGAGGCGGCGACACTGGGCTCTTTCGACTCTCCCCTTCCACGGCCTCTTCGTGGCGTTACCTCTGGTGCTTGCACATTACGGTGATCTATAACTCGACCACCCACCAGAGGTATTGCCGGCGTGGGGAAAGACGACGTCGTTGGTGCCATTGACGGTGAAGCGGGCGCCCTCTCACTGGGCACGCCCGAGTCCGACTCTAGGTGTCTTGCACTGGCCATTCTTCTTGTCTTGCTTCTTGTCGTGACCGCACTATGCTCACTCATAATACCCAGTCACAACACACAATCCGGCGAACGAAGGACCAAATTGTACACGATGCTTTTCGCGATAGGCGCGAGGGTTGAAGGATTTGTGTGTGACTGGCGTATTGTTGTCTCGCGACACTCACGTGTGATGAAATGAGCAAGTGGGTCAATCAATTGATACACAGATGAAAATATAAAATGGTATATTGGCACATAAAATAAAAGGTAAATGGTAAAAAGTTAGATGAAGCACAGGTTTACACAGAATTACAGTTTGAAAACACAATATGAATTACTGCCCCAATAGTGGACAGTAACTAATGTCTGTACAAGGAGTGGTACAAGACACTTTAAACCGCCGTACAAGGTGTGGTACTAGGCGATAGGAGCGAAGCCAGAGGCCTACGAGCTCACTTGAGTCACTAACGCTGAGAGACTAATTTTGACTGCCAGGGGCGCCTATATATATCACCCAAATTCTATGGGGCACGTAGTGAAACTAATGCCGACCCGGACAGCCAATACATTTTGTTAATTTTACAAATTAACTTGAACATTAACTATCGACCAATCACAGGCGTTCTGACATTTTGACGACAACCAATCAGAGAAGACTTTTCTTATCTCTTATGTAATGAACACCTGCATATTTACTTTACATATTTACTTGTCTTTCTAACGACAAAACTAACATTTATACATAATGCAAAGTATGTATTCGATGGACAAACTGAATCTACGTTATACTTTACTATTAGATTCTAAATTCACATTCTCACAAATCTACAAACTACAATAAAAACAAAGGAACTTTACATATGTATTTCAATATGTACATAAAACAACATGGTGGACTCCGAAAACTTTCCACTGTATGTAGCCAATCATGAGAAGCATGAATGTGATCAACCAATCGCTGACTAGCCGAAATTTCTCACTACGGACTTTAACACAATTGGTCAATTTTAGCGCCTTAGCATGCACTACTTGCGCTATACAAAAAAGTTACCTCATAAACCTTGACATTAAACATGTTTTTACCTTTATTCTTATGATACTTAAAACATAATGATACGTAGTTAAAACATAAGAAAACTTACTTAGGACATAATAAGGCATACTTTAGACATAATAAGGTATACTTAGGACATGAAAAGACATACTTAGGACATAATAAAGCATACTTTAGGACATAACAAAAACGAACTATGCTAGCTGTAATTTGCTATGGTCAGAGTGATGGCGCCATTTTCAACACCGGGGTGATGGCGGATCCTCTACAACCTGGATTAGAACATTTGTCTTCTTCGTCGTCCCCTCACTGCTAAGGATCGCGACCACATAGTGACACGTCCCCAACTTTTGCGGACATGTGGACCGCTCGGTAAATGCTGCCTCCAACAGCCTTCTTTATACCGTCGGACCATCTTGCCGGTGCTCGGCCTTTAGCGCGTTTTCCCTCCACCTGGCCCAGTATTATGAGCCTTTCCAGATTATGCCTATAATAGGTGAGCGCATAATATGTTCGAAAAAGGCACGCTCTTGCCGCTTGGTGATTGGGAGTTCCTTCAGTATGAACTCGTTCGTTCTCATGGCGGTCTAGTCTAAAACACTACAATAGAAACTATTTATCCCGGTTGGTTAATTTTTCTGGCAAAAACTAATACTACAAATAATCCATACTAATATTATAAATGCGAAAGTAAACCTTGTCTGTCTGTTTGTTACCTCTCGGCTTTGGATAATTTGGTACACAGGTGGGCCTGAATTATGACATGTACTTTTTTATCCCGGTGGTAACTTCCCGTAGGATGATTTACAAACTCACACATGTAAAGGCTAGTACTACATAATTGTATATGAGTATGTAATGCGTTATGCTTTTATCGAAGTAATGATCCGATAAAGATTTATGCAACGCATGACTAGATCACTATTCACATCAGGTAATCGGAAATAGTACGTGACTATTATGTAATATTACACGCTTGCAAACTTATAAAATCACGTCGTGAAAGAAAGAATCGTGTATGATAAGCTGCCTCACGTCTTGAGGATGTGACTAAGATGCTATATCATGTGAATACTGAGAAAATTAAACAGTGATCATTAAAAGCAAAAAAAAAAAACACGTCCAAGCCAAACACGACATCCAAAACATGATGTTTACCGATCTAAATTTTCCCATCAACTACTCTTCTTTCTTCTTCAACCTATAATCTGTATATAGGAACATATAAAATTCAAAGTCCTGACTGACTGACTGACATACTCGTATCAACGCATTGCCTAAACCGCTGATCCTAGAGACATAAAATTTGGAGGGTGTGTCTTTGTGACGAGTAGGTATCCACTAGAAAAAGGGCTTTTCGAAATTCAACACTTAAGGGGGTGAAAAAAGGGGTTGAAAGTTTATAACGGGGGAAGTAGGTACTAATTCCACGCGGGCGAAGCCGCTGGCAGAAGCTAGTGATAGATAATTGTAAAATCCGTTAGTTTACACTAAATCTCGTTAAATTGTATACATATATTTTCTTCTCGGTAAGACACTGATTGATTATGAAGTATCGAATTTGGTCGGGTTTTATTGTATTCGAAATGATCTATTCAGAAATTTTTATTGCGAGGTTTATATCGTAAGATTTATTAAAATCACACAGAGTTTGCAATATCCGAATACGTATCCGGCCAATGCTGAGTGTAGGTCACCTCCATTTCCCGCCACTTTACTCGGTCTTGGGCCTCCTGCATCCAACCCTTGCCTGCTACTTTGACCACTCTTATGGCCAGTTCTGGGCTTCTACGAGGGTCATTCAATAAATACTTAGCCTACAAAAAGTAAACGAAAATTTTGGAAAAGTGGCAATTTATTTTTCAACATAGTCTCCTTTTAGTTCGATACACTTAGCCCAGCGATGCTCCAACTTTTTTAACCCGTCCGAAAAATAGTTTTTGTCAAACTCTGCAAAATAGGCCTCCGTGGCGGCGATAACCTCCTCATTCGATCCATATCTATTCCCGGCGAGTGATTTTTTCAGATTAGGAAACGGAAAGAAGTCACAAGGGGCCAAATCTGGAGAATACGGTGGATGGGGCAGCAATTCGTAGCGTAATTCGACCAATTTGGCCATGGCAACGGCAGACGTGTGAACCGGTGCGTTGTCGTGGTGAAACAGCACTTTTTTCTTCGCCAGATGGGGTCGTTTTTTCTTTAATTCGGCGTCGAATCGGCCCAATAAATCGGCATAGTAAAGCCCTGTAATTGTTTTACCCTTCTCGAGGTAATCGATGTAGATCACACCTTGTGAATCCCAGAAAACGGTGGCCATAACTTTTCCGGCCGATTTTACAGTTTTCGCCTTCTTTGGAGCACGTTCCCCGGTCTGGATCCATTGTTTTGATTGCTCCTTGGTCTCTGGTGTGTACCAGTGGATCCAGGTTTCATCGACGGTCACAAAACGACGCAGTAACTTCGCTGGATTCCGCTTAAACAGCGCCAAACACGTCTCCGATGTGGTCTCACGGTTGCGCTTGTTTTCTGGTGTGAGTAAACGCGGCACCCATCGCGCCGACTGCTTTCTCATGCCGAGTTCCTCGTGAAGAATATGATGCACTGTTCCTTCTGAAATGCCTACAGTCTCAGCTAGCTCCCGAACCTTCAATCGGCGATCTGCCAATACGAGATCATGGATTTTTTTAATGTTTTCCTCCGTAGCAGCTGTTTTCGGTGCACCTGGACGTGGTTCATCAAAAACCGACGTACGGCCACGTGCAAACTCGTTGAACCAATTCTTGACGGTGGCCATCGATGGAGAAGAGTCACCGTACACAGCATCCAAGCGCTCTTTGATTTCGATGCGCGTTTTCCCTTCCAAAAATAGGAATCGAATCACCGAACGATATTGCTCTTTTTCCATTTTTGTAAAACCGATCGACACGTTCGCTTCCATAAGTTGTCAAATTAAAACAAATGAAGGGATTGGAATGAAAATTTGAAAAAAGAATTAAAAAAAGAATGTGCTACACTGTGGTAAAACTCTTTTGAAACTACAGCGCCCTCTGGCGATGAGGCTAGGTACTTATTGAATGCACCTCGTACTCTTAACAGCATCTTACCCCATCTACCATCTGGTCTACCAAAAACTACATTGGCACTACTATCAGCTATTTAAATAAAGCAGACCTTGACCTAAAAATAAATCAAAACTAACAAAGAACTGCATGTAAATAACCATATTCCACGTAATCCGGTGAGATTTTCAACCAAATCCTTTCCGTTCACATCAAAAAACTATAACTAATATATCTGTGTTTCGTAGAACAGCTTTCCATCAATGGAGCTGTCAAACAAACAAATATTGGGCCAAACGTTACTATTGGTACAGTTGGCTTTATGCCAAGTTTTTCATGTGCCACGCTAAAAATTTACGTCTATTGACGTAACATGGAATAGGCGGAATATGACGTACAACTGTGTTGTGAGATCAATTATCTAATTTTGACTAGGTAGATAATAGAACGTTAAAAAGTAATTGTATCTTTTTAGGGTTCCGGAACCGAAGGGTCCAAATGGAGCCCTATTACTTTACTGGCACTCACGAGTCCGTCTGTCTGTCACAAAATTTTGTTCCAAAGTTAACTTTCCATTGACCAATGAACTTGAAATTTGGTAATAATGTTTATTATTACGTATATTTTACTAAAAATTATCAATATATTGATAAATCCGATTTTTTAACCGACTTCGAAAAAGGAGGAGGTTATCAATTCGGATGTTTGTATTTTTTTTTTTTTTTTTATGTATGTTCGGGCATAACTCCGTCATAAATATATTGACGGATTTGCAAAATTCTTTTTTTGTTCGAAAGGGGTTTATTCCGAAATGGGTCCATTTAAATTTAAAAAAGATCTGATGATGGGTTTCGGGGACAGACAACGGAACTCTTCAAAAATTAACAGCAAATCAATATATATATCTATCTATCGTATGTCTATGAATTGTTAAAACAGTTTAATGGGGAACCACAACTAAAAAGTGAAAAATAAAAAACTTTTTTACAAAAAAATAGAACCGACTTCCAAAAAAGTGCAAAATAACTTTAATTTCGGAAGTCGGTGTCAAAAAACGAAGACACAAAACAGGAACACCGACTTCCGAAATTAAAGTTATTTTGCACTTTTTTTGGAAGTCGGTTCTATTTTTTTGTAAAAAAGTTTTTTTTCTTTGATAATTCCCTCGTTTGGTACGGTACCCTAAATGTGCGAAGTCCTACTCGCACTTGGCCGGTTTTTTTAGGGTGGCTCAATTATCAAATGACTTCACCCACAATGGGTGGAGTGGGAGGCCCGTGTTAGACTATTACTGACAACAACCCATTCGTATTGCCCTTTGCTTGCTTCAGGCCTCGGTAACTCTTTCAAACACTCCCACAACCCAAGACATTGCACCAGAATTCAAAACTGCTGATCGAGTCATCCTATGGCTCTCTGGCGTTGTCAACAGTCCCATTCAATTTTCCATCAGTCAATTATTGTCAGTAGCAGGCTCTTTTATTGCCATAAGTTCTCATTACGTTACAAATCTTAAAAAAGGTGGAGGCAATACCACAATAAATGAAAACACTGGAAATTCTAAGTTTATGATTATGAACACCGCATTGAAAAAAAAAGTCGGTTTCCTCATATTTACACGGTGTTTGTATTTTATTTCTTCCTTATTTGACACCGACTTCCGAAATTAAAGTTATTTTTTAATTTTTAGTATAGGTATTTTCTTTTTTGGAAGTCGGTTGTTTTTTTTTTTTTTTTTGTAAAAATGTTTTTTATTTTTCACTTTTTAGTTGTTATAACCCAGAATTAAAACCCCAGTAACATGGAGCGTGGAATTTAAACATACTTGTAATTGGAGAAAACCAATACGTCATCTATCTATACGCATTTTTCGTTTTTGTTCAGTTTTTCAAAAAGCGCTGAAGCAATTTCGATAAAATTGATATGGGACCACCTCGGGAGTATATTTTTTCGGATAAAAAAAGAATTTTGAAAATCAGCCCATAATTGACAGAGAAATCGGTGGACAAACATAAAAAAAAATACATACAGTCGAACATAGAACCTCCTCCTTTTTTGAAGTTGGTTAAAAATGTACAATACCCGATTTCTTTTTTCGAGATTTCTCGGTTGGTCCCATAATAAAAGTTGTTCATAATTATGAGTATTTCCAGTGCTCTCATTTATTGTCGTCTCCTTCTTGTATAATGTCATGGTTTTCGTAAGTATAGGTAGACTAATAATCTCTGCCAAACTCTTCGAAGCGTACGAGTATTTAAGCGTGTCGAAGTCTTCCTAAGTTCCTTGAAATATATGCTTATTCCCAGCACAGTCGCAGGTTGGCGATACAGCATTCCTTTCTCCTTACATTGCAGCCGCCCTGCTCCAAATGCCTTCGAAAGGTCATCGGTTCATTTGGCTAGAACACGTCCTACGCTACGTTTGTTTTGCCCTTATCATTACTTTATGTAACCGACTCCTTTTTTGAAATCGGAAGGTTCTGTATTCGACCCTTATGTATGTATGTTTGTCCGCGATTTTCTCGAAAACTACTGATCTGGTTTGGACGGGGTTTTCGTTATTCAAACGCATATTTTCAAGGAAGGTTTTAGTATATAATACATTAGGATCTGATGAAGATCTTCGTTCGGAGATAGGCAGTGTAACTCTTAAATAACTAACAGCAAATTACTCGCGATTACTGCGATCGTTTATCTATGTATTGTTAACACATTTTAATGGGGAACCACAACTAAAAGTGAAAAATAAAAAACTTAGTTTACGAAAATTAGAACCGACTTCCAAAGAGTCCGAAGTCAGTTCTATTTTTCGTAAAAAGTTTTTTATTAATCCGTCAGGCCCCTCGCGTCTCCTTAACGAGACGCGACAATAGGTTTTTAATTGTGTCTGCTAATGAGGGGCTTGACTACTCTTTCTTGTACACCACATAATAAGCACGGGACAAACATTCATAAAAACCGGTTAAGTGCGAGTTTGACTCGCATACGAAGGGTTCCGTACGTTTTTTTACTATTTGTTGTTATAGCGGCAATAGAAATACAAACTGAAAATATCAACTGTCCACCTACTACGGTTCATGAGATACAGCCCGCTGACAGACAGACGGACGGACAGACAGACAGACATCGGAGGTTTAGTTGGGGGTTCTGTTGGTTAACCCTACTAGGATGGAACCCTAAAAAACAAATGCATAGTGCTTTATTTATTTATTCAACATCTGTATAGACCGAAAATGATAGTGGGAGTGGGATGACTCTTGCTTGAAGGTCAAAAACTAAATTATTTCGAGAGTTGTATTGAATCACAACTGAATCACCGGTGCAATGTATCAAAACCGCTTAGAACCGGATTAGGAAGAGGTCAGAGCCAAAATTATACCTACGCCAATACAAATAAACACCATTCATATCAAATCAAATGTTACAATGTCTTTTCCAGTCTGGTTTTCAATATTTAAGTTCTCTAGACGCTGCATAAACAACATTATGCGAATTATAAATGGATTCCTCTCTATGCCATCGGAATTCGCAAGGTCTTCCTAATTTCACGTTTGTCGGATCTCATTTATTTGCTGTCTACTTAATTGCTCGCGATTTATCACTTCATTATAATAAAATAATGACGACTAAATCATTGACAAATCTGCGGAATGAAATGAATCCTTGTTTCTCAAGTTATAAAGTTGCTTTTAATACCGTCCCATTGGAACACCCATTACGCGTTCGCGTTGTTAGACTAGACGTCTACTGCTGAATGTTGACCGACAAACATCACATCATCTTCCTGTGCCATGTTACTTGGGGTCGGCGCAACACGTTTTTTTCTTCCATTCTGTCCTGTCAGCCGTCACGGTATCACTAACTCCCTTTTCTTTCATATCACTCTTCACACAATCCATCCATCTTTTCTTTGCCCTCCCTCTCCCAATCCATCCACATTTATATTCATGACTCTTTTAGTTACATGTGTTTCATCCCTCCTCTTCACATGACCATACCAAGATAAGCGGCTCCCTTTTAACTTTTCTGTCACTGGCGCCACTTTTAAACTATCTCTAATGTACTCATTTCTCACTTTATCCATTCTCGTTACTCCACACATCCATCTCAACATTTTCATCTCCGCCACATGCAATCTTTTTTCATCCGTCTTTTTTACAGCCTAACATTCTGATCCATGCAGTACGACAGGTCTAATCACGGACTTATAGATTTTCCCCTTTAACTTGAGGGGCATCCGTGGGTCGCAAGTTGTTCCAGTGATCTGTCGCCATTTCATACATCCTGAGTTGATCCTGTGCGTTACGTCTCGGTCTATATCGCCATCCCCCTGGACAAGCGACCCGAGGTACCGAAAGTTGGAGCAGATCGGTATAGGCGTTCCGGTGAGAGCTATAGGACCATAGAGACCGCCGAAATCGCAAAACAGGTATTCTGTTTTGCGAAACGTTTCCCACAAACATCACAACGAGGTAGATAGTCCTACATTGCTCGCATCAAGCCGTTTGAGGGGGCCTGCTATGGCCGATGCCTGCCAGGGTCGCGGGCTTGCTCAAAAAATTCACCGCGACCCTAGTACGCAAAGGGTAACTGACGGTACACGGGTGGGTTTTAGTCACTAAGAGTCTGACACGCTCTTCCGCTCCACCCATAGCGGGAGCAGTCATCGTCATTCTTCTGCCCTTATCCCAATTTATTTGGGGTCGGCGCAACATGTCTTTTTCTTCCATACTCCTCTATCAGTCGTCATCTCTGTAGTCGCCCCCTTTTTACCCATGTCCTCTTTCACACAGTCCAATCATCGTTTCGTTGACCTTCCCCTACTCTTATAGCCATCCACATCCATACACAAGACTTTCCTCACGACATTTTCTTCATTCCTTCGCATTACATGCCCATACCGATTTCCACCCAACTTTTCATCCATAGAAGTCACCTGATGATTAAACCCCCCCCCCCCCCACCCACCTGATGGTTAAATCTGTGCAGAATAAATTATTTTTCTTTCTTTCTTTTCTTTTATTTATCATTAAAAAAAATAAACGAAATGCCCAACGCGCCTAAAGAAATTTTCACTTCAAAAAAAAAAAAAAACAGATGCCCGTGACTTCGTCGTCGGTCCACCATATGGAAGGCCACCCAAGCTCTTGCCTTCTCCCCACATCCAGTCATACCGAAGCCAAGACCCCTGCCACGATTTTCTCAAAATATCTTGACTTTACATACTAAAAGTACCTCTTCTTCTTCAGGTCATCCCGCATAGGCAGCCCAAGTTCGTACAGCGCATGCTCAACAGACAGTTCATTCGCTGAACAGGCGCTAGCTGACACCAGCGTGCTGCTGGAGATCAACCCCAACAACGACCATCTGCCCTCGCGGCTGTACAAGATGGCCAGAGAGTATTGGAAGTAAGTATTAAGTGTACCTTTTATCTTTATTTCGGACTTAGCTACATGGTCTACAATAGCTGTGGGCTGAAATAGTTGGAATTTTGAAAGAAAATTGAAGCAAAAATCCGAAATAGGGATTTTTAAAAATCTTTAATAGCCTTGCACTTAACCACCGTCTCACCTGGTGGTAGATAAACAATGATGTGGACGACGTTGGAGCACACTTGCCTAGAAGTAATCTGTTCGTGTTCACTCTTGACTTAAAAGACCTCCAGGTTGTAGCTATCAGGAAACATAGACTCTGGCAGGGAATTCCACTCCCTAGCTGTACGCATTATGAATGTGTTCCCAAAACGTTTTTTGCAAATGGGTGGGATGTCTACCATGTACCGGTGGCGCATCGCCGTACGTCTGGTGGTCCGATGATGGAACGGGCTGGGATGTTGTATGCTGACAATAATTTATCTACACTTCACGTAATCAGAAGCAGTTGGTACACAGTTACAATTACACAAATAATACATAAATACAAGGCTTTGAGTTCCGACTTGCTGGAGCCGTCTAAATATTCGAAAAAATAAGAACAAGCTCAAACAACAGACTGGTCAATTCTAAACAGATACTAATACATACTACGTATTATTATTTTATTAAAACAACCTACTTACTTCATTTTCTAATTACAATCAATAATAAAATTGAGTTTCGTCAACCAATCAATACTTTGGCACATTTAGACAATGGCTTGACTTTTTACTATACATATAAACAAACTTTGCAAGTCAGTGCCTGTGTAGGTACCTACACGTAGGTACAGTCAACAAAAGAGTCTGATATCCTAAAAACCTACTATTTAATATTATAAATGCGAAAGTTTAAATTATAGATATTTGTTACTCAATCACGCCACCCGGCTGAACGAATCTTGAAGAAATTTGGCACAGTGAAAGATTTTAGTTGGGCATAGCACATAGGCTATGATTTATGGTGGAGGAAGTACCAATCCCACGCAGCCGGAGCCGCTGGCAGAAGCTAGTTTAGACTATATTTCTAGGGTTCCGTACCCGAAGGGTCCAAACGGAACCCTATTGGTCAACTCACGTGTCTGTCGTCTGTCACAAAATTATGTTCCGAAGAATTTTTTAACTTCCTATTGACCTTGAACTTTGGTGATAATGTTTATTATTATAATAATATTATTATTATAATCAGATTTTTCCTTTGATAATTCCCTCATTTGATACGGAACCCTAAATGTGCGAAGTCGGTCACGCATTTGGCCGGTTTTTTATAACATGGAGTACATAACATAACTGGCAAAATGTTATGTTAAAATAACATGAACGTATTTGTCAGCAATATATTGGAATGATGAGAATGATGATTTGTCAGCAATATGAGGTATTGTCATAGTGGGCATTTTAACATTTTAAACCTAAAACAGAAACACACTGATTAATAAATACTCGCAAAAAATAGGTTAAGCAGTCTTTAGTTGACGCAATGTCTTTTTTGTTGACTGTACTACATCCAAAAAGTATAATTACTCATGTGTGTCACGATTCGGTTGAGCAAAAAGCTACGCGGAGCGCTGAAAAGCTATTTAAGTTGTGAGCTAAACATAGATCGAGTTTAAACATCCTAATTCTATGTTCCTAGCGAAATCACTCTACTTTGTATGTAGAATTAATTTATTAAGAGCTGAAGCGAATATGATACTCAACAAATACATAAGATCGATCCAATACGTACTTTTTGCGCGAATACTAGAGAACACTATACGATTATACCTACAGATAACTAGTGTTTATACACTTGTGATAAAACCTATATTGACAATCAAGCCAAAGAGTATGAAGAAAAAGTAAATAATACAATGTTCACAGACTCCGTAACTACCAAACCGTAAAATCATCAATTTATACGTTATGTTTAATGTTCACTCAATTACCCAGATACAGATCTGGAACGCACATGACGTCATTTCTTGTTTTTTTTTTCATGCGGGTACTTGTAATAATAATTTCAAAATTGGAACCGTCAACTGTCATAATCATGTCTGTTTTAATACCAGCTGGCTGGACTAAATGATTTTGTGAAAAGTTTTTATATTTATTGACTGATTTATTGTGGACTATTGATTTAACAAAAATGACTAGTGCTGTGACTTATATGGAAGTGGAGGAGACTGTAGAACTTGACTTGACGTTACGGTAGGTTATTACATTACCTATACTTGAGCAAGTAAGCAAAGTAATTATGTATTTTTAATTAATAAATACTCTGTAATCCACTGTGATGTTTATTGGCGCTAGCAGTAACAATTCAGGCCAAACTCTTAATTAGGTAACACTTTGCTTGGCACAAATGCAACTTTTTAGAAGTCAGTATTTTAAACGCTCAAACCATTATTGTAATAATTATTTAAATTTTGACACTGACTGACAGCAAACTTGAAACTACCAAGTCATTTAAACCACTATAAAATCTGTTGCTACTTCATTATTAATAAAATTCCGCGAATGGTTAGTAAAACATGAAATCCTATTGACACTATACATATAACATATAAACAAGGCTCAGTACTCACAACATGACGTGTCCTGCAAGCTGCCGACGAGGACGGTGACAATAAAATTAGATATTAAGTTCTATATTTGCTTTGCACCGTCGCGCGCAAATGCCAAGCGATGCCAAACTCCTGCAGTACACTTTACTCGTCTACTGTGATAAGTGCATTTCGGAAACATGCTGTATTTTATACAAACACTCACTGTTTTATCACTGGTGCTCTGTTTCTGAAGTATTCTTTAGAGTTTATCTATTCAGTGTTATTGGTTCGATATCTTGACACATTTGCGTTTAACACTCGCTTAAGTGTGTTTTTTTTGCGTCAGAAAACTTGACCAAATCAATATTTATTGAGAGTATCTGAGGACTGCAGAAACTGGGTCCTAGTGACTTTATACTACAAGTGATACTACTCGTACGTTTCCATCTGACTGACTTCATCAATCATGTATGAAGGGCTAAGGTGCACAGAAATCGTGAGGTATTTTCCTTTATGTGTCTGTTTATACGTTTCGTGTCGACCCGTGTTGAGTTACGGTTTTATTATGTATTTTACGGTTATTGGGCAGTTCTCGCCTACATATGGTCGGTTCTATTTACAAATTTTACAACCCAAGTGTTCATCGTTAGTGTGTTTGACGAATTGAAGTTTTTGGGCAGATTAAATTGTGAATATTGTTCCCTATCTACCAGTACTATAAATAGTAGACTGGTCTACTTTTCAAGACTTCCTGTATCAGTATCCATTCATCATGCTAGTACTACTACTTTTTGCTTTGCCAAGTGTATTGATAAGATGCAAAAAATATGTCAATAATTTTTTTTTATCAGCACACACAACTCACTCAGTCACTTTATTTGCTATCAGTAAGCACCTTTGACTTGATCAATATATTTTTAGAATTTACTATTTCGGTAAAAGACAAAAAGTGGGCAAAAAACAATAATTCGTTATTAAACCTAAAATAATCGTATTGAAATAAGTCCATCTATTTGGACATAAAGCTCTAGACAGATAGTCAGAATAATAATTCAAATCTCTAAGACATACTTCTTTATACGTCTAGAATTACACATAAACTAAACAGCCACATAGGGATGATTCATGGGTAGAAGAATAATAATTATATTTAGTTCAAAAAAAATTTTTGTCGTCTAAGTACCCTATTATTAACAACCCTTTTCTCTTTTCCCCAGCAAATATCCAAAGACGGACTACACGTATTCCCCAATGTCAAAGGACCGCGTAGAACTGGCGCCCGGACAAGTGGCGATGCCGAACATGTCTCGACGCTCCCTGTCTCAGTTCCGTGTGCAGGGGCCTAACACCAGCGCGGATGAGGTCGACCGTCTGTCAGCCACTACTTCTTGGACAACCAGTACTGTGAGGCGGCGGTATACGGTGAGAGAACTTCTTCTTTATGTGTCGAGTTGACTCAAATGTTGTCTGATCAGTACGTCGCCAGCGGGATAGCTCTGTCATTGGCTTCGTTTTTATTGTGGAAGGTGCAGCTGGTTGTGGATGCTGAGCAGTAAAAAACGAGACCCATATCCTCTGTAAGGGTTCATCAAGTCTAGGACACCCCTCTTGGCCAAATTGTTTCTACTGTGGCCAACCTGGACCTGCAATAAGATTTTAGAAAATTTTACACCTTATATAATTTGTTTTTAAGTGTTCCGTACCTGAAGGGTCCAAACGGAGCCCTATTGTTGTCACTCACGTGTCCGTCTACAATTTTTTAGCTTCTCACTGATTTATGAACTTGAAATTTGGTGATAATGTTTATTATTACGTATACTTTACTAACAAATGCCAATATTTGGTACAGAGCCCTTAATGTGCACTTGGTCAGTTTTTTTATCGCCATGACTCAAGTGATAATGAGCTGAGAAGAAGTGATTCCCGGACTCTACAAGAAAGGGATGGAATGCATTGCAATGGAAGGGAAGAAAGGCATGTGTGAGACGCTTTCTAGATACTACATAATATGCACAAATGTTTATCAGTTTGTTTCTTTGTAAACTGTTGTTGTTTACACTATCTCTCTTGCGACTTTCTTAGCTTAGCATAGGTAAGCGAATTTTGAAATGAAATGAATTATTCTGGAAATAGGATATCAAAATCACTTTTACAAGTCCTGTCCAGTTACATGTTCCTTTCTATATTTAATTGTTAATTTCAGCAGCTAGCTCTACTTTCTTCCGTGTAAGTTATAAACAAAACAAATATTTGATTGAACAAGAACTAACATCAATATGTTGAGAACAGTAACAATAAATAATTATGCGAAAACTGTTCTGAGTTCAATGTTTATGAATAAGATACTTGTCAGCGGCGGAGAATTCAATAACCTAACAAGTTTAGTAAGCTCTGAGACAGTATACTTTGATTCTGAATTGCACAGACTATGAATAATAATAATAATATTCCACAACTATCACACAACTCCATCTAGTCCCAAGCTAAGCAGAGCTTGTGTTATGAATCATGGGGATATATCAAACCGGCCAGTAATAGTCAATTGTTTTGGTTTTATTGATGTCAATTAAATGCTATTATATGCTAATACATTTGTTAGATTATCCTGTTATCATAACGAAACGTAGCAAAGTTCGAACATCAAATAATAAATGATACAAATTAAAAAAAAAAAAGGCGTGGAGCAGTGGTAACGGCCGCGACTTACAAGTGCTAGATAGTGAGTCCAAACCCAGGCAGGTGCTTAACTTGTTTAAATTATTTCTTCACCACTGCCCTCAAAACGGTGAAGGAAAACATCGTGAGGAAACCGGCATGTCCTAGAACCAAAAATTCGAAGACATGTGACATCCACCAACCCGCATTGAGCTCGCGTCGAGGATTATTGCCCACACCCTCTCAGAGAGGAGGCCTGTGCCCCAGCAGTGGGGACATTAAAAGGCTGGTGATGATGATGACTATTCAGACATCTTTTTATAGATTTACTAGTTTCTACCAGCGGCTTCGCCAGTATGACAGTCGAAAATGATCCCAAGGAAACATATTCCCGGGATGAAAAGTATCCTATGCACTATTCCAGGACATGGTTTACTCATGTCTCAAGTTTTATCCAAATCCGTCCTGCCGTTAATACGTGAAGAGTTAACAGACAGACAGACCGACATTAAGTATGGATTTAGACTTATAAAAAGATGTTTATAAGTTTTATTGAATACTAGCTGCGCCCCGCGGTTTTAACCGCCTAGACCGGAATAAAAGCCTATATGTTAATCTAGGCTATAAGCTATCTACATACCGAATTTCATTCAAATCGGTCAAGCCGTTAGAGCGTGAAGAAGTAACAAACATACACACTCACAAACTTTCACATTTATAATATTAGTAGGATCACTCTTACTTGAACTATGCTGAAAGTGAAACACTACTACTACTCATGCGTAAGACTTCTATCCATACTGTATGTAAGAATTACGAGTATCTGCAGATTTTTTGTGGTTTATTATAAGTTTATATTTTATTTTAATTTGATCAAATATTTTTAACGAGTCAGGCCCCTGCGTCGCTACCAACAATAGGTTTTTAATTGTGTCTGCTAATGAGGGACTTGACGCGTATTTTAATCAGCAACGCAACCATATTTTCCACAGGACATTGATGCGGTAGAAGAAATTCAAATCATTTGTAACCAATTTTTTCAATTAATTATTTTCACCCTTTTTTAACCATCCCCAGGCAATAGACAGTTCAGATGACGAGACCTCCTACATTCACCGCAACGGTGGCACCCTCGCAGCGGAACAGCGGTGGTGGATCACCAGGCTGCTGATCTCCATGATCACCACCATTGCCACCAGCACCCGGAACACGTACCGTAAGGTCGTGGGGCCCTCGCACCGGTACCCTTATACAGAGCGGAGACCCGTGAAAGGTATGGTCGTGTTTTGCTTTGTTTTCCTTGAAAAGTTAAGTATAGGTTATTCCTTGAAAAGTGAGTCGTCTGGCAACGTTTATGTAGCAGTTACCAAAAAAAAAACAGTTTTCTAGAAAAACAATTAAAAATGAGTTTTTTTTTTTTGTTTTTCATGACATAACCGTTTCGGAGTTACGGCTAGGAAATGCAATCCCTTAAAAAAAAAAAAAACAATCCCGGTATTTGCGGGACTGGATAATTCTGAATACCGCGGGATCACGGTATCTCAGTGTTAGGTATTACATTCCCTAGTTACCGCCATGTGCTTTTAAGAATGCCAGACAACATTTCACCACATACGATCGTCTCAGGGCAAAATCTATTAACACACAAATCTGCTTATAAGATAAACGCATTTTAATCAAGAAGCCCATGCACCTTTAGCCTACGTTTTGTTGTCTAGTTTGGATTAGCTTATAGTTCGATTCAAAGTTAATCGACGTGTGTGAAGTTCGCGTTTCGGTGCGCAGTATCACACTTCTCAGCCCCGCTGACACATGATTTTGCTACTGCGCAGCGATCCGCGGAGTATTCCGATCCGCCATTAACTTTAATTCTACCTGTATATCGGTTGCACAAAGTTGTAATGCCTTATACGTATCTAATAACGCACAATTTCGTTCACAGCGAGCCTTCTGTCCCGGAGCGCGTCTGCGGTGGCGGCGCCGTTTGTATTTGTCTACACAATCATCAAGAATACTGTTACTACCACCGTTACGACTGTTACTGAAACTGTTAGTATACAAAAAAAAACTTTTTCTTTTATTTACAACTTTTAATGTTCATTGGTTATTTTGTTGTTTAATAGTGGGGACTAGAATGACACGACTATAATCAGGCGTCAATTCAACCCTTTTTTTATAGGTAGGGAAATCATCAATGAGTGGAGAATGCATGTCAGACTATTACTGACTAAAACCCACCCATGTTCCTTAAGTTGTCTGTGCTAGGGCCGCGGTAACTCTTTAAATCACTCCCGCTACAATTCTACCCGGTCAAAAAAGAACACAAATCACCATCATTTATGTTCATGTCCATCAAGTCACCAGTCTTACCAAGGGGTATCGTAATACCCAGTAACTGGGTTGTGGAGGTCAGATAGGCAGTCGCTTCATGTAAAATACTGGTATTCAGCTGCATCCGGTTAGACTGGAAGCCGACCCCAAGATAGTTGGGAAAAGGCGCGGGCAGATGATGTTCATGTCCATCAGATGTCTCAAATGGATGTTTAAATTGCGTAGCTGGCCACTGCAAAATCTGAAATGAAACTGTCCTCTCGATTTTTCCGATCAGTCTCGTCCAAAATTGGATCTCAGCTAGGAATAAATGCATATTACTTCACTGTTCCACATTGAACAAATGCCTACATGCATACTCTCGAAAAGATTACTCTCCTTCTGGGTCAGTCGGTTGATCTTCTTGGTGATACTCTAACATCTACCCTCAATTTTGTTCCCTTCATAGAGGCAAAGGCTCAAGAGACTGCCAAAAACTTGGGGATCCTCGCAAAGGTGAGACGGTACTTCATGCCGGAACAGCTGCTCCAACTCTATCAAGCGCAAGTTCGAACGTGTATGGAGTACTGCTCTCATCTTTGGGACGGATCTGCCAGATACCAGCTTGATGCCCTTGAGTCAATTGAGAAACGAGCCAAGAGGATCATCGGCAATGATAGGCTCGTTGAGTCGAAGCTCCCAAGTCTTGAGCGTAGACGCCCAGTTGCTAGCCTGTCGGTTTTCTATCGGTTGCATTTTGGAGAGTGTGCGACGGAATTGCATAATTTGATTCCGCCAAGCCCGTTTCATCAACGGACCACAAGACGTACGGCGAATTGCCCCCTGGTTCATGGTGGACATCCCATCCATACGCACAAAGCGTTTTGAGAACACAATCATTGTGCGTATAGCTAGGGAGTGGAATTCGCTACCGGAGTCTGTGTTTCCTGATAGCTACAACCTGGAAGTCTTTAAGTCAAGAGTGAATAGGTTACTTCTAGGCAAGCGTGCTCCATCTTCGACCACATCATCGCTTACCATCAGGTGAGATAGTGGTCAAATGCGTGCCTATCAACAATTTAAAAAAAAAGTCTGGTAATAAGTATCCATCGTCATCCTGCCCTCTTCTAATTTATTTAAGACATGTCCTCTGCTTCTATACATCTCCATAAAAGTATATTCCATCCATCTCCATACGGCTAAGTGCGAGTTGGCCTCGCGCATGAAGGGTTCCGTACCATCGTACAAGATTTTACCCGTCTACTTGTTATCATTAATAGGATCGAGCAAAATAAGCAAAAAAAAAAAAACACTTTTCTAGTAGCCGCAACAGAAATATACATTCTGTAAAATTTTTAACTGTCTACCTATTACGTATCATAAGATACAGCCCTCTGACAGACGGACGGACAGCGGAGTCTTAGTAATAGGGTCCCGTTGGTTAACCTTCGGATATGGAACCCTAAAAAGTAACAAAATACCCAACTAATCAAAAACATAAAACTTCACAGCTATCACCAAACCACGTGGGCGTAAACAAAAAATACATCGCACAGAGCTACGCTGCGCAAGAGAAGGCCGCCGCCAAGAAGCGCTGGTGGCCTTGGTTCCTGCTGCTACTGCTCCCCGCCCTCGGCTATGGATGTGAGTTACTTTAGTTTTATTTAATAACCCTATTTATAAAAAAAAGAAAACCGGCCAAGCGCGTGTCGTACTTCACACATTTATGGTTCCGTACCAAATGCATTTTTGTCTATTTGTATGGCTTTGTGTCAACAAGATGCTTATACTGTGAAAATTTGAAGACTGTAGCTCCAACCGTTTAGCTTTAAAACTGTGTAGCAGACGACGGACAAACAGATAGACGGACACGCGAGTGACAGCAATAAACCCCCGTTTGGACCCTTCGGTTACGGAACCCTAAAAAAATAAACATGTGATTAGTTACTACTGGTCCTACAGACAAGATATTTGGAGGGTGTGTTCTATGGGAAGAGTAGGTATCCAGTATGAAAGGGTTTTTCGACGCCTGCCCCCGGTTGAGGATAAATTCGAAAGAGTTACCTTGCCCGCATTCAGGGCAGGGAGGAACAGGGGTGGGTTTTAGTCAGTAAGAGTCTGACACGCCCTTCCGCTCCACCCTAGAGCGGGAGAAGTCATTGGATGATTTGCCACCACCCCAAAAAAAAAAACAAGTTAGTTACAAAGTTCAGAAGTGGGGCTTGTTATGTCACTTGTAGGTAAAAAGTGCTACATTTTTAAGGTGTGACATTTCCCGAAATTTTAACGCACTGTCCACACATCGTCCTCATTTCTTGTTTACGTGACAAAAAATATAATATTTTTTAGTAAAATATACGTAATAATTAACGTCATCACCAAATTTCAAGTTCTTATGTTAATGGGAAGTTAAAAAATTCTTCGGAATAAAATTTTGTGACAGATGGACACGTGAGTGACAGAAATGTTTGAACCTTTCGGATACTGAACCCTAAAAATAAATGTCCAATATTTTTTGGTAATCTAACTGACCGACCAAATACATTGTTTTTAGTCATCTACCTTATTAGGTCATGTTTCTAAGTATAACAGCCTTTAAAGCATTGCTTAGAACAACAACGTTTGTTCTATTGGCTTCAAAGTTGCCAGTTGTTCTTTTATCATAAACTACTTCATGTTTCAAACATAGAAGCCACATAAGTGTTTACATGAACTAAAAGGTTTTCTTGTAACTCCAAAGTTGCCAGTCGTTTCCTTTGTTAAAACTTTATTGCGGTTATAAATTCTTGGAATAAAATATGAATACCGTCTTTATAATAATCGACCGTTGTTATTGAAACTCCTATAAATAAATACAATGAGGCAATGTTATTGAGAATGACGTATAAAACTGGTAGGTAATAAATACTAAACTTTTAGGAGAGCTATACCTATTTTTAACACAGGGCCTGAATGAAAACATCATGCGGAAACACGAATAGTCTTCTGTTTAACCTTTAGTCAGAACTGCAGCCTTTGGTTATAGGAATTCATGTGAAACTCTCCTCTATGTGAAAGGCTCCATTGGACGTAGACAGCCTTTTTTTTTATAAAACTCACTAACCATGTACTCTATTTTTAACCCCCGACGCAAAAAGAGGGGTGTTATAAGTTTGACCGCTATGTGTGTGTGTCTGTCTATGTCTACAGACACGAGAACCGATTTGAATGCGGGTTTTCTAGAGATGGTTCTTAGACATGTTTTTCTATCAAAATCGGTTCAGCCGTTTCAAGGCCATCAACTCTTTTGTTTTTAAGGTTCCGTACCCGAAGGGTCCAAACGGAGCCCTATTGTTGTCACTCACGTGTACGTCTGTCTGTCCGTCCGTCGTCTGTCACTAAATTTTGTTACGAAGAAATTTTTAACTTCCCATTGACCTATGAACTTGAAATTTGGTGATAATGTTTTTATAACATATACTTTAATAAGAAATACCAATATTTGGTACGGAACCGATACGCACTTTGCCAGTTTTTTAAATGTTTGCTTTTCTTTTAAGCGTTTGAGGTTTTTTTTTTTTTTAATTTGTGTCTTGTTGAAAAAGCCTTTGCTCACCAGCGGAACTAAAACAAACTGATATTATTATATTTTTAACAAAAGAACGGCTAGAAACTGTTTTAAATAGAACGCAAGTAGAACTAAAATGTAATTTCATTCTGCACATGTAAACCAATAGGTAAATTAACTAATTCCTTACAGCGCATTACACATACGAGAACTGGGAGCGTCTAGCTATGGTAAACTTTACCGATTACCGCTTAGACCTACCGGAGTTCTCCGCGATACAAATGCCGAAGTTGTCTCTGCCGAATATGAAGTTTCCGAGCTTCGATATGCTGCCGAAGATGCCAGAAATAAACATAACGTTACCGGATATAAGAGAAAATCTACCAGAAATGAAGAAAACGTATATAGAGTATAGGGATATAGTACAAAACAGAGTATCTGATGCCTCTGACTATGTTGTTGTCGTCGCCGAGAGCTGCTTCCAAGAGCTCAGAAAAGCGTGGCGGGATTTGTTCGGATGACGCAACACCTACTCCGCCCAGTTATTCTACTTCCTGAATATAATGGAAATGGGATTCTACACAGTAATACTGATCGCGGCCATTTTCCTTTTGAATATTGTAGTGAAGAATGTTAGATGGGTTGGGGTTTTTCGGGGGAGAAGAGCAAGACGATAAACTGACAAATTTTTGTTTCCTAGATTATTACAGGGTTTAATTCTACACAGTAATACTGATCGCGGCCATTTTCCTTTTGAATATTGTAGTGAAGAATGTTAGATGGGTTGGGGTTTTTCGGGGGAGAAGAGCAAGACGATAAACTGACAAATTTTTGTTTCCTAGATTATTACAGGGTTTAATTCCTTTTAATTTGGTTGGTCTTGATGTAATGTGTGTAGGGTTTTAGGACTGAGTACCTATATATGTGTTAAGCGGCCCCTAAACCATATATTACCTGAAATGTTCAATTGCGATTGTCAATGTTACGTTATTGTCAATTGCAATTGATCGTTTACGAGTACAATTGAAGAGATTGTCAATCGGAGTTACGTGATTGAAAGCAATTGATAAAAAATTTGATAGATGCTCATTGATGAGCCATTGAAGCTGCTAATTGATCGTTTAACTGAGTCATTGACAATCGTTTCCGTCATTTGCACGTCTGACAGCAGTGAAAACAAACATGGCGGATACCCCACGTAATATCGAGGACCGGGAATTTATAACGCGATCGTCCAGAGTTAGCGCAAACAATTGACAATTGCAATTGAAGTGCATCAATGGCACCTTCAATTGCAATTGTCAACAACGTAGCACATTGACAATCGCAATTGAACGTGTCGAGGCCGCTTTAGGATAGACGTATCCCAGTTATTTGGAAGTAGTAAACATTCAGTTTTAAATAATCCTCCCGACCTAATTTTTGATCTCGGTGGCCAATCACGAGAGATAAGTCAAGTACGCAGGAGATATTATAGTGGACAAGCGTGTGCGTAGACACGCACTCTCTATTCCTTCAGTCTCATAGTCGGATGGGACGGCAATCCGCCACGACCGTGGAGAGAGAGATCAGGGACCACTTTACGTGCTTTCCGAGGCACGGGGGTGTTACACCACCAATTTTTAAACTCCGGATTGCTACAGAGTCATTCCTAATGGAAAACCCAGTAACACTTTTTGCCCGACATCCGACACTGTGTTAATGTTAGGTTTTTAGTTTCATTCACAAGTTGTCAGACTCATCTCTAAACCCAGTGATAAGATAATTTAATCTTTTGTCTATTCAAATTGAGATTGATTGGTGAAACCAAAAAGTATTCAATTCTAAACAACTTGATACGTAATTGGCAGCCATTTTTGATTGATCGATTTGTTTGTATTTGTCATAAAAAAGCAAGATTAACAGTATAAAAACTTAGAGCAGCATTGAAAATATTCAGTTACTTATTAAAATTATGTGTATGGCTAGCTCGGAAATGTGCTGGTCATACCTACTCACATATCGTCTTTTGTGAAGGCTCTTCTACCAGTCTCCCGACAATTTGAAAAAAAAAACAATAGGTACCATAAATAGTAATTTCTGTACTTAATTGTTTATTTAAGTACATACCCGTTGGGGTGCTCAATTTTTGTATTCAAACTTTAACTTTGTGTCACTCATAAAATTGTAGTCAATTTATGAGTTATTTTAACTTTAAAAACTTTCTGCCTACCCTCATGAGAAAATGGCATTAGTTTACATATACTTATAACTTAAAAATGGGCTAGTATAAAACTTTCATGCTCACATTGTTCAATGCTATTATATTTATAAGATTCGGAAGTAGATTCCTAAATGTAAGTTTAACTTAAATAATAATAAAAAATATTTTATTGTTGAAAGTGTGCTTTTAAATATTGAAGGATGTGCATACATTTGGTATTAGTATAATTTAAAAATTATATAGTTGTTGAAGTTGAATTTCATATCACAGATTTATAATTCCTACATATTAAGAAATTAAAAGTACCTGAAATTTAAAATTGCTTCTTTAATTTGTGTTCATCACATAAAATAAAACTTTGTAATAAATAATTATGTGTGCACATGCTTAATTCAATTGGTTTATTTAATGTAGATAATTTATTCATTTTCATGATTATAATTTTGTAAATGTGAAAATAATTTTAAATATTATTTTACGATAATTTCGTTGCTATTATATAAAATTGTATATGTATAAAGTGGATTTAAATAATAACATAATACTTATTTTCATTCCGCAGTACAGATCATATAATTTCATTTAGATATTATATTATTTTTTTATTTAATGTCACTATACTGAGTTTAACTAATTCCTAAAGTAAAAACAAATTAAGAGTATTTTTAACCAAATCTTCTTGAGGCTTTAATGATTATTTTCAGTCTGAAAATTATTACTTATCTGCTGTTTTTACTTATGGAATGTTAGAATTTCAGCTGTTTATTTATTTATTTATATAGAATACTGTATACAGTATACCAATATCGATGTACCTAAATTAACATGACGTGGCCATAAATTTGAGTTTTACTTAGTTATTAAGCTTATTACAGTGATTATACTGTTTCGGTACAAATTGTTGTATTAACAAAAACGTGCTAATATTATTTCCAAATTTATCAAATTAAAAAGACTAACCCCTAGTCATAATTTCTGATTATTTATATGTTATACGAGAGCGTTTTATTTTTTTAATGTGGAGTTAGTTCTAAAAATTTGTGCCCGAAAAGTCGTCTCAAAATTGTGCAACTATTTTGTTTTCTTTATAATCTTTATAAAAAATAATTAGATTTTTATTTGTGGTAAAAAAAGTGTTAATAAAGATAACACGTTTCGCTTGATGAGGCCAGTGTGTAAATTAGTTTTCTATTTCAAAAGTTTGTTATTGTATAATTTTGAATATTTTAACGCATCCATTTGTTACTAATTCTGGTGTTCACAGCCAATAAATGTTACGATTTAAGAAATATGTTATTTAAAACAGGGATTTAATTGCAATACATAGTACCTGTGCTACTCGCCCCACCAGAAGCAATACTCCTGTAATAAGTATTGTATTAAAATAAGCACAAATATTTATTTGTCACAAACAACCTGCTTTGTTCGCTTTACATTTGATGTGATGTTCTTATAATTTAATTTATAATTTAATTTAGTACATAAGCAAATTCGTATTCAATTGCATTTCGATGGTGTAACAATTATTCTACAAATTGTGTTCTACTAATTGGTTCATTTTGATTTAATTATATTGTTCGTAAGAAAGTCTTGTTATTATTTTATTCCCATATAATTCTTCCCTGTTTTGTCTTAAATATTATTAAAGTCGGGGAAGGATAGAGGCCAAATCACCTATAAGAAAGTGGACGTACTCGATGGACGCTACACTTTTAGGGTGAGTCAAATACCTGTAATATTAATTAATTATAATACTCTGTCCTTCCCTGTCGCTCTCGGTTTTGTGTTTATTTAAAGCATTATGTGGGAAGGACAGAGGGGAATACAGATTCTGATGGGAGTTTCTCTGTTTCAGATTACACTTATGGCGAGCAAGTGGCACCTCCAGAGCAGCTGGTAGTAGACACTTACAAACCTCCACAAATCTTACAAGACCCAGACTTATCGAAGCGCATGGCAGCTTTGGAGGGCTGGGCGGTGAACGTCGACACTCGTCTCAAATACTTCGACCAAAAACTCTCCAAGCTCGACAGTCTTGAAGCACAAATCGAACAGTACTCGCTTAAATATCTACAACAAAACATCATTCAAGTATTCAATGAAAACGACAATTCTGACGCTTTAGCTGCTAAACTGAAGCAGTATTTCGACAAGGATTATGTGACGAAGGAACAGATGCAGACTATGTCTCAGGAGATTCATGAGCGATTGATTGCTACATGGAAGCCTGATATGGATGAGGACAGAATTCGCCTGATGGTTCAGGAATACCTTGCGGTGTTTGAACGTAGGCAGATGGAGATAATTGTTGAGAGGATAAAGGAGTATGCCAGAGATGTGGAAGTACAGACAGTGCATACTGGAATAGATATTGATGCTGTTAAGAGAATCGTCGCTGGTATGCTGGATTTATATGACGCTGATAAGACGGGATTGGTTGACTACGCGTTGGAGTCTGCAGGTAAAATATTTTCTAAACTGTTAAGCTGTCGCAGTTTGTAAATAATGTTGTTATAGAACAGTGGTGGCCCACCGATAACGGTCGCGACTTACAAGTTGTAGGTCGTGAGTTCAAACCTAGGTAGTTTACTTTGTGTAAATTATTTCATCACCACTGCTCTTAAAACGGTGAAGGAAAACATCGTGAGGAAACCGGCATGTCCTAGAACCAAAAGTTCGAAGACATGTGACATCAACCATGTTGAATTTTTTGGTAAAAAGTTTTGTATTGCTAATACATCATTATGTTAGATTATCCCGTTATCATAACGAAACGTAGCAAGCAAAGTTCGAACATCAAATAATTCATGATACAGTTCAGGCGTGTAGCAGTGGTGGCTCAGTTGTAACGGCCGCGACTTACAAATTGTAGGTCGTGAGTTCAAACTCAGGCAGGCGCTTTACTTTGTGTAAATTATTTCATCACCACTGCTCTCAAAACGGCATGTCCTAGAACCAAAAATTAGAAGACATGTGACATCTACCAATCCGCATTGGGCCCGCGGGGTGGATTACGATCCACATCCTCTCACAGAGAGAAGGCCTGTGCCCCAGCAGTGTGGACATTAAAAGGCTGATGATGATCATGAATTTACCATTGCACTTCATGAGACAAAAACATTTTTCCTACCATCACTATGAGTACACTTTCAGAATTAATAAAAACCACTGGTTTACATTCAAAATGGTTTCCATAATTTTATTATATTTCTCTTTCAATAATATACAAAACCAAAAGCTAATAATGCCACGTCAAATCCTGTTTTACAAATGAAAGATCAGATAAAAATTCCTAACCTATAAACCATCTTCCATCACTCTCCAGGTGGTCAAGTAATCTCCACGAAGTGCACAGAGCTGTACCAGATCAAGACGAAACAGTACAGCATCCTGGGCCTGCCGGTGTGGTGGGTGTACACGTCACCGAGATACGCCCTTACTCCTGGGGCCATGCCGGCCGAATGCTGGGCTTTTCAGGGCTTCCCTGGGTATCTGGGTAAGTAGATTTTAATGTCATAATGGATACCTACGACTTTGTGGAATTGGGGGGTAGACGACTAAAAAAAATCTAGACCAAAAAATATTGGACATGTATTTTTTTTTGTCACGTAAACAAAAAAACCGGCCAAGTGCGAGTCGGACTCACGCACGAAGAGTTCCGTACCATTATCTATAAAAACGGCAAAAAAAATCACGTTTGTTGTATGGGCTCCCCTTAAATATTTATTTTATTCTGTTTTTTAGTATTTGTTGTTATAGCGGCAACAGAAATACATCATCTGTGAAAATTTCAACTAACTATCACGGTTTATGAGATACCGCCTGGTGACAGACGGATGGACAGCGGAGTCTTAGTAATAGGGTCCCGTTTTACCCTTTGTGTACGGAACCCTAAAAATGAAGACGATACAGTGCGTTAAAATTTCGTATGTCGTCACACCTAAGTTAAAATCGTACCACTTTTTACTCAAAAGTGACGTAACAAGCCCCCACTTCTGAACTTTGATGCGTTTTATCTTTGTATTTTTTTATTGATTTGATGAAGCAAAAAATACGTATCCAATGTTTTTTGATAATCTCAAGTTACGGAATATTTTTTTTTACCCTAGAGTCATCCCTATTGGGATGTTTATGAAAGAGGCTACATTTTGCAGCATGGAAAACCATCCACAATGTTGACCGACGAACTGGTAAAGATTGTGGGAATCCGCTAGATGCGGTAAACCCTGGAATTGGTGCGGATTCCCTGTTTATCTTTTACTAAAAGGCAGTGCAAGAAAATGACGGCTATAGCTATGAACTAAGTTAGACATGTCAAACTAGTTTACGCCTTGCGGTTTACCTTGTTTTTAGTCGACATGCTTTTACGTGTACCCTTAATTTGTATGGAAATATTAATTCAACTAAATTTGACAGCTCTTATTTACGTCCGTCTCTTTCTTGTTTTATTATAGAGAGCCTAAATTAAGTATAGTTTTGCACAACAGAATCAAAACCATTGTCGTTTTAGCGTTTTTTAGGAAGGTCTATATTCAGCAGTAGACGTCTTTTCGCTGAATGTTTACGATAATTCTTATCGTATCTGGCACACGTAACATAGATAACAGACCTATATTTTGACCATATTGTACTGAAAACTCGTGCCTGTACGACAACATCATCATCATCATTTTAGACCTGTGTATGAATTGGGATCAAAGTTTTAAATTATGGATAGTCCCCTAAGACCCTTTTCTGTTTTCATGTAGCTACAACGGTTAAGGTACCCCCTTATTGCCCCTCTGAAAGTTTTCACCCTGTATAAATAAAAATCAATTGCATGTAAGCGCATCACTTCTGGACGGCTGCTCTTATTCGGCTAATTCTTTTTATGTTGTGTTCATTAATGGCAGGACAGGTTTGCATAAATGTAATGTGAGCGAATCTAAATAAAGAGATGAATGAATGATGCTTGGATAAGATAATCTCTGAGAGTACCTTTGACTGCCATAGACTTTTAATGTAGTGCTCGAGTCCAAACATTTTACGGCTTTCTTACCAGCTGTTCAATGTCACCTTTGGACATTGAATCAGCACTCGGCCCAGCTGACACGCGGCTCAGTTAAAATAATGATTTGGTTGCATCTTACACGCATAGGACACAAAGATTTTTGTATAGGGACGTGCAGGAACTATAGAGGGCGCCACATAAATGTCAATGTCAAGTTTTTCTACAGTACAAGTTGCGAATTTCACTCAATAGATGGCAGTCTACGTTACGCGTGCTGCATGTGTGCATGATGCGTGTGTGTATACATATATGACACGGAAATGTCAATGACAAGTTTTTATAGGGTAAAAGTTTCGAATTTACTCCACTAGATGGCACAGACTACGCCGTGCACGTTCCCTCTAAATAAATCAGATTTGAATTTTATATTCTTATCTAATTAATTATAATTACCCCTCACTGGGCAAGAAACCTTTAGCTATCTCTGATCGGTCTCGGTAGTCTGCGGGACTGGCAGTGAGTGTACCCTTCCCGAACCTGGAATTCCAGTCCACTATCTGTTTGTAACCTTAGGTCGCACGGTGCAGACTTCCTGAACTTATCTATATATTTATTTCTCACATACCTACTAGGTATATGATAGGTTAGGACTATACGGCTGATAGGTCTTAGGGTCGTAGGGACTGTTAGGCTGGTAGGTCTGAGTAGGTCCTTTAACTTGTCGTATATTTTCATGTACAGTCACACGCTTAACACTGTCGACACGCTTAACGATGTCCAAATAACTAATACAATGCATATTTTTTCAGTGGTCCGCACATACGCGATAATAGAAGTGACGGGATTCTCCCTGGAACATATGTCGCGCCTGCTCGCAGTGGAAGGCAAGATCGAGTCCGCACCCAAGAACTTCTCCGTATACGTACGTAACAATGTTATTGTGAGATGCATGGCCTGCTTCTACATTTAATATAACCAACCTATAATGATCCCAATGGGACCCCCGGTCTTTCTACGAGAGGTTACCCCTATATCGCAAAAAAAAAATCAGCTTTGAAGTGCATTTTGCCGAGTTATATACGATTTGCACCGAGCGGGCCGCGCAGGAGCGCATTTTACAATGTCAAAGGAAACTGAAGCGAGCATGAGCGAGTTAAGGCGCTAATAACTGCCAATGACCTTGGGTGGTTAGTTTGCGTGTTCTGTGCTGAGCTCACGTAACGCGTCGTATATCCACCCAGTAATAGGACTCACCCATCAAGGAGCGCGGTCCGAAATTAGACGCATTATTAATTTATTACACATAACAGAACAGGTATTAAACTAAAAGACTGAGACAAAATTATAAATAATGAAATGATCTTTAAAACGGTGAAGGTTTAATAAAAATACGCTCTAAAGTTTATGTGTGATTCTCAATTTTTTATCCGTGTTAGACATAACTACAAATTAATTACATTATGTTATAAAAATATAATTTCAAATATTCTAAGATCATATTACGCAGAAATTGTCTAGAGTAGCATATATTTTTTTCAAAGACTAGTCGTTTAGACGTGATGTTCGATTAAAAAAAGTTAAAAGTCGTATAACTGCGCTTTATATGTCATATTTGCATGGTAGCCGCCCGGCTACCGCGACGTGCGTTTATATCCGAACGGGTTCATTTTTTATTTCAATTCCATCCAAATTTGAAATTAAACCACTTTACAATGGCCCGGCCGGTGGAAATCGTCCAATATCCAAACATAAATGTTAGGAGCAGCTGATTTTTTCTTCGCGATTTCAGGGATGGTTCCATAGTAAAATTCATTCATAACGATGAGTCTCGCTAGTGTTTTAATTAATTGTCGAGTTATCGTTCCCACATTATATTTCAACCACACTTGGTGTGGGTTGTTGGATGTCAATGTCTTCATGGTTCTATGTGTGTCTATGTTTTATCTAGATATTGTCTTCAATCCTTGCATGCATTGCTTGCGGTTGCTAAACAGTAAATTGGGTTAATTTCTTGTAGATTACTAAATAGGAACTTAGATTACTTTACTCGGGAAAACAGAAGTGATAAAAAGCTTGATACCACTTTCTTTATGCCAAGCGATGGTCGATCTATCGTAATTCATTTACAAATTCAATTTTGTTTGCGTAAAATAAAAGTTGAACCTGGATATTCGTACAACTGTAAGCGAACTCAAATCAGTCTTCCTTTGCCTCACAATGAAGTTGTCAGGGCATAAGGATGGAGACGGGGCTGGCCTGGGGCTTCCGGCGCCGCGAGACTCAAAGAGATGATTGTCAGCCACCACTGACGGGGCCCATCATGGCCGGTGCCTGCATGCCTAGGGGTAGCGGATAAATTCGTAACACAGTTACCGCTGGGCACTCAGGCAGGATTTCTTATTCAATAAGGGCGCCACTTGGCGGCTATATACGTCTTAACAATAACATCCATACCATCAAAAATAATACAGCCAAATAATCCTATGTGATAACCAATCCAGTCTCTGGATCAGAGCAGTAATAACTTGAAAATTGCTATTTTATATAACTTCTTGAAAATTGCTATTGCTACTTTAAGTACCTAATACATGTCATTCTTGGGCTTATGGTATTGCATTAACTGTTGTTCACATCTTCTATTTTGCGTTAATCAGTGTTGTTTGCTTGCATTTAGTTTGTTGTTTTTATAACATTTAGTCATTCTATGTATGTATTACTGGCTTACCCGGAAAACATTGTTTTGTGATTAAAGAATGGGTGGTGGGGGTAGGATTCCTGTACCTACCAAATATACAAAAAAAAACATTGAAATCGGTCGAGCTGTTTCGGAGGAGTGCAAATACAAACACCGTGACACGAGATTTTGATATATTACATAATGTATTTTGTTATTTATGTATTGTATATATGTATATGTAAATAGTACACCAAGGACAACCTGCGTCATATGTTTTTCTTCTCTGTAAAATCCATCCAAAAAGGTTGTCTGTAAAAGATCGCTTTTAGCGATAAGACCGCCCATTGTTACACCCTGTTTATTCTTAAGCTCCTATTGTAATTTGTTATGGTGTACAATAAAGAGTAAATCTGTCTATTTTTCTTCAGGGTTAGTATAAACAACTCATTGTACATCATCAATTCATCATACATGAAAGATCATATTGTTCTGATTAACAAACTACTATAGCAATTGACAAATATAGTTAAATTTTCATTCCAACGAATAAAACACAAATAATAAACAGATCACCTGTTTTCAACATTTTATTATTTAGGGTCTACACGGCGAAATGGACGCCGAGCCTCATCTGTTCGGTGACTATCAGTACAATGCCAATGGAACAGCCATACAGTACTTCCCAGTCAAGTACCCGAAGACGACCAACATCGGCGGAGTACAGTACCCGGTCGCCTACGACATTATTGAGCTCAGGGTCGAAAGTAACCACGGCAACCCGACGTACACCTGCGTCTATAGGTTCAGAGTACATGGCAACCCCCTCTCGGACATCCGCAGGGCCACGGAAGACAGCATCAAGGACAGTGAAACGTAGCACACACTAATATTATTTCTAAAAGAACTTAGATGTCACGGAATTGAACAGTGTGAATAGCAGTGGAAACTCGTCCAATCTAATTGTGTTCAATAATGAGGATAGTAATCATTCCTAGGCATATTCGGTGAAGTGTAAAGTGGCCTTATCTTTAAAATTCTTAATATTGATAGTACAAAACTGTTGGAGACTTTGTTAAGGATGTTCTGAGTTTTTGAACTATTACAGTGTGCTTACGACCAGTGAAATAAAGTTAACGAAATCTCCGAGACCGCACAATGCCCGTAATACGCTTAGTTGTTCTGAATACTTTTTAATTTTATTTATAAATGTAGATTTTTAATGTATTTTTAAGGTTTTTATTTCATAGTTAGTTTATAGTTGGAATGGTTGGTTTAGAAACGCGGTGTCATTTTTAATTGATCTAGTTTCATATACAATTTACCTACATTAAAGAAAGTGTTGCTTTTCCACTTTTTGAGAATCAAATACTACTGAATAATCATGGTTTTTCTCTATTATTAACAGAAATTATGGAGTATTGTTATACATACGACTTTGACGTGGTAGCTACTAGTATTAAATACTTGAACTGTACTTCATATCTCGTTTCTAAATCGACTCGAATTTTATTAAGTATAGGTTTAGTGAAGGAGCTAGTCCAGTTAGATTTTAATAAATTTTATGCCAATTTAATGTAAGTGTTCACGGATTGTCTCAAAATCTAACGTAGCCCGTAGTGGAGCCTAACATCCCTGCGATTTTTTTGAGAATCTTATTAGATAATAGTTTAGTTTGTATATTCTTTAGAAGCACTGCTTGTTAAAGATTTTTATGGCCCTATTATGACGTAACAGCGTCTAAGACCGCCCGCGGCCACACAGGTGTGACCACAAAGATAATATGTTAACTCTAGAACGGTATAAAAAATGCCGTTAGGAATAAACTCGAGAAAAAAAATCTTATTTGTGTCTCCCAAAGTTTTTATAGGTGTAATACGCATATATTTTAAACCAAATCTGTTGAATCATTTGAAGTAATTATTCATTTTCTTTATTTTATTTTTTGTCAAATATAATTTATTAAGTACTGTAAAAGGGTTTAGATAATAGGGTCAAGGATCACCTCTTATCTCTCCTGTTAGCTCATAGTCATATCGAATGATTGCTTCGAAAATAAGACTAAGTAGTTCCCCACATGTCACTGTTTTAAATATTAGGATTTATGTAGTTTAAAGTTACCACTAACAATAATCTTTTTCAATGTGAAACGTTACTCGGTCTAAAAAATTTGGAAGGCAATTGTTGTACCAAAAATATTTAATAATGATCAATCATGTCAATTAAATCGGAGTTATATTTTTTATACATTATGCTCCTTGTCTTTCTTGCGAAGATTTTATATTGCTAATGGTATATCCACAGCAAAGTTAGTCTTTGTGAAGCATTAGTTTGTAACATGATCATGACTAAGGATTTCCATGTTTCAAAATGTTGCTCCACAAAAAGTAACTTCGATATGTGTGTGGACGCACCATTATGTTACTTCCGAATATCCTGACACCACTAAACTTTGAGACATCCTTGAAAATGACGATAGAATTGAGAATTTGAAGTAAAGAACTTGTAAAACTCTATTGCTAAGGCTTGAACTGTACCTACTTATGTCAAAGTAGTTTCATGATTAGTTCTCATTTCGAATGTTCGATTCAGAAACCGAGTGAGGATGTCTTAAAATTGAGTTATGTTTGACTATTCGGCGATGGAATTGAGTACAACACTGTCTCAAATAAATAAGATTTTATCTGTACAAAGTTAATAGTGTAATGTATGACAATAAACTTGGTGTACCATTGCACTGAACTCTAGACCCGATGATATTTTATGAATTTTGACACAGTTTTATCTCGTTAATTTTTAATACGTTTTTAACTAACCGATACTGCTAATTATGTATGTGGAATATTTGTGATGTTCGAAATAAAAGTCGTATGATAAAAAATAACATGTTTTATTTATTCCTATTATGCTTTTTACCGTGGTCTCTAATCAACGAACTACAATGCTATTTTATATGGAACATGCACGCCATACTTCCCCACCACTGCAACCAGAATTAACAGTGGCAACCACCAGCAATTGCCAAGGTAAAGAAGGTCGACGAGTCCCGGCGAAACAATTCAACTGTCTTGGATCAGCAACGAAAGCCTGGAAAAAAATATCTCTCTTTGCTGTCAGGTAAATAATGTCTACTTCTCACCATATCAAGCAAGAGAGAACAGAGCTAAGGCTGATGGGCACAAAGCAAGATATAGTATTAGGATAAGCCCACCGACATTCTTTAACAAATCGGTCTTATGTTTTTCTCATAGACAATAATAAGACCGAAAACTCGGCCTTGAACCTACAAATAGGGTGAATAGAAAAAAAACTTAGGATTTTCACTTTGATAGGTTAATATTGGTTTCTAGCAAAGCATCGATTTATTTTTCATTACAATCTCAACATACATAGTATAAAATAAACTAAAGTAGCGTTTTGTGTCTATGCACCAAGCACGGTAGTTGTTCATCTTAGAATTTATGATAACAGTATGATAATAAATAATATAAATATTGATTAAATTGTAAATAACTTGAGATTTCCATGACCAACAAACACTATCAGGAATTCGCGACATGTGACGTCATTGTTAACGACAATATTGTATTTAAAACTATGACTCATTATTGTTCTTGATCTTACTTGACCTGACTGACCTGTACTGGGCTATCTCGCTGCGACATATTAATCCCACAATCGCTAAGTCAGTACTTAGCGATTGTGGGATTGATATGTCGCAGCGAGCAGCGATTGTTTATTCTTGTCAAGAATAAACAATCAATATTCCAAATTAGCTTACTGTAGCTGGTAATTAAGTTGTAACACAGATAATATAATACTAGCGTAGTTGTACTTATTTTGTGCCATCTGCATTATTGGCATTCTGATGCATCCTAATGAGGTAAATAGAAGTAGGAAGCATTTAGCTAAGTACCGTCAAACGTTTTTTTTTCTATTCACCGGAATAGAAAAAAAAAAACTTTGAAGGGTTTTTTTACTTTAATTAGAAATTGTAGGATATAAGTAAACCATGAATTCAATGAATGAATTATTCATGAATTGTAATAAAAAAAACTAATCGATGCTTTGCTAGCAACCAATATTAAGGTATCAAAGTGAAAATCCTAATCAATGTTTTGTTTCTATTCACCCCTTTTTTTTGGAGGGTGGGAAATCATCCAATGACTTTTCCCGCTCTTGGTTGGAGCGGGAGTGTCAGACATTTACTGACTAAAACCCACTCTTGTTCATTCAGTTACCTGTGCCGGGGCCGCAGTAACTCTTTCGAATTTATCCGCGACCCCAGGCAGTTATATTCACCCCTGCGTTCCTATTCACACCGTTTGTAGGTACTGCTTAGTGCAATTAATAACGGGATATAATCTAACGATAGTTTATATCGTAAAGCAAACTATTGACAAATAGAATGCCGAAATATTTGTTTGTAAAGTTGCAAAAACTTATACACTTGGTCTGGTTATTCTATCATTTAAAATAAAACCGATAGGGTTGACATATCTGTTTAGATAATAACCCCAAAACAAATAAAGAGAGGAAAAAAAATAACCGGCCAAGTGCGTGTCGGACTTCGCAAATGAAGGGTTCCGTACCAAAAGTATTTTTTACTATTTGTCTTAGGGTCACACAAGATGCACTGTGAAAATTTGAAGACTGTATCTCCAACCATTTGGCTATAAAACCTGTGTGACAGACGACGGTCAGACAGACACGTGAGTGACAGCAATAGGGCTCCCTTTAGACCCTTCGGGTCCCTAAAAAGTAAAATCAATCTACTTTGACACAACAGAATCAAGACTGCTTTTTTACATTTCTGTTTTATTTTTGACTAAACAATTAGGTATGTAGCAGATTCTCCCAACCTTGTCTTTAGCAGATAAATGCAAGATTTGGATCGTGTTAACACTGCGTCATTTTTTATACAGCACTAGCAACCCGCCTCGGCACCTCACGGGTTCAAATTATACACACAAACCTTCCTCGTTTACCACTCTAGGATGATGGGGTCTAACCTCGCTCGCTCACTTGACCCCGCCATCCCCTTCGAACCCGAAGCCCGCATTAAAATCCGTTGCGTGGTATAGAAGGAAATAGCAAAGAATCAGACAGATGCGGAAAGCTACTTTGATTTACTGAGAAGAGAAGATAGATGTCCGTGACTACCGCCGGACCACCAACGCCAATCGCTTCCATATTTGGTAAATAATTAGTACTCAATTGGTACTAATTAGTACTCGAACAACAGAATTGGTACCTTAGTGCTTTTCGAGAAAATCGAATTTGAAGGTGGTCCGGCGGTAGTCACGCTCCTATCAGCAGAAAGGGATACCCCTTTTTCGGCGCTCATGGTGGTCCTGCTGATGCTACGGCTATTCTAAGTATACAAATAATTAGCACCCTTATATGTGATTCATTTTGTAAAAAAAATCAGAACTGATACATTTGTATTTACCGAGAAATCAACGATGATTACTTTCGCGCGCTCATTCAGCAGGACCACGACTTTCAATGTTGATTCCAAGTTTGAGGAGCTTGTCGCTTTCCTCAAACCTACATAGAAAATTAGTGCCCTGCAAGATAAAATTAGTACCCAAAATACAAAATTAGTACTCCAGTAGTATAGGATAACAGTTCAATACAATTGACAACTTGATTTGGTCGGGTTATACGCGGAGATTTAGTATGGAAAGTAATGAAAGCTCTTAACTAATACAACAGCTTCGTGCTGAACGAGCGCGCAAAAGTAATCAGAGTTGGTTTCTCGGTAAATATTTATCAGTTCTATTTTTTTTTACAAAATGAATCACACATATAAGGGTACTAATTATTTTTATATTTAGATCAGCTGTAGCATGGGCCCTTTTTCGGCGCTCATGGTGGTCCTGCTGAACGGAGCGTGACTACCGCCGGACCACCTTCAAAGTCGATTTTCTCGAAAAGCACTAAGGTTCCAATTCTGTTGTTCGAGTACTAATTAGTACCAATTAAGTACTAATTATTTACTAAATATGGAAGCGATTGGCGTTGGTGGTCCGGTGGTAGTCACGGACATGAAGATAGAGATAATATACTAGCATTTGACGACACGGTTGGCGCAGTGGTTGAGCGTTCGGCTGCTGCGCTGCGTGTCGCGGGTTCGATCCCCGCACGGAACAAATATTTGTATGACCAACAGATAGTTGTTCCGGGTCTGGGTGTCTTGTGTATGTGAGTATACATGTTTGTGAACGCACCCACGATACAGGAGTAATTCCTAGTGTGGGGCAACGTTTTATTTATAAAAGAAAAAGAAAAAAAAAATAGTCAGCCTAGTGTGCAGCACAAATTCTACCGCTGCTGGGACACAGGCCTTCTCTCTATGAGAGTGAGTGGACAGTAATCCACCACGCAGGCCCAGTGCGACTATACAGGGTCCAGTTAAATTAACAGGTGAAACTTCACATACCTGCAGATACGGTTTCATTATAAGAACGCAATAAATGAAACAAAATCTATTTACAAACTACCCGCGGCTACCTTTTGAATCAGCTGAAGTGTATGTACGTTATTTAATTTGTCCCTGTGTTCTTGTAAAGTTGCCCAAACTTCGAGGTTTGTTACAATTTTGTGCTGAGCTAAGGTAATTCTTGCTTGCGCGCCCGATTTGCTGTAATCATCTTCAGATCAGGAAACCAACACATCTATCGCCAAACGTCACAAACGGAAGTAACGAACCAGTCAGATCAAATCGTACTTTAATTAATTTGGTTAGACTAACCGATATATTTGCATTTCAACATCGTGTACGTACGCGCAGCGGAATGTTGTTGAATTTAAAGATTTTAATTATGCAGATATTTAGTGTATGACGTCGTATAATTGTGTATGGTAAAAAAAAATTTGTGCACGCAACCATTGTGGAGAAATTCACCAAAAACTGATTCCGCTGGGCGAACGTTGTCCTGGCGGAACTTTTTTTAATCCATAGACTTTAGAAGAAAAGAGATGTGTCCAAAAATTAGTGTGTATTTGTGTGTAATTGTGTATGTATGAATAAAACTAGTGCATGCATAAACTTCGGAGAAATTCAAGTTTCCGCTACGCGAACGTTTGGCCATTAGCTAGTTTTCATATAAAGCGCTTACATAGAGAACTGTAGATTTTTACATACGTTGTTTTGAATTTGTTTATATTTGTTTAAAAAACAGATTTAGAAAAAATCGTAGGGCTTAAAAGATAAAAATATAAACGTAAAATACGCTTATTAGGTCTTAGTTCTTAAAGTATGCACTTTGGGGTCTAGATTTTCACGTTAATACAAACCTTGTAAGTGTCTGCAACATGTTGCCAAGTATCAATGATGTTCCGTTAGTAACTAAAGAGTTATAGGACAAATTTACCATGAACAGATCACTGTTTACAAAGCAGTCAAATATGACGACGTTCTGAAGGAATTGCATGGTAATATGTATGTCAATAATTAGTGTATTCATTCAACTATTCTTATGCAAAATTTCATGTCATTAAATTCAGTAATTAAAGAAAAACAATTATAATACTGACGAAGCATCGAAAACCTACATAACCCGACCAAGTTCGGATGGCTACCAAAAAGCGGCCGTGCCATATATCTAAGAAACGTTCTTAACCTTCCAATATAGTATTTATTAATATGGTACAGTTGCGTACACAAGCGTTAGGAAAAAGTAAAACAATTGCATTTCTTGAATGAAAAATATTTTTTTAATAATAACCATAAGACATTATTATATCGACGCCATGCGTCAAGTTAATGTGACCGAGTTGTACTAACACACACAAAATTTCAATTCAAAAACCGATTGGGTACACAAATTAAACTCTATATCAATAGACCTAAGGTCTAATTTACAACAAAATTGCAACTAAATGAGCAAGTTCCTGTTACTCGGTTTATCCTTACCCAGGAAGGTGGTGATCTTGTTCTGGAAGTTGTTCCAGGTTGCCGAGGAGTTGACGATCTGTGAGAGGCCCACATACGTATATCATTACATGTAGGTAATAAACATAAGGTGATTATTTAATAACAATATTTCTTTTCAACATTTCGTTATAATGTGGTCGGTCGTTTAGTACTTTAGATCTATTCAGTAGTTTGTCTTTAACCAGGAAAAACATCTACTTTGTTACGATTATATTATAATGTATGTCTTGTATAATTTATTATTATAAATTTAAGTAAATAGATATAGAATAAGATCAATCAGTAGATATTAACTTGGGTTTATGGTGTCTATCCAATGTTAACATAACACAATTATTATAATTTATCTGCCTAATAAATTACCTACGTAAATGAATAAGTCTATAGCTATTAATTTATTATAAAATCTTACCTTATATCTGTTATCAGCTTCTCACTATCATTCACTCAATATTCCTACTACATAATTATGTTATGCTTCACTGTTACACTATAACATTAATAACACACTTTGTCAATATTATTATTACAGAGAATTGGCGATGCATAGCAAAACAACAGCGCATACGCACATTGTCCTTGACTGCACATTTATTTGTTTGTGACTGGGGATGAAACAAAACTCAGGTTCAAGTTCAACAGCAAACGAATACGCGCGAAAACATATTGCCCTCTCTTTTCTTCAAGGATGACAGTACCGTTTCAAGCGGGAAGCCGCCTATCGCTCGTTGCGCGCAGCGCGTTGTCTATTTTTTCACACAAGAATATTTTTGATCAATTCATAACTACAATACTTAGACTATTTAACTAAAGGATTAAGCGTACCGAACTTCGAACAAAATAATTCTGCATATTTTGGTGGGGTGCGGGGGAACACGCTCACATACATAAGAAAAAAAAAACGATTCAAGAAGTAGTTTTTTTAAGTTATTAGATTGTTTGATCCACTAAAGTTGCAAAGGGGAACGCTCGTGCATGCCTAGTCTATTGGTTAAATAGTGTAATAAGCTACAATATGATAAATATTTACCTAAACAGTAGTACATACTTACATGTGGTAAATATTTAATTTCCCTAAGGGGTCTATAGTTAGAATCCTGATCCGTGAAATCTTCAATAGAAATTAGCTGTATGAATTTATTTATTTATTTAACGCTTCACGCACATACAAGTACAGAGGCGGACTTAATGCCTCAGGAATTAATTTAAGTATGAATTTTATTTGTCTTAAATAATATATTTAGATTATATCTCAAGTCTCAAGCGCATACTTAAATAAAGTACCTACGTAAATAGTACCTACTTTCTGTCATAGTCAAATACATTTAAAAAAGTAGGTGTACAAAAATAAATGCCCTATAAATTATATCGAAACAACAATTGTGTTATCACCTATACCAATTAAATACCGGTATTATACTGTAAATTTTGGGATGTTACCTAAATATATTGCACGGCCGCTTTTTTGTAGCCATCCGAACTTGGTCGGGTTATGTAGGTTTTCGATGCTTCGTCAGTATTATAATTGTTTTTCTTTAATTACTGAATTTAATGACATGAAATTTTGCATAAGAATAGTTGAATGAATACACTAATTATTGACATACATATTACCATGCAATTCCTTCAGAACGTCGTGATATTTGACTGCTTTGTAAACAGTGATCTGTTCATGGTAAATTTGTCCTATAACTCTTTAGTTACTAACGGAACATCATTGATACTTGGCAACATGTTGCAGACACTTACAAGGTTTGTATTAACGTGAAAATCTAGACCCCAAAGTGCATACTTTAAGAACTAAGACCTAATAAGCGTATTTTACGTTTATATTTTTATCTTTTAAGCCCTACGATTTTTTCTAAATCTGTTTTTTAAACAAATATAAACAAATTCAAAACAACGTATGTAAAAATCTACAGTTCTCTATGTAAGCGCTTTATATGAAAACTAGCTAATGGCCAAACGTTCGCGTAGCGGAAACTTGAATTTCTCCGAAGTTTATGCATGCACTAGTTTTATTCATACATACACAATTACACACAAATACACACTAATTTTTGGACACATCTCTTTTCTTCTAAAGTCTATGGATTAAAAAAAGTTCCGCCAGGACAACGTTCGCCCAGCGGAATCAGTTTTTGGTGAATTTCTCCACAATGGTTGCGTGCACAAATTTTTTTTTACCATACACAATTATACGACGTCATACACTAAATATCTGCATAATTAAAATCTTTAAATTCAACAACATTCCGCTGCGCGTACGTACACTTCAACATCACCATCCATGTGCATATTGCGCGCACGAGAAAGTTCCTACATACACCCACCCACCTAAATGATCCATGTTTTTATGAATGGTGTTACTTATGCCATACGCAAATTATTCTGGATCTTGTTCATGAGTAAATATTTATACAATGTATTTATTGTGTGAAGTGTTTCGCTTTTGCGTATATCCCTACGGTATAGTAAACATGGTTGCCGTCTGGCGGTCGACTATTTCAGGACATTGCTCCAAGTTCGTTCTATTTTCATACATGGGTCAATGTCGGTCCTTGCGCTCAGATAACGAGCATGCATTTGTGTTGTGTATGTTTATAGGTATGTGTGTTGTAAAATAAATAAAAGGCAGGTAAATTTTTCAGATTTTTTTTTGTATTTTCATTATTTTTTATAATTTATAAATGACCTAGTAAGAAAGTAGTCTTATCCGTTTCAGCACATACAATCATCATTCATGAGATTACAAAAGATCCTTTGGCGAGTGCAGTACCGAGGCCGGCGGTCGAGGCGCGCCCGCGGCGCCGCGCTCCGTCCTGCCGTCACTATTACGATTTAATTACAATAATATCTTACGTACAATTAAATTAACGGAGATTACAAGCCTGAATTGAGCAGCCGGCCGCGGGACCGGCCGGGCCGCGGGCTGCTGTCGGCAGCGGGTCGCGGCGCGCTTAGAAGCACTTCCTGTGCACGATGGAGGGGCCAGACTCGTCGTACTCCTGTTTCGAGATCCACATCTGCTGGAAGGTCGAGAGGGAGGCGAGGATCGATCCACCGATCCATACGGAGTACTTCCTCTCTGGGGGCGCGATGATCTTGATCTTCATGGTGGACGGGGCCAGTGCTGTGATCTCCTTCTGCATACGGTCGGCGATGCCAGGGTACATGGTGGTACCTCCGGACAGAACTGTGTTGGCGTACAAGTCCTTACGGATGTCGACGTCACACTTCATGATCGAGTTGTAAGTGGTCTCGTGGATGCCGCAAGCTTCCATACCCAGGAATGAGGGCTGGAATAGAGCCTCAGGGCAACGGAATCGTTCGTTACCGATGGTGATGACTTGTCCGTCGGGAAGTTCGTAGGACTTCTCGAGGGAGCTGCTGGAGGCGGCGGTGGCCATCTCCTGCTCGAAGTCGAGCGCGACGTAGCAGAGCTTCTCCTTGATGTCGCGCACGATCTCACGCTCGGCCGTGGTGGTGAACGAGTAGCCGCGCTCGGTGAGGATCTTCATCAGGTAGTCTGTGAGGTCGCGACCGGCCAAGTCCAGACGCAAAATGGCGTGCGGCAGCGCGTAACCCTCGTAGATGGGTACCGTGTGCGAGACACCGTCACCGGAGTCCAGCACGATACCGGTGGTACGACCGGAAGCGTACAGCGAGAGCACGGCCTGGATGGCGACGTACATGGCGGGTGTGTTGAAGGTCTCGAACATGATCTGTGTCATCTTCTCTCTGCAAAACAAAGAACATGGTCAGGCGCGGCTCGGAGCGCAAGCTGCTGAGCACTCTAGCAGTGCTCGTGCGAGCGGCTCTGATGCGGACGATGCGCTGGGCGCGGGACCTACCTGTTGGCCTTGGGGTTGAGGGGGGCCTCCGTGAGCAGCACGGGGTGCTCCTCGGGCGCCACACGCAGCTCGTTGTAGAAGGTGTGATGCCAGATCTTCTCCATATCGTCCCAGTTGGTGACGATGCCGTGCTCGATGGGGTACTTGAGCGTGAGGATACCTCTCTTGCTCTGGGCCTCGTCGCCTACGTACGAGTCCTTCTGTCCCATGCCGACCATGACGCCCTGGTGGCGCGGCCTGCCCACAATGGAGGGGAACACGGCGCGAGGCGCGTCATCACCGGCAAACCCGGCCTTGCACATACCGGAGCCATTGTCTACTACCAACGCAGCAACTTCCTCGTCGCACATTTTGAATTAGTCTGAAATTAACAAAAGAAAATTGTTAAACTTCACTTTAAAAATAATGTACTTACATTTAAACCTACTAAGGTAGCTCAAGTTTCAGATCACATCCATTTAGGTACCTAGTCAGTGGGTAGAAGACCCACACGCAACCATTGCGGGACAATTGTAAGTGGGCGGCGGAATCGAAGTCGCAAATTGAAACCAAATAAGGCGAGTTAGGTATGGATAGGCGGAATGGTGGAAAAAACGTGGCACATGACGCGGCATGACCACATTTCACCAAGACGGGCCTCTGCTCTTACCGAGCGAGAAAGTCGTTCACAAGATGAGTTACTTTCTAATTGGATTGATGACCATTCAAGTTCAAATATCGCTAAGTGTCAGTTGGAGCTGACTGCCACGCCCTACCGCAACCGGCTATCCCAGACTCCCGGCCGGCACGCGGACCACCCAACCCTAGCAACGTGTCACTGACCCGCACACACTAATGGGATTGCACTATTTCCTCACGCCACTATATTATCACTAAACGTCACAAAAAATTAGTAGGCTGCACATCTGTATCAACTTACTTTTAATTAAATAGTCCTAATAAATAAATAAATTAACTCGCTATTGCACAGCCTCGGTAAATGCTGCACAACGCCACTGCTCGAGCTCACTTCGTGGAATGTCGGCGAGCGCGGCAGGCAGAGTATATAAATGAGGCTGGTTATCGGGGCGCCCCTACCCCGCTGCGGCGACTTCTCCACCAATCGCACAGTACGGCACAATACATGAGTTTTCGTGGCCATATATGGTATTCCGCGGCAGGGAGCCTGCGCGCGCCTCCCGGCCCCCGCGCGCACCCCCGCCGCTGATAGCGCTGCTCTTGATAACGACGAGATCTCAAACGGCGCTCACATTGAACATTTAGCGAGCAGACGGACGCTCCAGTCAGTAATGCACTGTATTTACTCTACACGCACTCACGAAATAGATGATAACGAAAGTTCAACGCATTTTTGGCACACTTCCAATAAGACAGCTGTGCACCACTGGTCACTGCAGATGCTGATAGCCGGCAAGCGGCGCTTATCTGCATAAACAGTGATGTCAGTGATGCATACTGCTGACAGATTTGACTGATTGATAGATACCTAAACTTCTAAACATCATTGATTTTTTTACACAGAAGCGAGTAGACGCACACCCCGGTTAATGGCGATTGACATTTTAAATCGTGTCTTATTGGAAATTTGCCGGAAATAAAATGCTTAGCATGTAAATAATAGTAAATAAAAATATTAAAATAGCGTTTACTTACCAGTAATAAACGTTTAACAAGAGACAATAACCGCAGCGTTCGCGAACCGTGAGAAATGAATGCCGGCCGGTTTCTTTCTGTTGCTTGCTCGCTCGTGGAGGTCGGTCGATTTGCTTCACTAGAATACGCCGTACGCCGGCGCCCCGCGATTCAATCGACTCGCCCAACGGACCTCTCCAGGTGCTAAATAATAACAAATTTTCCTACTAATTACACCGCGTTATCATTCAAAACGACCTACAAAATGCATCTACTGACAGGCCTAATTGACAGATGTCATGCAATTGTTACTATTCGAAAAAGGAATGATATTATTTTTTCCACAGAAATGGACTCGCCCAAGTTCCCCGCTTGCCGCAACCGATGGCCTTACCATATATGGGCATGGGTAAAATCCTGAGCTCTGATTGGTGAACGGTGGCAGGCAACGGTCGTTGTTCGTACATGGCGCACTCCAACACAAACAAAATTTGTGGTTGTGTTTGTGTCTAGTAGCAAAGCGATTCCATTCAATACCTGAATCTGCAAGGCGGCAAATAACTTAACCAAGTTGAGGAGGTTGTATTCGCAATAATGTTGCAAATAGTTTTACGATTATTCATGTTGGTCGTCTTACATGAAATTGTACCGCCTGCGTTTGATATCTCGATTTACATCTAACGTTAGACGTTTTATTAAATGTAGGTAATTAATTTCTGAACTTATTTAGGCTTTTACCATGCTTTTACTGTAGGCAACTTACCTATATTGACCTTTCTGCCTTCAGGTACATAAGACATACTTACTAACCTACCATCATTATTTCCTATTTTCCTGTTGATGACTCCGTAAATTTTCCAACCAAGTTATAATTTAAAATATTAAAGACAGTGACCTAATCTGACATAAACAATGATTCTAGTCTTGTCTTAGCAAAATTTGGTTTGGTGGTTGGTGATTGGTTTGGTAGAATCTGAGAACCTAGGCCTAAGTTGTAAAATACATACATAGGTAGGTACTTATTTAAGTTCGTTAACTAAATACTTACCTACATAACTACAAAGTTAATATTTCGTGTAAGGACCTAATATTATGTAGGTAGTAGGTACCTACTGAACGACAGGTAGGGTAGGTACCTAAGATAAAAACTAACTAACAGCACTAGCACAGATTACTGAATAGTTTGGCACTAGGTATGGATTTAGTTTTACTTACCAATTATTTGCTGGGTTTTCCGTACCTAGGTAAGTAGGTACCTATTTCGCGAGGAGAAATTTTGTTAAATTAAATAAGTTTTATTCACGTATTATTATATGTATGTAAACACGTCATAAGCAGATGGCAATCGATTGATCACCATATTTTTGATAACTTTCGTTTTTAGTTTATGAGTGTAGAAAATCATAAATTACTCTGAATTAATTAGTTACTGATATATTAAATATTTCGCAATTATTACGTAACCTTTAAATCCTAATAACGTTTATCCGTGATTAGAATTAGACCTGTCGTAAGTACTGTATGGATGGATCAGAATGTTGGGCTGTGATTGCTGTGAAAAAGACTGATAAAAAAAGATTGCATGTGGCGGAGATGAGAATGTTGAGATGGATTTGTGGAGTAACGAGAATGGATAAAGTGAGAAATGAGTACGTTAGTTAGAGGTAGTTGAAAAGTGGCGCCAGTCACAGAAAAGTTGAAAGGGAACCGCTTATCTTGGTACCTATGGTCATGTGAAGGGGAGGGATGAGACACATGTAACCAAAAGAGTTATGAATATAAATGTGGATGGATGTAGAGGGAGAGAGAGGCTAATGAAAAGATGGATGGATTGTGTGAGGAGTGATATGAAAGAAAAGGGAGTTAGTGATAGCGTGACGGCTGACAGGACAGAATGGAAGAAAAAAACGTGTTGCGCCGACCCCAAGTAACATGGGATAAGGGCAGGAAGAAGAAGGACAAGGGAGACCAGATCATTTTTAAGCTTACATAAAAATGTGCCTTTACTAAACCAACAATATAATAAGTATAATACTTTTATGTCAAGAAAAAATGAAAGCACCCTAAGAAGGTCATCATTCTCTTGCCCTTATCCCAAGAAAAGGTACCAACCGTAAAATATGTTTTAAAAAGAAAATGTAAGTACCTACATAGTTGGTACTTAACTTTTTAGTAAGTATATGAATTAAAATGTACAATTTTAACCGACTTCAAAAAAAGGAGGAGGTTCTCAATTCGACAGTATTTTTTTAATATTTTTTTTTGTTTGTTACTTACCTCAAAACTTTTTTCTAGGTTAAGCGATTTTGATTATTCTTTTTTTTTATTTGAAAGCTGGTGCTTCCCGTGTGGTCCCATTTAAATTTGGTGCAAATCTGATAAAGAACTTCGGAGATACCCCATGGAACTCATCAATAAATGATAGCAAACCTTCTGGAATTGCTGCAAACTCATGTCTGTTTATTGCTTTGTGTATGGAAGTCGGTTGTATATTTGTGTAAAAAGTTTTTTTTTAAACTATAACATCGCAGGCCTGTGCAGAATGGGCATTGGGGTTGACTATTTATTGTAATTTCAGACGTTGACAAGACCTTGCTAATTTCAATGCTAATAAACGCTGATTTGCCATTTTTTGAATCAAGAACCTAATAGGGGATTTTATCCGTTATCCATGTATTTTTTGTGCCTACCTTGAGTTCAATAACCGACGAAATTATGTAAAACAGGTGAACGTGAAGGTGTCTTGGATTTGCGAATACCTGTCTAAAGAAAGTGATAGTAGCCGGCGGCCTGACTGTAAACTACGTAATTGGTGGACAACAGAGGTCGAGGGTTCACTAAATTTATTGCAACCTGCGGTCTTTTGGGCAAGTCCGACGCAATATTCCCAGACCCTGCAACTCCTGTTAGCAAATCAACAGTGGCGACCAACAGAAAAACGTTGAGGTAATTAAAGCTTGACAGGCCCGTAGAAACGGTTCGACTGTCTTGGATCCCACAACGAAATTAATCGAAAACTACATCTAACAGCACGCCTGTCATTCCCGAAGGGTTGGCCGCAGGTGCTACTATTGTACAATTTGCACATACTTCCCCAGTTATGTTGACGTCCCACGTAATAGGGAGCGAGCCTATTGTCATAAACCGGGCGCAAGTCCCGGGCCTGCTCCCGAGAAATTCTAGAAACCAGTCCAGTAGATAAAGGATTTGTATAGCTTACCTACTATAAATATTCTTTAGCTAGCTAGGTATTCTACAAAACACAGAACAATGGCAGTGAAATAATGAAGAAACTAAATAAGGCTAGAATTAAGGAAAAAATAATAATATTGAAACGAATGAAGAAAAGAAACTAGAGAGCCAAAGGAAATTACTGAGCTTCCACTTTCGTTCCTTACTAAACAGGACGTAGAAAATATACAGCGAGTCCGTTAAAACCTTAGACCCCTTGCCAACCAAATCATGCCAAGAAGGCAAGAATGAAATGGCCCAGACTTCATAATAAACACTCCTTTGAAGTTCAATTGAAACTTCGTAGCCAGAGACAACTTGAATAAATACCTACTATATAGGGGCGAATAAATTATGAATGTCATCACAGAGTACTTTTTAAATAGGGGAGGTATTACGATGATGAATGGGGCGGAAACGACGCCAAAAAAACTAAATCGCGACTTACATCTCTTTGTGTAGCTAGTGAACCTCAAGTTGAATATTGCAGAAATTACACTAACGCGTAAGAGACAAATACGACTAGAGACTGAGCAAAGAAGCATTATTTTATCAATACAAAAATGTTAATGCATCGGGACGAGGCACGCATGGAGACACGAATATCACGACAGTGAGTCATTCACTGGAGTCACTCCACCGTCTGTAGGTACATTATCTGTGGACTGAGCTGTGACGCATCAACAGGGGTTGTCGGTTTACTATTTATTATGTCGCTGCTTGAGTCAACACAAAGGGCCATTTAGACGCGTTTCCGATGGATTAGTACTGGTGTACCCCTTGAGAAAGGATGGAACGATGAGAGCGCGAGCGTTGGTAGTGAGACATTCAATAGCATTTAAACTTGTGTGAAAACTTATAGTAAAAATAGGACTGTCAGCCTAAGGTCTGTTTTCTTTTGTTCTGTTCACGATAGAATTTGTGAATCTACTTTTATATAGACACAAAAGCATTAGACAACACAAAATAACATCAGAATCTGTCATTACAGAATGACAGATTCTGTATTTGCATATTGTCAATGTCACAGTATGAAGCTGAGCTGATATAATAAGTGACACATAAATACAGGGTGTAACGGAAATGTGTGGTCATATTTTAAGAACTACATCTGCCCATCGATATGAACAACTTTCTAAAAAAGTATCTAAAAAAATTTTTTTACCTCCCATACAAAACTTGATCAGCTGATGATAACTTTGTATGGAAAATCCAATTTCTTTTTTGGGAATTTTCAATTTTTTTCTTAGAGAAAGTTGTTCATTTCCATGAGCAGAACCGGCTCTTAAAACATGACTACACCTTTCTGTAACACCCTGTAATATAATTATGTCTAGATGTATTTCATAAAATGGTTAGTCATCCATCTTGTGTATGGATGTGGATGGCTATAAGAGTAGAGGAAGGCCAAAGAAACGATGACTGTGTGAAAGAGGATATGGGTAAAAAGGGGTTGACTACAGAGATGACGACTAATAGAGGAGTATGGAAGAAAAAGACATGTTGCGCCGACCCCAAATAAATTGGAATAAGGGCAGGAGAATGATGGTCAGTCAGTGATCCCATTAGGCCGTCAGTTCTTAGTTTAAGGTTTTTGGATGAAAATAAGTAGTTTTCTATGCAGTCATCTGACCAGTGCCGTAGCTTCAAAAGGTATTTGCTAAAGGAAAGAATTTGTAAATTGACAAAGGTGTAAACGTCTGAACAATTACATAACTGATCTGCACGTTTTGTGATCTCAATCTAGTGCACTAATTACCTAGTCAAGTCTAGAAAGAAACATCAGTTGCACTGTTACTGCAATACGGGAGCAAAAAACTTGAGAACATAACAGCGAACACTCTCTGATTATTTTTAAATTGTAAAGATTCGATGAAACTTTCATAGAAATGGTACTGTAATCGTTACGTTGGAGTTCAAGATGTCTAACCTCTGGCATTACACGCCAGGCTCAATTACACCTTCCGATTTCAAGGGACCCAATTTAGGAACAAGCTAACTAGGAAGTAGGAAGCTAGCGATTACACTATCCTAAATTGGACTCCTAAATCGGCAGTGTTGCCAACTCTTACAAATTCAAGCCCCTGGACAGAATATCAAAAGTCGCTAGAAAGTCTCTAGAACCGATTCTACCAGGAGCGGACAAAAAAGAAAAAGAGCGGACTCAGATTTTTTTTCTGGGAAAGGGACCTTTAAGGGCAATTTAATTTAATTTTAAACACTTAAAAATATACTAATAGCCCATTTGTAGTGACAAAGTCGCTAAATTGGCAACACTTAGCTTTTAAATCCTAGTGATGCGATTACACTATCCTAAATCGTACACAATTTAGGAAGTCAAATCGGGACCTCCCAATTTCACTAAATCGGACACTAACAGCTATTACACCTTCCTGTTTCTTAAATCGGAAGGTGTATTGAGCCTTTAGTTTAGACAGCGTTGATTAAACTGCGCTTGATCTGTTCCGGGCTTCAGTGGTGGCAATGCTGTTGAGTGAGTCACGGCCGTCGCATTCGTGCGTACTACGGCGATGAGTCAATACCACACTAAAGTTGACTCGACGGAGTCCACAGTTCCTTGTAAGTTATGAGCTATTATGACTAATAATAAGTGGCACATTTTTGATGTAGGTACATTTAGCAACCTTTGAGCATGCAATAGGCCGCTTGACGATGACAGTCCTCGCTCTTGTAAAAGTTTACAAACAATAGCTAGGTAATGTTTTCAAAACAACAGCTACGTGGTACAGTACAGTACCTCTTATGTACTTACTTTTACTTTCTATAGGTTCGAATACCTGAAGATAGAGAGACGGTCACAGACAATGAAAACTGAGTTTAATCTGTCAGGCCCCTCGCGTCTCCTTAAGGAAACGCGACAATTGACGTTGACAATTGTTGAATGTCATTTGATGATTTCCCAACCTCTTCAAAAAGAAGCTGACAATTTAGACGTTTACATAGGGGTGGTATTACATTTATCTTAGAACTTTGTCCAATATCTATGTCCTCTATTTGATCAAATTTCTTTGACGGATGCCCATTACACTTGTCCAATATCGTTGTCCAAGATTTTACGTAGTTTGAGAAAATGAAGGAACATGGAGCAACTTTATCTGCTGCTATTATCAATAGATTATTATTAAAAAAGAAAAAATAAAACAAGAAAAAGTTTTGAGTGAAGCCACGGGTCGAAAGGCGAAGAGAAAAAAGCATTCAAGATAAATTAAATAATTACTAGTCGAGGACAAACATTCCTAAAAGCGTTTTTTACTTATAAATGACTCAACATTCAAATACATTGCTAAGAAATTATCACCGTTTTTATAGAAAGACAAAATCTAATTTGCAGCCATTTTGATTTAAATGTCAATATTCTTTGATCAAATAACGGTGTTGATGACAGATTTGACGTAGTCGTTATACTTCTTTGATCAAACTCACATTGGACAAAGATCTAGGATAAATGTAATACCACCCTAAGCCACTAGAGGAAAACCTTTGCACAGAAAGTGCTTTTTGCCTTGGGCTATATTCTTTAAATTCTACGAATAGCATGCGTGACTCTGATTATGGTGAAACAATTTCATAAGCTTGATGAAATTGAACTGGCATGCAAAAATTCCAATGAAGTGATTGTATATTGTAGGTACCTACTCTGGTGATGATTTGGTTTCTCGCTCGGTCAAGACTTCAAGAGTCAGTTCCCTTGTTCCGCACTTCCGCCAAGTCGTATACGGTTAGGGTTGTCAATTTTTTTTAAAAGAAATAGAGTATATCTGATTTCAGACAGGATAAATAAAGAGCCCCTTATCTTACGTTTTTTTTTTTTTAATTTTTGAAAAGATAGTTTTTGTGCCTTTAGCGGCACATAACATTTTTCATAATTTTTAAAAGAATTGTATGACTCCAAACATTCTTAATCAATTTTTTTAGCTTATTATTTAATAATTTCAATGGACTATAATAACAGCAAACGTTACAGTTTTGGGTTATGACAATGGGTATACATGACTGGTATTAGTATAATAAACGTTGTGAAAAAAAGAGTATTTTAGCGTAGGTGCTCTATCAGTATTACAGATTATAGAGTACACCTACGTGAAATAGAGTACAATACTCTACTTTAGAATACGGTTGGCAACCCTATATACGATACGAACAGATGTTTAGCTTCAGTGACATTCTGTGCAGTTTCTGCTCATCATCAAACTCTCGGCGTGGCGACCGATATGATTCAATATTTCTTTCGGTGCTAAAGCATCTTAATTATGAAGCGAATTAAGTTCAATGTCTTCTATCAAGTGTTCATGATTCTCAAATTCATTCAAAATTTTAACATGCTCTGATTATTTTAGCGGGTTTATCGTACTTTCAAAAGCTTTTCTTTCAGTAAGATTATATTTTAATACCTATTATAATTTAGATCGGGCTTCTTTTATGTTTATTTAAGCTACCGTATGAACAGTTTCGTTTTGATTTCTTTTTTTGTAGGTTTTCTTGATTTTATCCCTAACAATTTGTTGGTGCTATCTTGTATAAAGGACTTAAACTTGACTTTTATGACTGTTCATTTTTAAAATTCGAAGTCTGCGTGGCGTTTCGAAATTCCTTTAAGATATTGAAACATTTGACCAAACAAGTTTTGTATGATTGTATGGACGTGACACATCATGTAAACAGTGTTTATTTATCATATTAACTTAACTGGCGGTGACTCAGTCATACGCCGGACATCAGATGAGTCTGTTTTTACATTAACAAGTTTTTAATCGCTTAGTGCCTATTTGTTAGTCAACCTTATCGTCGGAAAATATTGTTCAAACGTAATTTTTTATTTTAACTAAGTACCTATGTATTTCTGACAGAATAATGCATACTTACTTAATACATTTTCCATAATGAATTCCGTTGGGACTTCAGTCATGAATCCAAAAACTGGCCAAAAGCGAGTCGGACTCGCACGAAAAGGGTTCCGAACCAACATTTTGTTTTTCAGGTTTAAACTATATACCTACCTACTTTTTATAGGTTTTCCTGTACTTAAGTAATCTGTATGTGAAGAACTACATTCTGTATTTTTTTCAAAATTTTAAGCCCATTGGTTTCGACGATAAGAGGGTGGAGGGTATGTAAAGATGGTCAACCATCCATGGACCAACCCCGGCAAGCGTAGCTTAACCTGATGGGTCGACCCGTGCGGCTGTTATTACTTTAGCCACGAGCTTCTTTGTATAGTTGTATATACTGCATAGTTACTAAAATGATGGAAGTAAATAAATCATAGAGCTGCTAGAAGTTTCCTTATAGCCAATACGATGAATATAAAATTATAACGATACCTATAAACATAAGAAAGGTAAGTACAACTTCCACAGGATCACAAGTTCACAAGAAATGAGTCAACGAAGGAAACTCTTGCGCATGCGTAGAATATAAACGCGTTAGACCATTGTATTGTAAAATGATTCGGTGTCGGAATACGTAATTTGTAGTATTCTCGGATGGTGTGAATCATTTGCATGTGTGCGCTGTTTTAGGAACCTTGAGGACACTTGTTATTTGTTCTACCTGGCTTGTATTCGAAGAATTCATATATTTTAGTTCTATTTTAATTGGAATTTGTTTATCTCTCTAGTTGATCATCGGATTATCTTTTAGTACTAAGTAATCTCTTAGTACTTTTGATTCATTGACATTGGGTGCTTACTCATGCATGAATATAACAGAATCAACTCTGCTGTTCTACCTACATTATACATTGCTCGTATAACTCAACAATATACAGGATGTAAGGTAAACGCGCCCAAAAACGGAGACAGGTGATAAGGCTAGTGGTTCTTGATACAATACTATCAAAAAATCTGAAAAAAAAAACAATTTTTTTCAGCATTTTGCGTACACTATGCTGTGAGAACAGTTCAATGAAACCGTTATTTGCAGTTAAAGACACTTTTATTCTTTACAACTTTATCATGCAATGTAACATTCGTAAAATATCAGCTGACGCCCGCGCATTCCTCGAGTTCAAAGTGCGCGCGCTCTCGCCGACAGCCGTGCGGTAAACGACCAACCACCGTGGGGTGGTTGTCGTTCACGCAACGCCGAAATAAAGCGAAAGATCACTGGTATCTGTTTGCATTTAGGTTGTATATAATCTACGTTCTAGCTTCGGAAATGTTCCCCTTACACCCTATGTAATTACATAACAACTGATTTGTTCCATTCTAATAAAAGTTGTTCATATTCACAGGTATTTTCATCCTAAAAAAGATTGGCAGTAAAATAAAAGTCACCCTGTGTTTATAATATAAAATATTGTTGAGTCCGGGCTCGGGGTGCGTGCTTCTTGTTGTGTAGTCAGATTCTGGTGTGTAAGAAAAGAAACACCGGACCGCAATACTTGATATTCTTATATTGTAATATCCGGTCCATCCCATTACTCCAGTCCAGTAGTGGTATTATATGTCCCACTAGTCCCATGGGACAACTGATACTAATATATTTTTTAAATTATGTCCCATTAGTTTCATAGGACAGCGACTGTTTTCTTCAACGAATCAAGCAAGACTCAATTAAAACAAAGTATTTTTTTAATTCCCATTCAAATCGTGTTCTAAATTTGCACCACCCTAAAGGGGGGAGAGTGTTAATTTAAAAAAAGTATATTTGTCCGACCAGCCTGTCTGCTGATAAGGTTCGTTTTTCATGAGACTCCTTATGTATCACAGTCAGTATCTTGCAAACGGTAGTCCCTGATTGTTAGTATTTCTGAAGCGAGATACACAACTGTAACATATCTCTTGTGGTTGCAACTTGCAGGTGATAGGGTCTACAGGTGAATACTGTATTGCCTTTGCCGCTTACATAACTTTATCCAAGTTTACCACACATTTTTTATACATAGTATAAATAATTAAACTCGCTTTCCGCGTTTGTCTGTTTCTCCGCTAACTCCTTCTTAACGACGCAACCTATTTTAATACGATTTCCAATAACAGAAAGAACGATAAACGAGGAAGGTTTTTGTGTATAATTAGTACCCGTGCGGAGCCGGGGCGGGTCGCTAGTTTATAATATATATTGTTTTACAATAAGCCACATGCATTACCTACCTACTTATTTTGAAATCCTCTTGCCCCAACAAACATGTAAAATAATAAAGGACCCAAGATTGTGCCTTGTGGAACCCTACTGAATAGTATAAGAGAAACTTAGATATCGCAAATAACAATTACAGAGATGATTTCCATTTGATTCGAAAGTTCGCTGATTCGACAAATTCTGCAAAAGATATTGTTTTTACAGAATAAATAATGTGATAGATGTGCACAAAAGGTACCAATGTCTTTCTCTTATCTCTGTTCAGTCGCCGTATTGAAATAAAATGCCGATCACGAACATGAAAGTGCCCGATATGTATTCCGAATTGTAATTTTGGCAGTGTTACATATTTTAACGATTATCGACTGCTTCGGCAACTTGTTTACAAGTTATAAAACGATATTATGTAATTTGTAGCAGGTTGAGCTGAATACCAATTAAAGAAGTTATGCGTGTCAACTTTCTGTAAAGCTTGCAAAAATATATACGACGACGTATTATAATTTATAACTTACGCTACACAATTTAGTCCATAATAAAATCGTCTTCCGCGTTTCCTCGTTTGCATATTCGACATTATCTATGCGAGACGTGTGATAATTTATAGAAATCCGAAACATGACAGAAACAATATTAATGTAGTTTCGAGAAGCATGCTTTTTTCTTTGCAAACTCAAGTGCTCATCATCATTCGACATAATTTCAATTCTAGAGATTTAACAGTCTGTCTCTGCCATACCGTGTCGCAATACAAAAATATTTGTTTCTTAAATTCTAGAGATTCTAGTCTTTCTCTGGTTAGAACGCATCTAAGTATGATGTAAATTCTGATCTCTTCTTATTATTAGTAGTAGCAGTTGCAATTCATCTGTAAGTAGGTCAAAACTTAATTGTCTATGATCACATTTCACGTATGATCGCGTCACTGGACTGCGATCTGATGCAAACTGGCCTACTTCCACATTTAGAAGTCCAGCCATATATGAACAATGGAAAAGCTAGATAGCTAAAATAGGTCCTATCACAATCACATAAGATATGTTTTCATTCGTGTAGGCTGATTAACATGGTCGCAAGATAAAAGGACGTCGGTGATGAAGGGCGGACAGGGCAGGCTGTCCTTTTGTGGGCATTTTTTATCAACCTGTCTGTCAGAAAGGCAAAAGAGATGGATTTTTGCTATTCTGGATAAAAATACAGCTGGTTTTTGGGTGATTTATGAGTTTGTTTTAGAAAGAGCTGCGTTGACATTTTTTGCAATAAGAGTTGATAGATCGTTTTTAGGTTAAATAAAAGTGAACTGTTAAACTGGGGTGCGTCAACCCCACATTGACATTAGGTCTAGCTCTAGACAAAGGGCCTTATTTATCTATATCTATATATGTATATAATTAAAATTAATCATTTCCTATTTTTTTTGTGGTTTGGGAAATCATCCAATGACATCTCCCGCTCTGGGTGGAGCGGGAGGGGAGTGTCAGACTCTTACTGACTAAAAGAAAAAAAGAAAAGAAAGAAAGAAAATAAATTTATTTGACCCAGGTTAAGGCACACAATATTCACACAAAAACACTTATAAAAATAACCTAAAATAATATTATGTGCCCACGACTGCGCCAAATAGACTAAAAACCACCCCTGTTTCTTCCTTGTTCTGAGTGCCCAGGGGCGAGGTAACTCTGTTTCGAATTTATCCTCAACCCCTGGGCAGATCCCTATTTCCTTGGTCACGGCATCAAGCGTTAACGGCTGGACCGATTTCGCTAATTCTTTCTTTTTCATAAGTTTCTAGCCGGAAGACGGATAAAATGTGGGTGGGGTAGTAAAGTACCTACTGACTAACCATTTGAAGGAGATTTCGTCGAGATGTTGATGAGACGGATATGCTATCTTGAATTGAAAGTAAGCATAATATGGTTAACGAGTTTTTTAGTTATGGGTGAAAATGTCAATCTATCAGCGTTGGCGATTGTCAAAATGCCAAAATGTAAGGGGTTGATCACGTGACATTTCGATGAGTTTGGCAATCCCATAAGTAACATTGTGGACTTTTTGTTAATCGTTACCGCGACTCTGTCGTTGCTAGAATGTTCGCTTGTCTAAAGCCAAATAGATCAGCAAAGTTTGGTTTTGTTCCCGGTTGACTATTGAATTACTAGCGAAATATGGGATTTACTATATTTAGATACACGTCTGCATAACCTATCTGGGGATTTAGATTGATGATATGTTGAAATTTGATTTCAATATCGTTATGGAATATTGGAACCCTACATCAATCTAATTACCTACACCTAAATCATTTATGCAGCTAAAGCCTAGACAAATTCAATTTCTAAAGATGTGCCAAATCCGTAGGGAATTAAAGACTAAGCTGCGAACCTTATATGAGAAAAAATAAGGAATGGAATCAAATGGAACAGTTGTATTAGTAAGTTGGTTCGGAACCGCATGCCAGTCTAGTCGGGTGGACGTCGGCGGGGCGTGTGCGGGGCGGGACGGGACGAAGGGATCGATCGTCCGCCCGCTCTCGCCCTTGACCCTCGCCTGCACCGGGGTGGGCTGTGAGCGTGTGTGTGTGAGGGGTGTCGGCACTTCGGCAGATTTCATGCGGTGAATATTTGACGCGAAACATGGCAATGTTCATAATGTATAGTGGATGGAATATCTACGTGTCTGGAATAGGCTAAGTATTTTTTTTGATAGAATATTGCCTATCAAACTAGGATATTTTCAGTTCATTTTGATATAAGAGCATGTGGGTCCCAAAATGCTGCCCTGTGGTAAACCATTAGCAACGTCACCATTATCCATGACGTGTAGTAAGTACTTCCCTACCTAGTGATAGTATTTGTCAGAATATCAGCAACTTAATTATATTCTATAGGCATCTCTGGAAAATGGAGTTTTATTAGACTACCAGTTCACAGAAAAAATATTTTCATTACTACCCACACAAGTCTGCTGTCTGACCCTCGTTACCCTAAACGTCGCGGGGGTCGAAACCCATTAGGTACCTACAGAAGCAGTCGCTTGGTAAAGATAGAAAATCGATTTACATTTGGTGAACTGAACACCTAACCACAGATCACATAATACTAGTCCTAATATTTTTATTTTTTTTATTATTGATAGGCACGCGTTTGACCACCATCTCACCTGATGGTAAGCGATGATGTGGTCGAAGATGGAACACGCTTGCCTAAAAGTAATTCACTCTTGACTTAAGACGCCCAGGTTGTAGCTATCAGGAAACACAGACTCCGGTAGGGAATTCCACTCCCTAGCTGTACGCACAATGAATGTTTTCTCAAAACGCTTTGTGCGTATGGATGGGATGTCCACCATGAACCGGTGGCACTTCGCCGTACGTCTTGTGGTCCGTTGATGAAACGGGCTTGGTGGAATCAAATTATGCAATTCTGTCGCACACTCCCCAAAATGTAACCGATAGAAAACCGACAGGCTAGCAACTCGGCGTCTACTCGTATGTTGACTTTGGAGTTTCGACTGAAAGAGTTTCCTAATTATATGCAACAGGTACTTTAGGCACAGACATACATCTCATTGTAAAAACATTCACCCTTGTTTTAGCCGTAGGCAAAAATTTTGAATGTGTGAATTAATGACATGGTATTTTTTTTATAAACGGGCTCAATTTTTGAAAAAAAAACTTTTTTTATAAACTGGCTGAATTTCGTACTGCTTTAGATTTTTTTTCATGAATATTTCCGATGTAGTTATCCTGCTATTCGGGGCGGAGCCAAAGCAACAAAGAAAAAAAAAGAAAACCGGCCAGTCGCTCTTGAGTTATAAATGATGTAATTAACTAACTCAACTTTGTTTTATAAAGGGCTTATTATTATTTACATTACTTTAGGTACACACTTCAGTCTGATTGTAATAACATTATAATATGTCCACTCCTCATGAACAATATTCGCCCCCTCACGCTCACATTGCCATCTGCGTTCTATCGGTCCCTCATCCCTAACTCCCCGCAGACTGGGTAGGGCTTTTGCGATGGCTCCTATAGATTATGTTTTAACAACTGTTATTTGCATTTATTTACCCGCATACATGGGACGTATTTCTATACAATTTTTGAGATGTTCGTTAGATAAAAAATATAGTTGTTGCTTTCAGTTCCTTTCTTTGCCTTTCCGGAAACAGATAAGTGGTTTTTGCGTCTGGTTTTGATTACCACCATGAATATTTGAATGTTCGAATGCTGAGTCCTTGAATGTTCGGAAAACTTAGTTACACATCTACCTATGGGACACAGGTCTTGGGTTTCAGGCAAAACATAAGGCGAGCCCAGTCCCCGACTCGATCAATAATGACGCCGGCAACATCCTATAAATAGGTCTAGTCTACGAGTACCTACTACCATCATTAGAGACCATTACTCTTTGTTGGCAAGGGAACAAACGCAAGCTGCCAAGGGCCAAGTGACGCGCCACTAGAACGCTTTCGAATTTCGAACACTGCACCGGCGACCGCACCCGTGACGTCATCACGCAGCAGACGAAACGAACGCGTGGTGGGTGTGTCCATCTAATTATAACCGTGTATTTTAGGATTTCGACTACACATTGCTCTAGGTCAGCTATTATAAACTACACGCTATCCCACGTAGGGATGCGATGTGATGTAACTGTGACGCAATGACGCAACACTCTCTATTAGTAAACATCGAAAGCCATAACAAAAACACGACTTCAATAGCTTTTACAGCCGTTTCTACCAACGTCATGAACAGAATTTACTTATATAAAATATTTGAGATAAATACGTAACCAGATTAGAAAACTAATCCAAAAAAAAAATGATTAAAAATCGTAATTGATATGGAAATTAATTCATCGATATATCACCTGTTTGGAGAAATCGATAGGGGAAAACTGCCTACATAGCATTAATATATTACGAGTATTTTTTTATCGTAATCTAAGTACCTGTCAGAAATCGAAGGTGTAATCAATCGCCAAGTTGAACTTTAAAGGGGATTATTAAGTCGTTATGAAAGAAAGATAATAATAGTAGCTGTGTAGATAAAGAAACTGCTCAATAATTGTGATAAAACAGGGCTTATCTGGACCTTGAATTTGCCTATCAAATTGTAAATGCCTAAGTGGAAAATCAAATGCCTTGATATTTATTGTCAAGAGCCAATGACAGTTTCTTAAAGCCAACATTCATCATTCTTGTGCCCTTATCCCAATTTATTTGGGGTCGGCTTTTTCTGTTTCATAGAGCTGACATGACCAAAAAAAAAATATACATAAACCTACACAAAATTTTATGTCTGTTCTGTTGACTGTTGAAGAGTTTCTGAATGTTGATTCAGGATCAGGTCATGCTTACCATAAAAATACATTGTCAAAGAAACTGAACCGACTTGTAAAAGTTCAACTCCGTTGGATAAGAGGAAGTAATCCTAATTCAGCTTGCAAGATTTGATTCGAACAAACATTCCAAGTTTAAATAAAAACGTGTGCAAACTATAAATCAATGGTCTGTATTTCCTTGAGGGAATTCCTGTTGTAGGTACTTATGTTAGCGCTAAAAATACCCGTGCAACTGCGTAGTTTCAGGGTTTAATATCCTGTTCGAAGCCTGAAAAGCTAATAGGTGCGGTTTTCCCTGTTCCAATAGAATTATGGCAGCCTCGCCCATGTTCCTACAATATTCCTCCATTAGTGATATTAAATGCAGCACGAACATTGCCTTGTTCGCTAGAAGTGCTAATTACTCCAAATAGGTAGACGGCAGAGCTATTACGTAGTTACTAGGGACTGATTGTATATCTACCTACGTCAACTAGATTAGCGTTTTCTTTGAATTCATTGTAATGAATGTGTTTATCGCTATAAACCCTACCATTAAATCCAATGTAAGAATTTTATCACGATAATAATTTTATCGTGCTGTTTCATTACTACACTCCAAATATAGCCCTATTCGATACCATTTATGATTAGTAACATATTGAAATATTATATAATAAGCAGCCCATGATGATAAAGTTGCGGACGTCAAGTTCCGTTACCGCATGTATAAACTAAAATATGTAAAATGGAACGGTCAATGACTAGCAGACGCAGTTAGAAACTCCAGTAAAGCTGCAGACGTCTGCGAGAATCGCAGATTCGTGTCATTATGACTGTCATAAACGGTACCCCGTCTTTCACTTATGAAGCTAAATACGTAGGTAATGAGATGAAAGGATAGAAAGCAAGAAAAATGCAGATTTATACCGGTATATAAATTATCTTTTATTAAAAATGTTCAGGTTAGTAACGATCATTATAAATAAATAAAAATCTTTGTCAAAAATACGGAATCGACAATGTTCCGCATTCATTATTACGTAATATGCATATTACGATACCTTACAGCCTATTTTTAAATACTGAACTTAAATAAAAGATCACAAGCGTAATTTGAGCCGCCCATTCAGGGGCCTGGTGTAGGGCATCATAAATTAGGAATAGTCTTACTTGTCGCTTAGAAGCACTTCCTGTGGACGATGGAGGGGCCAGACTCATCGTACTCCTGCTTGGAGATCCACATCTGTTGGAAGGTCGAGAGGGAGGCGAGGATGGATCCTCCGATCCATACGGAGTACTTCCTCTCTGGGGGCGCGATGATCTTGATCTTCATGGTGGACGGGGCCAGGGCTGTGATCTCCTTCTGCATACGGTCGGCGATGCCAGGGTACATGGTGGTACCTCCGGACAGAACTGTGTTGGCGTACAAGTCCTTACGGATGTCGACGTCACACTTCATGATCGAGTTGTAAGTGGTCTCGTGGATGCCGTTGGCTTCCATACCCAAGAATGAGGGCTGGAAGAGAGCCTCAGGGCAACGGAATCGTTCGTTACCGATGGTGATGACTTGTCCGTCGGGAAGTTCGTAGGACTTCTCGAGGGAGCTGCTGGAAGCGGCGGTGGCCATCTCCTGCTCGAAGTCGAGCGCGACGTAGCAGAGCTTCTCCTTGATGTCGCGCACGATCTCACGCTCGGCCGTGGTGGTGAACGAGTAGCCGCGCTCGGTGAGGATCTTCATCAGGTAGTCTGTGAGGTCGCGACCGGCCAAATCCAGACGCAGGATGGCGTGCGGCAGCGCGTAACCCTCGTAGATGGGCACCGTGTGCGAGACACCGTCACCGGAGTCCAGCACGATACCGGTGGTACGACCGGAAGCGTACAGCGAGAGCACAGCCTGGATGGCGACGTACATGGCGGGTGTGTTGAAGGTCTCGAACATGATCTGTGTCATCTTCTCTCTGCAAAACAAAGAACACGGTCAGGCGCGGCTCGGAGCGCAGAGCTGTTGATCACTCGAGCAGTGCTCGTGCGAGCGGCTGCGATGCGGACGATGCGCTAGGCGCGGGACCTACCTGTTGGCCTTGGGGTTGAGGGGGGCCTCCGTGAGCAGCACGGGGTGCTCCTCGGGCGCCACACGCAGCTCGTTGTAGAAGGTGTGATGCCAGATCTTCTCCATATCGTCCCAGTTGGTGACGATGCCGTGCTCGATGGGGTATTTGAGCGTGAGGATACCTCTCTTGCTCTGGGCCTCGTCGCCTACGTACGAGTCCTTCTGTCCCATGCCGACCATGACGCCCTGGTGGCGCGGCCTGCCCACGATGGAGGGGAACACGGCGCGGGGCGCGTCGTCACCGGCGAACCCGGCCTTGCACATACCGGAGCCATTGTCTACTACCAACGCAGCAACTTCCTCGTCGCACATTTTGAATTAGTCTGAAATATAAGAATTGACTTTGAAATTCTTGAAAGATAGTCCTTAGATGTGAGGGACAGACTGGCTGAAATGAGACTACAGACGTTTCTAGCAAAATCAACCGTTATGTGCCTAGTAAATTCATATCTGATGCAACAGTCACGCCTTGTGCCAACTCACTGATAAAAGGATTATTTGATACACCTTATCTCTAAAAGATTATGATAAGAATTTCGGAAAGACACGCGCCTATTCAGATGTTAAAAATAGGTTAGAAAGAGTAACTTGAGAAAAAAATCATAATTTAGAAAAAAATATATTGGAAAAGTAAGGGTGGAAACACCCCTAGTACACACTGCCGGTCTGGGGTTCGAACCCAGAACATGCCATAACATTCAGTAGACAACTTGCCACAAAACAAAACTTAAAATTCACAAAATCCGAAAAGCACTTCACTTATATTACGTAAAAAATTGTTATGTAACATGTAGTTTCCACAGGTGTTAATAAAATATTAAACACTGGCTCTAAACGCTGGTATATTTTCGATTTAAAACTCCACAATTATTTATGATTTAAATCCACGATTTAATTTAATAAAATTAAACAAAACTTACTGTTAAATAATAAGTTAATGACTAGGTACGACTCGTGCTGCTTCGGTCAAGCACACCTCACTAAATGAGAACCGGCTCTTGAGGATAAACTATATAAAACGCGCCTTATCAGAGTTCACGTACTATCGAAAACAATTTATTTTCCGCCAATCACGAGCTGCCTGATGCTGCCTCAATTTTTGTCACCATATATGGTAACGCACTCGGTTCTATCCACAATCTGGTGATAACGATATGCTTTGATAACGATTGTATTAGCACTGCACGTTATCTGAAGCCGTGTGACTGTATACACGAACACTCACTGCCGCGCTCCACTATACAACACTCACTCAGGGTCACCAATACGCTTCTTTAAAATACTGAAATTTCTCTTCAGTCTGTCCGTACTTTCTCTATGATTCAGCTGTTTTGCGCTAATTGCCACAAACGCCTAACATTAACCTACAAATATTTAATTAGTTTAATACTCTACCGTTGTAAATATTCTCATTATAATTATGAAAAGAGCAGAAAGCATTACTAACTGATGTAAAAGATGAGAGATATCTTATTCTAGTAGGTAGGACGTTACAGTTGGTGCGCGGACGTGGTGCAATAAATCTATATGTGCGTCCGAAGGTGAGTGGACCAGACCGACCAGTGGACGGCTTGTGTAGGATTCGTTCGCAATAAACGAGCCAGCCACTCGCGACGAGGCAAAAACAAACTATTTGTTGTTGAATAGAAGCGTAGGCGGTATAATTTGGGATCTAAACTAGATCCACAACGATATGACACATCGAATACACGTGGAAGACTAAAACGTGATATTAATTACAATCATCGTAAACGTTGGAACCCAAATTACAATGCGTAAAATATTCAGCTTCGCTACTGCAGAGGTAGACATAAATCAATAGAGCTCCCAGACACCCTTGTTAAATGTTTCCTAATATACGTATAGAATAATATTGTGCAGTCGTCTGCTTGTATTGATTTCGTTCTCGCCCCCGCGTCTCGCCCTCCGGCCCTCCGCCAGTGCACCGCGGCATGGGGTGCGCTATGGGGCTGCATGAATCATCCGACTGCACCCTCCGGTCTCTCCTGAATCGTATTAATTTGCCGTGTTTTTATGTAGCTCGTATGTGCAAATTCAAATATTCGAATTAAAAGATTGTCCATGTAAAACGTCGGCTATTTTCAGATAGTTAGAAACCTAAAGATAGTAAAGATAAAGCAGTTAACATTATTAGATTCTAATCAAGGCTTAGCTTATCTAATAATTTTGTTGAAGTAATAACAACGCAACGCTATAATATGGTACCGGTACGTGGCTATTACAGATACTTTTCGATCGCTACCTTTTTAGCGATACTCAAATTGGCAATCCGGAACATTTTCGGAGTCACCTTGGTATGCCTCACTGTCTTATATTATTATTTTACGAGCAAGGTTTCGAGACGTATTGCTTTTTCCAATAAAAATAACTACCTATGAGGATGTCCACAGTTGCTGGGCTGCACATAACCCATGTATCAATTTAATATTCATTATATAGTCATTAATTACTTCAACGGAGCTTGAGATAACCTGAAATAGCTTATTATGTTTATTTCGACTTTTTATTGTTATGGAGTCTGCTATTGTCCTGATGACTTCATGCCCCAATTTTCCTTAATGAAGTCATCAGGAACTTTGTTTACTGTAAATTTGGTTATTGGTTATTTAAACATGCGTATAAATTTATAGAAAACAAAGTACATCCTTCATTCCATGTTAAAATATTTATTTTTATTTTATTTTTATTTATTTATTTAGTACACATACAATTATTTTTACAGGTAAACCCAATGTAATAAAAGTAGTCCTATAATGATAATTGACCATATAACCTTGTAGGTTGTGGTAATGTTAGATTTAAATCTAAAATGTACTTTAAAATCAAGTGTCGTATGCGATTTAAATAAACCTTGTTGTGGCCCTCCGATGACTCATAGATTTTTCACAAGCGTTTGACAGCATGAATCATAGGCGAGATGTAATCGAATCAGGTGACGATTCGTCTCGATCACAGATTTGATCATCTATTTGATACAAATGACGTCACACTTGTATTGTAATTTAATCATTAAAAACCGTTTATGTCATGAATTGTTGATTGTCTTAAGGTGCGGCTCTTGATTGAAGACTATACCTACCTATGCGATATTTTTATGTTCTGTTGGGATGAATGGTTATTTCATGCATTGTTGAACTTGTGTTTGTGTCCAACAACTGGCTTTTTTAAATAAACCAATAAACCTTTTAATGACATCCGAAACGGAACTACCATACCATAGTAAATCTGTAAATACTTCTTTATATGTATACATCTAAACATGCAATGTGTGGAAGATTCTGCTAGGGGAATTTAACGTAGCTCATTGTATTTCTACAGAAACCCAGAAATTGTATGTAGTTAGGTTATAAATAGTTAGTTATTAGATAATATTTATTGTAAATTAACTATTTACCCGGTCTTAAATAAAACTAAATTAACTTCAAAAGAAATTCACTTACATATTGAAATCATAAGTATGGTGGAAAAGGCTGTTGTCCGTATATCGTCTACCTACTTAAGACCCAAATGAGGTGACCTGTTTCTGTGATGGAACCTCGCCACGACACTTAAAACTACTGGAGCAAATTTAATTAGACTTTCACTTTCGAAAGAGCCGATTTTTAACTGACTTCGAAAAAGGAGGAGGTTCTATGTTCGACTGTATGTTTTTTTTTTGAAGTATGTCCACCGAGATCTCTGTCAGTTGTCGACCGATTTTCAAAATTCTTTTTTTATCCGAAAGAATATACTCCCGAGGTGGTCCCATATAAATTTTATCGAAATTGCTTCAGCGCTTTTTGAAAAACTGAACAAAAACGAAAAATATGTATACATAGATGACGTTTTGATTTCCTCCAATTACGAGTACCTACCTATGTTTAAATTCCACGTTCCATGTTATTGGGGTTTTTAGTTCTAATTTAAAAATAACTTTCATTTCGGAAGTCGGTGTCAAATAACGAAGAAATAAAATAAAAACACCGACTTCCGAAACAAAAGTTATTTTTAAATTTTTAGTGTTTTTTTCTTTTTTGGAAGTCGGTTATTTATTTATTATTTATTTATATACTTTATTGTATACTTACCAAAAAATACACACACGTTAAGGAACATGTAGGTACCATATTATAATTATTATGATAAATAAAATAGCGTGGTTATACCTATCTTATTAGACCACATTTAGAGGAAAGTCATACAAATATTCCTAAAATATGCATTTTAATTCTACATAGTTGTCAAGCGAGACCTCGAATTTGACCACAGGGAAACTATTTTTTTTTGAAGTGTGGTAAAAGCTTTTAAATACAAAGTAAACCCATATAAACCATAATGTATTTGTGGTACATACTACATACGTATCTATTAATTACGACGAACATAATTAAATGGGGTTACCTCTGCGCAAACAGGAAATTTATCATATAACAATGAAATTAATAGTTTCCTTAGAACAGTGTCCGATATTGTGTTTATTTTAAAACACAATAATGAAATATATCCTGTCATGATGTTCATTTAAGTACCATATTTATCTAACTAGGTGCAGGAAAAATATAATTTAATGCTCACTAACAGGAAAGCGGTAATAGTGAATCAGCTATTCTGACTGGTCGATGACTTTGGAATTGATTAATTTAATAATTGTTTTATTCAAAGAATTTGTTATATCTCTTTGTAAATTTCTAAAGTACAAAAACCCGGACTATTTGTCTTTTATTTTTCATAAACCCAAAATTATTACCTTTTATTATACCTACCTATACAGGGTGTAAGGTACATGAACGCACATACGTGTACTAGTGATTCAGTACATGATTCTGGACCCCCTAGTGTTGGAATTTTTCGTCGGCCTTTTCATAATATTTGAAAAAAATCTTATTTTTTTTATTACTTTAAACTGTATAAAATCGTTATACCTATCTACCACATAGACATTTTAAATAATAATAAAAAAAAACATTTAAAATGTCTTTGGGGTAGATAGGTATAACGATTTTATACAGTTTAAAGTGAAAAAAATAATTAATTAAATTTTTTCATTTAAAATGTCTTTTGGGTAGATAGGTATAACGATTTTATACAGTTTAAAGTGAAAAAAATAATTAATTAATTTTTTTCATTTAAAATGTCTTTGGGGTAGATAGGTATAACGATTTTATACAGCTTAAAGTGAAATTTTTTTTTTTTTTTTCAAAAATTAGGAAAAAGCCGACGAAAAATTCCAACGCTAGGGGGTCCAGAATCATGTACTGAATCACTAGTAGTAGTACTAGTAGTAGTACTTATGTGCGTTCATGTACCTTACACCCTGTATTATAGTGTGCAATAAAATATTCTTCTCTACGTAGTACGAGTATAAGACAAAGTCACTTTCCGCGTCTGTCTGTTACTCCGCTTACTCCTCCTAAACGCAAGGGATTTTGATGCGGTTTGCACTAATAGAAAGAGTGATAGACGAGGAAGGAACCTATTTTTACTTTATACTAAACCTCTATAGGGGTCATTATACTAATAATTACGAACAACTTTTACTATGCCACCAATCCCGAAATCGCGAAAAAAAATCAGCTGTTCGGTACATTTATGTGCGAATAACTCGACAATTTTTTTTCTCACGATTTCGGAGTCGATGCCATAGTAAAAGTTGTTCGTAATGATGAGTACAATAACACATAGAGAGGTTTAGTATGAAGTAAAAATAGGGTTGTATAATTTTACTAATAAAATTAATAAAAATAAATAATCCACGTAAAAGTGCTCAACGAAAAGCCCTGGAGATTTCCAGGAGTAGACTAGGCCCTATAGGAATGAGTCCGTTCTTTCCAAAAATATTAATTTCTGTTTCTACATGATAGTATAAAATACTTTTTTACAAAAAAAAAACAACCGACTTAACACACACAAAAAAATAAAAAATAACCTTAATTTCGGAAGTCGGTGTTTGTGTTTTATTTCTTCGTTTTTTGACACCGACTTCCGAAATTAAAGTTATTTTTGAATTTTTATTGTATTTTCTTTTTTGGAATATGGTTGTTTTTTTTTTTGTAAAAAAGTTTTTTATTTTTCACTTTTTAGTTGTTATACCCCAGAACTAAAAACCCCAATAAAATGGAACGTGGAATTTAAACATACTCGTTATTGGAGAAAACCAAAACGTCATCTATGTATACGTATTTTTCGTTTTTGTTCAATTTTTCAGAAAGCACTGAAGCAATTTTGATAAAATTTTAATGGGACCACCTCGGGAGTGTGTTATTTCGGATAAAAAAAAATAATTTAAAAATCGGTCCACAACTGACAGAGAAATCAGTGGACATACATAAAAAAAAATATATACAGTCGAACATAGAACCTCCTCCTTGTTCGAAGTCGGTTAAAAACAAAGTTGGTTTCCATGTCTGTCTGTTTCTCCGTTTACTCCTTCTAAACCACGCAACGGATTTTGATACGGTTTCCACTCAAGAAATAGCGATAAACGAGGAAGGTTTGTGTATAAATATGTATAATTTGCACCGGTACGAAGCCTAGGCGGTCGCTTCACGTCCACCTCAAGAGTACTCAACGAAAAGCCAGGAGTAGAGTAGGCTCTAAGATTGTGCCATGTTCTTTCCAAAAATATTAAAATGAGGTATCTATGGGTATGAGGTAGGTATCTACAAAATATACCAAACACAGACCAGACCCAGACACTAGACTAGACATACCCATTTTTCTCATTTTAAGCACGGAATGGATGGTAATATACTAAATTATGACGAGTGTAACGTACCTACCCTCCATCTAGACTAAATTTTGCCATTTCGTACGTATCTAGGTAGCCTAGGTATTCCGCTGTAATAGCATCTGTAACAGATGGCTAGTTACAGATGCTGTCTAGACAGTAAGCCATAAAAAATCTCAAAAGGCAAGGTTTTATATGATTATACCCGTGGGATGAGATTTCCATCCTAGTTTTACTTGAACAGCCTTATTTATTAAACACACACATATTTGAAATACTAAATAAATTATAATTAGACGCATTATTAATTTATTATACATAAAACAACAGGTATTATACTAAAACACGTATACTAAATTATAAATAATTAAATGATCTTTAAAATGGTGAAGGTTTCATAAAAATACGCTTTATAGTTTTTGCGTGATTCTCAATTTTTTATCCGCGTTAGACATAACTTTACAAATCAATTACACTATGTTATAAAATTATAATTTCAAATATTCACATATCAAATTACGAAGAAAATTGTCTAAAGCAACATATATTTTTTTCAAAGAAATAAGAAATCGTTTAGTTGTGATGTTCATTTAATAATCATTAGAAGTTGTTGATCTGCGCCTTAAGTTAATTATCATGCTACTCCCAAAGTCCATTACCAGAAAATTATTGACCACTAGTTTTTGCAAGGCAGCAGCGTCGCCCGCGAGACACTCGAAATGTATCTCAAGGAAATATACTCTCGAAATAAAAATTCTAAATCCTATGTTCTAAATAAATTCCTAATCAAGAAGTCAGAAAGAACAAAGATTTATTTGTGCCGCACACTAGAACTTATTAAAACTAAAATACTTACATTAAAAAAAAAACTGTGCGAAGCCAAAAAGGCGCCTAACTCAGCATAATTCTGCTGCGATATTTAAAAACAATAAATAAGGCACACCCACTGCCTCTCCTCAAAAAATATTCTTGTAGAAAAAAAAAGCATTTTTGTTAAACTCGTGGAACAGACAACAGTATCCTATTTTATGTTAGATTTATAGTTATGTTTATGATATGCTATGTTAAAAAGGCAGTGTAAAAAATTTAGTATTTTTAAAGATATTTAAACATTAAAAAAAGTTGGTGTTGCTGATAATGACGACTTGTGAGAAAAATGAATTTATTGCAGAATATACTGTCAGCAACACTCAGTCTGTTGCTGACAGTGATGAATCCTGGGGGATTTAACTGTTACTACAGCTACTATGCAGTATTTTATGATATTTTTACGAGATGGATAGAAATACGAAATGAAAATACAAAGATATAGAAATCACTTTGGTTTTATTTATTTTAGGTAATTCAAAGAACGAAAGATTCACGCCTCGTCATTTATTGGGTTTGCTCCGAGTTAAGTTATTTTAGTTTAGTCCTATAACTTAAGATTGGGACTTAATTTAGTTGTTGATAGCCTGTCCGTTTTTCAGAAATAAGAAAATGACAGGCCCTGAACTAAAATTATAAGTTACATAAGTCGGTGCAAAACCAAATTGACACTTATCAATAAATCAACAAACTTATTATAAATTAAACCTCGATATACATAATATTATTAGTTTTCTGATTGAATTAAATCGAACAAAATAAAGTTTTACAAAAAGAAACCAACATCTAGATTAATCCTGATTTGGTAAAATAATACTCTTACTGTCTAAACAAGTTTTGCAAAATAATCACTTTATTCATAGACGTCTAAATCTAATTTAGACTGAAATGTGTTTTCTTTTTTTGGAGCATGATTGTTTCGGCTGGAATTTCTGAGTGTTAGCTGCTTTCAGTGACAAAGGACAAAATTTTCACCTTTTGCGACACAGGCTGCACATTTACTATGTGTCCTAGATGTTTTCCGTGCACGCAGATTAGTGAAGCGGTGCATTCAAAACAACTCATTTTTCTCAAAGTTATCCTTCTTTCAGATTGGTCCCATAAAACTTGATGCACGAAGAGGGTGCCCTTGAAGGGTTTAATGTTATCAGGAACCAAGTTACTTTTTAGGATTATGTCTTTTTCTTCTACTTCTTTTACAATAATATTGAGCTGCTCATTTTCGATACGTCCCATGATCATAGAATTGGTGGAATGTTCTCACGTCTTCACCGTAGAGAACCATTTGATCCGCTGTTCTTTTCAATGTTGCTCCAACACCATCTGGGGCACCCTTTCCTTGGCCCGACTCCGAGTAGTTCCGCGTAATTTTATTTCACTCCAGGAAATCTTAATAAATTTGGGTGATTATGTGAAACATGTTTTTGTTTCGGTATTGAGACGATGGTGAATCCGACAAAAAGTGGATTGTATCAATTAAGGGATTCACTTTTATTACTTGCTCTAATAACGACACCAAAAGCGCCCATATGGCTGCAGCGTCATGAGTTCATGACGCAAGCAATCACTTATTGTACACATGGATGTTGGGTTTACTAGTCCAGTATCAAAGTTGTGAGTATACATACGAGTAACTGCAGTGTGTAACGAAACCTGGCATCTGCTTCCACCGAAGTGGAATGGCTGTACTTCTTCTGCATGTTTTAAGGAGTAATTTTAGGAGAAGTCTACATGAACTAGAGCTTCTTTAATGTTCAGGGTTACTTTAAGGTTTTTATCATTTTGTACTGACCGATAACTTTGTAAGTGTGTTGGAGAAATATTATCAAGTCCTTTTCCATCTTTGAAATTGCTTCAGTAGAACTGGTTGTTATTTGCTTATTTATTTATTTCATTATTTATGTACACACAGAGACACAGTAACAATAAACATAATTATAAATACAGTACAAAGGAACTGCTTATTTCTTAAGAAATTTCTACCAGCAGACCTGCGATAGGAGAAGAAATGTAGACAAAAGTGTGTAAGAAACAGAAAAAAGAATACGAGATGTCCTATACTAAGGTATCAATTAAACCTACACATATATTGTAAATATATATATATATATATATACTTACATAAATATATACCTAATACTGTAAATAGATACATGACATACAAATATATAAAAAATATTATAAAAGAGAGGAAAGGTAGTGCTCTTTTAACACTTTTTTTCTCCATTATTCTTTGCTTTTTCTTAATACCATTTTTAACCGACGAAGAAAAGGAGGAGGTTCTCATTAAGAACTGTGTAGGTTACCGTTACCCACTGAAAATATGTCAAGTGCCTGTTCCCAAGATCATTATTATAATCTAGATGACACGATCTGCAGGGATCGCAACTTCTTTGTAAACAATTTATATTTCTGGCATCGCAACATAATTGCACCTGGTCGTAGTTTTTCTCCATTAATACTGATGCTTTAGTCAACGCACTGATAAGTAATTCCATATTTACATGAATAGTGCACTGACATGTTTCTCTATTGATGTTTCTAGGGAAAAGAACCCAAAAGGGCCGCAGCTTACAAAAAAATGAGTAGCTTATTCTCAAATTTGTCTCTGAACAAAATTTTTTATGTAAATCTTTTAATGGTAGGCATAAATACCTTTTTTGCTTGCGATCTTTATTGCGTGTGATATATTCTTTTTTGGACGCCCTAATGACTGCTTGTATCGTCCGAGTAAAACATTTGTACGCGTTCAATAATATATGTTTCCTGTTTCTCTGTCACACTGATATCACTCTCTGATTCCGGCTTATGAGGTGTGTTCTTCGAGGTATGTGCGTGAGGTATTCTCTTGAGCTACTTACTGCATCTCCCTTAATGTTGTCTTCAGCCTCTGAGTTTATGTTTGCGTTGTTTTCGTCTCGTTTTTTGTATGCTGCTATGGTTCGCAATGATTGTTTCCTTTTTTCAGTTCATTGTAACGAACATTTCTCATAGCTACTTGAATTTTTGAAGAATAGTGCAAAGGATCATGTAGTTTTATTTCGGGCTCTAAAGTGTCTGTGTGGTTTGAGTAGTTCTCATCATCAGCAATAGCTTGGATGTTAATAATTTGAAAGAGAGGCTCCTTCTTTCCTAAAATAGTTTCTTCTTTTTTCTTTTGACGATATCTATAGAAAATAAATGTAAGATTATTAACAGATTTTGAAGCAATATCTGAATCAAAACGAACGGCCGTCAAAATAGAGGATAACATTTAACAGAACAGCTGAATTTCTTTTTAGCGATATCCAGGCTGATATTTGACAATGTTCAAAACTATCCTTAAAACTTAGTTTTAAAATTTGGCTGGTCATTGAATACTAACCCTTTTTATCCTATCAAACTACCTACCTTTTGGCAACTGTATTTTTACCCACTTTTACCCGACTACGTGGCTGCCGCAAACATTCCTAAATTATGGAGGAAGACCAAAATAGTTGCACTGCCTAAACCAGGTAAACCCTCCGACGACCCTAAAAGCTACCGGCCTATATCTTTGCTTTGTCACACATATAAGCTTTTTGAGAGATTGCTGTTAAACCGCCTTATAGCATAAATTGACGACGCACTAATACCTGAGCAAGCTGGCTTTAGACCTGGCAAATATTGCTCTATCCAGGTGCTCCGATAGACAGAGTATTTATAGGACGGGTATGAGGCAAATAAAATCTCTGGTGTCGTGTTTGTTGACCTCTCCGCGGCTTATGTTGGCGTATTATATTTTAAATTTTTATTGATTACTTAATTATTGAAAATGTGAGGACTATGTGAGTTATTATTATTATTTTGTCCTCCTTTTTACAGTAATTTTTAACGTTGTCTGACAGTTTGAGTACTTTTGCGGCCTACCCAAATGTCTTTTCTTTGGTATTGTTCGTTAAGTCATTGAGCTCCTTAGTGGTTTTTAAGTTGAGCTATTCGACTATTGACAAATGCTTGCACTGACTGGACAGGTCCACTCAAATATGTTTGGTTCTTTCTTCAAAAGACCACTACAGACACTAAGCTGCATGGTCCTCATATAGAATAATGTGAATGCGAGAACTATGTATGTCGTTATATTCATGTAGATTTTATGATTGTCTGGCAGTTTGAGTATTTTTGCGGCCTACTCAAATGTCCTTACTTTGGTATTGTTCGTCGGTTCGTTGAGCTCCTCAAAGTCCTGAGTTGAGCTTCGCGATTACTGACAAATGCTTGCACTGTCTGGACAGGTCCACTCGAATTTGTGTGTTGCTTTCTTCAAAAAGCTCATCCCAGACATAAACGTACATGGTTCTCATATGATTTAACCAGTACACATTGTATGGATTTCAACACTTTAAAAGAGACTTTGACCTCTGAGTTTGTTTCGGTGTTTCTTCTCAGGGTAGTCAGCTAGGAAACACCGGCCTCATCTAGCTTAAACTGACAAAAAACATTGACGTGTAAAAGTGTTCCTTGTAACCTATTTACTGAATAAACATCATTCATTCATTCATTCATATGACACCATTATCATCAAGACAACTTGGCAAAGTTAGCACCCTTACAAATGATCAGGGTTTTGTGCTCCTCCACAACTCCTACACAACCGCCGCTTCCAGGTATACTTCCAATCCACCAAGAGCAGATGGCGTCGGCAAAAGAACGGTCTCCCTCAGGGCAGTGTGCTGGCGCCGACGCTTTTTAACATCTACACCAACGACCAGCCTATCACCTACCTTTTAGAATTTTTTCGCCATCGTTTTATTGGTTCCCTGAGAGCACGAGAGGAGTTTTCTTTGATTGCTTCTTTATGTTTTAAATATCGTTCTCTTCTTTTTTCCTTTTCTCTTTTTAGCAACTCTGGGTCATTTTTTATTTCAACATACCGGCGCTGTTTGCACATCTTTTGAGCCAGTCTTCTTTTGGCAATGTCATCTTTATTCTTTTTTATATTAGGGGGCATTTTGCAATAGCCAATCTCTTGATTAATTCGAGATCGATCCCGAAGACGATGGCCGATGCCGAAGGCTAGGCAGAGAGAGAGAGAGGATCTGTAAAAAAGGCAGAAGATTACCGGCTTATTATTACCGGCTATATGGGCCTTAAGGACGTGGAAGGCAAATATTACTAGGTACTCGCCAGCTACAAATATTCAGGATATATGTTTTAAATGTAGTTTTTAAACTAACTACTTAAAAATTTTCGTAACTTACAGAGCAGTAATTTAGGTACTTAAAATAAATCTTTGTTATTCCATTTATCAACAATTATCGTTCCACCATCGTTTACGTATTGGTACATATCTAGTATCTGCTCTGGATTGTTACTTTCTTGAATAATGGTAACACTGTCATATTGATTTAGGTGGTTTATATAATAGTCATTGTATAATTTCAAATCCACTTGATCTTCACAAAGTGCTTTACAGCAGCCACCTTGATTATGTAGCAACTCTTGTAAAATGTTAGTAAACCGCTTGATGTTCACATGATTTCTATTAGTGTATATTTCTAAGACGTAATATGTCAGCTTTATGTTAGTGTAATAATTATTAACGTAAGACTAACGTTTACTTTATACTTAGTATAAAGCACAAGTAAATAAACCTTAAACAAATAAAAAAACATAAAAATTAAAACAATATCCCCGACAAGAAGTTTAATAATTTGGTAACTACATTAAAACTTATAACATGCTTTTTGGTCAAATCGAGAGATGGAAATGACAAAAAACATAAGTATTTTTTTAACTATTTAATCGTTAATTTCACGTATATCGTAGTTGATCGAACCCTATAATCATTATTGGCAACAATCGTCATTGCTCTCTATACACATTATCATTATTAGCAACAGGTGTCATTGTAGTCTTCTGCAATGTTGCTGATTTGAATTCTGGAAAGTTAGAATCATGTAAAGCAGGTAGCAAACGAAAAATGCAGTACGCGGTACTAGTTTTACGAATACTTCCTCATGAAGATATAAAAACACTTTACCATGCATAAAAATAATTGAGATACAGTTAAAAATTAAATGACTATCGAGATGACAAATTATGAAGAATCAAATTCAACTACTTACTGCCCGAAATACGTTGCGTCCGTCCCTTTCGAAGCGTGCCGGTTGACTGAGGAGCGGGAGGAGGCATCGCTTAAACGTCAAAATGACACTTCGAAAGCGTTTCTTTTCACCAAAATTTAAAAAACCGACACTGTTGCCGCTAATGATGAAATTTTTTTGAACATTGTTTGACACAGATTTTGACTAACTTCCAATTAAATATAATTAAAATTTAAATATAATTAAATTGTAAATGTAATATTTTTTTAATGAAAGACAGTTTATTTTATGTCTTGTATGCAATATTTATGCTCATAATCCAACAAATCCTTTACAGCTAATTTTTTATACCAAGAAATACCAATAAACATGCCAATGTAACATTCCAAAAAATGCGATTTTTGATAGTATTTTTTATTATATTTTTTTTACGTGATTCATGCTCAAAACGAGCTCGATTGCTTCTTCTTTATTAATTTAGAAAGTAGAATCAAGATGTTTGGTTCAGAAATTCTTTGACATTTAAGAGTATTATGGTAAGACATAAATATTCTGCTAGGGCCCGCTGTGATGCCACGGATACACTCACAGAACGTTACTTAGACTTACTAAAATAACATACTTACTTAAAAAATACTTGACTGTACTTGGTTGGTCTAGCCGTGTACAAGTTTCATTCAAATAATTTCAGCCGATGAAGCCTGATTGATTATCAAACATTTAAGCATCCAAGCTGTCACATGTATGTATAACATAAGTCGGATTTATAATCTCCCATTCTGCCTGATTTATTACTTGAAATCGATACTCGTATTTTTCCTCCTTCACATATTTATCGGAAAAATGTATGAGACGGTTCGTAATAACTAATAATCTGAACAAAATACGCTATCAGCTGACTGTAGATGACGTCAGAGCGTATCGCCAAGATTATTGTGAATTCTTGGCCGCCTATTACAGTAAATTACATTTTTATTTGCTTCTTACGTCATGCGGTAAATATTTTAGGCTGAAGGTTAGGATTTTGAGGTCGGAGTTAGGACTCGTCCTCATCCTCCTCCTCATTATTATAACTAACTGTTTAGAATAGAATAAAACTTTATTGTACACCAAAACAGTCACACAATTGTTTTACACGAGCTTAAATCTATGGGTAATAAACCCAATTAAATGATTTATATTTAAGTAAAAATGAATGGCTGAATGTGTTGCAAAGCGCTAAACACGAGAACGGCTGGACCAATTCTGATGAACTTTTTTTTAAACTATTCGTTGAAGTCTCAGGAAGGTTCATCTGAGAAAAATTGCATAGGAAACTGTTTTTAATGTTACTGCATTAAAAACCACATTTTTCTTTATTACTTTCAAACTGTGGATGAAGACGAGGGTAACAGCTAGTATTTACCTAAATAAAAATGAAATGTTGTTCATTGATAAGTGCATTACTTTAAGGTTTGGCGATTAATAGTCCGAGTTAGGTTGTCGGGAAAAATGTTGGAAAGCTCTTGCCCGAAAATTGGAAAATTCTAGAAAACTGTAACTGCATTTTTCTATGGGACTTTTGTATGAACTTTTTGGACAGGACAATGTCTGGTTAGACAGCTAGTTTGTTATTAAAATTAAAAGTGCTGGTTCTTACCGCAAATTATAAGTAATATTCCTACCTATTCAAATGGACGTAATTTGGGATTCTAATTTTTTCAATAAGGTTTCCGTACCTAACCACGGACCTCTAATAAATGGACGAATCAGGACACTGAAACATTTATATACCTATTGCCCCGGCTGCGGCAAGCATTATTTATCCTTATTGTGTGAGTTAATTATATTTGATGTAATTAACAACTGTTTAGGGCTCCCGCAGACAAGCGTGGCGCGACAACGCAACTCCAATGCGACCATAGTTTTTTTAAACTAATTCTTCTAAATACTAATGCATGGGTCACATGGGTGCCAGCAGGACTATTTTCAGAGGGGCTGCACCCTCAGTGGCGTAACTTGAAGGTGTCCACCAGCAAAGAGAAATTTGGGCCCCGTAATTTTATCTCTAGATTTTATTATTTTTTATTATTGAATGGTCTGCTCTCAATCTTATTTTACCGGATGAAAAGCCTGGTGTCTACGAGGTCGAGCGTACCCAGAAGATTTTTATTAAAGCAAATAGGAATGTACTTAACTAGATTTCTATAGCTTTCACACTCACATTCATCCATCTTCTTTGGTTTTTTTTCAATAAATAGTAGATTACTGAATGTTTATTTTTTCCGTCAAATAATGGGCGCCGCTGAAAGATCGAGGAAGGTTGAAACCATGTTGAAACCAAAAGGAGGCTTGGCACCCAGCCTCAGATAGGATACATTTTACAGTAAATTCATACAGTAATAGAAGTACCTAAAATATAGTTTTCTGCATAAGTCGACGATGTTATCAAACGAAGAGATAATAGAAACGAGGTTGGAGACCTTGGAGAAGTTAGCCTTAATTATGCAGAGAATTAAGCGGATTTAGGATTCAAAAGCGAACAAAGAGAGCTCGGATATTTTTTGTGGATGCTTGCTTACTGTGCTTCAGGTTAGTTTTGTCTTTTAAGAATTGATACAGAAATAGGAGTAATTTTACCCGATTTTTAACTAAGAAAATCGGGGTGAAAGAGGGCGAGAGAAGCTCAAAAATTCTGGCATTCGAGTAGTTTATATTTTCTTTTGAACATAAAAAATATGAGAACATTATTATGATCCCGTGATATAATCGGACCCCAACCCTCGGACCCTGGTGCATTGTGCCATTTTCCACCTTAGGCGCTAAGCCACGGTGCACCTTCAGAAACTTGCTTCGAATAGGATACGTTTTCTTTTGCTCATTCATCTGTATGGCTAAATGTAATAAGTATGTGTAATGTTGCTTTGTATCTGTAAAGCCTTTTTTTTATAAATCATCATCTGCCTAGCCTTTTCCCAACTATCTTGGGGTCGGCTTCCAGTCTAACCGGATGCAGCTGAATACCAGTAATTTGCATGGAGCGACTGCCTATCTGACCTCCACAACCCAGTTACTGGGTAATACGATACCCCTTGGTAAGACTGGACGTCAGACTTTCGGGCTTCTGACGACCCGTAACGACTGTCAAAGATCCACGATTGACAGCCGGGACCAACGGCTTAACGTGCTTTCCGAGGCACGGAGGAGTCTTGGTATGTAAAGATGGTCACCCATCCACGGACCAACCCCGGCAAGCGTAGCTTAACCTGATGGATCGACCCGTGCGGCTGTTGTTACTTTAGCCACGAGCTCCTCCTAAGCTTTTTTATAAATGTTTTTTTTAAATTATTTTACTGAAAGTCAGGGGGTGCGAGCGCACCCCCAAGAACCTTCCTGCTGGCGCCCCTGCATAAATGTATACCTATCTGTAAAACTAGATTTTACAAAATATATTTTTAGCATTGTCGCACCTGTCCGTGGGATCCTTATTTTTTAAACCAATAATGCCTAGTTTTAGCGACAGAGGTAAATGGCTTATAGCGCAGATTGTAAATAACTAATAACATACTATCTACTCACGTAGTTTGTTCGTATTCCCTTATCTTAGTTATCAAACCGCATTAGGTACTAATAATGACTATCGAGGTTACACTTTGGTCAATGTTAGAAATTTATTGATAATCTCGTGTGACGGTGTTTGTGGTTGTACTCCTCCGAAACGGCTCGACTGATTTAATTCTTTTTTTTTTTGTAAATATCTATTCTCATACCTACCTACGTATGAGAATAGGTCGATAAGTATTTTTCACCCTCCTACCACGTATGTGCTCCTACCCCTCTTTAATCGTAGAACCTATAAATGTCTATCTAAATGAATTAAATGGTTTTCCATACTATTATTGTTACCACTTCGCTGCTCTCTCGAAAAAAGCGTGCAGATGAAGCAGATTTTCGTCGGCACTTACAGAGAAATTACATTTAAAAACAAATAGTTAATAATCTACATGAAATGATACGTAATTTCGCTTAGCCATAATTTTTCCATCGGTATCACGTCATCATCATCATTCTCCTGCCCTTATCCCAATTTATTTGGGGTCGGCGCAACATGTCTTTTTCTTCCATACTCCTCTATTAGTCGTCATCTCTGTAGTCACCCCCTTTTTACCCATATCCTCTTTCACACAGTCCAACCATCGTTTCTTTGGCCTTCCTCTACTCTTATAGCCATCTACATCCATACACAAGACTTTCCTCACGACATTTTCTTCATTCCTCCGCATCACATGCCCATACCACGACAACCGATTTCCACACAACTTTTCAGTCAGCGGTGCCACTTTCAGACTTCCTCTTACATACTTATTCCTAATTCTATCCATGCGCGTAACACCACACATCGCTCTTAGCATTCTCATCTCAGCTGCATGCAAAACTTTTCATTCATCCCTTTTGTGGCCCAACATTCTGAACCATACAAGACAGCAGGTCTGACCATTGTTTTATAAATCTTCCCCTTAAGTTTAAGGGGAATGCGGGAGTCGCAGATAGTCCAGGTGACCTGCCGCCATTTCATCCATCCAGTGTTAATTATGTGCTTAACAGTCCGACCTATTTCGCCATCGCTTTGCACGAGTGAACCAAGGTACTGAAAATCGCAGCAGACTGGGAGAAGCGCGCCATCTAGCACTAAAGCTTCAGAACTGGAGAGACCGCTGAAATCGCAGAACATGTATTCAGTTTTGGTTCTGCTGATTTTCAAGCCAACTTCCTCCAGCTTCTGTTGCCATTTCTCCAATCTGCTCTGGATCTCAGGTCCATCTTCATCTTCTGGTTCCATCGGTATCACATAATAAGAAAAAAAACCACCAAATCCCCTCCCAATCGTTGAGATGAAACCATTTTACTCCTTTATGTTTTATCAAAAGAGTATAAAAAAAATATCTACTGCTTTGCAATACAAAAGGAAAACGATTTGTTTTTATTTTACTTTTAAAAATATGTATTATTTTTATTATAATAAATTAAAATTCGTTTAATTTGGGACAGCGCTCCTTGATGGGTGAGTCCTATTACTGGGTGGACGTACGACGCGTTGCGTGAGCTCAGCACAGAACACGCAAGCTCAAGGCCATTGGCGTGAATACAAGCCTAATGGCTGAACGGATTTGCATGAAACTTGGCACACGGGTAGAACATGTCCTTGAATAAGATAAATGATACTTTTTATTCTAGGAGTAGGTGCCCTTGGGATAATTTTTGACATTAACACGGGCAAAGCCGCTGGTTTCAAATAAATGCTTTGACACTTGGGTTCTAATATTCTACCAATCCGCAGGACGCGAAAAGCACAGGGCCCTTTTTTTTTTTGCTGTCTCGACAATGATAGGGCGTTATTACACTAATCGATCGAACTTCGATCGATGCCATCGATCGACGTCGATCGATTGTTGCTTTGGCTGACGGATACTGGTAAACAAACAATAGATCGATTGGATAGCGAAACTTAGGTACGTTAGCTACCGATCGCTAAATTACTAGCCGGCGACGAAGACCTAAATAACTTGCAAGCACTATTTTTCATGAAAACTTTTAATTTATTTAAATTTTAATGAATAATTTTACCGCTTGTAACAATTAAATAAATTTGTCAAAATATTAAAGGACATAAAAGTTTGCCGCCTTGCAACATTAATTTTTTAGCGAACGAATTCGGTCGTTACGCGATCGTTAACTATGTCGAGACTGCAGGCCCAGAGGGGTTAGACAAAATACTTTTCCGCTAACGCTTCGTGCAAAATGTAGTTAGTATAAAAGTTATTTGGCAGGTCCGGTTTGTCTGGTGACGCTTGAGGGAGGTCTATGGCCAGTTGTGGACATCTTTCGGTAGAAATGATGATGACGATTCCTTCCTTCCTTACTGAAGCAGTTGCTAACATATTTTAATGTAAATAGCCTCCTTCATAATGATCAATATGGCTTTACAAAAGGTCGATCGACTACAGATGCGGGTGTTGCTCTCCTAAAACACATATTCAACGCATGGGAGAACTCGCAAAATGCTATCGGAGTTTTCTGTGACCTCTCCAAAGCTTATGATTGCGTACACCATGACACGCTTTTGCGTAAGCTGCGTCATTATGGTCTCCAAAACGAAGCTCTAAATGTAATTGATTCATATTTATGTAATAGGTTCCAATGTGTAGATATCAATGGTGTTAAGTCTTCCGGGCTACCAGTTCATTTAGGTGTGCCTCAAGGCTCGATATTGGGACCATTCTTGTTTTTGGTGTATATTAATGATTTACCATATTTTTTAAAGGGTATCTGTGACGTAGTACTGTTTGCAGATGATACCTCTCTTATCTTTAAAGTAGATAGGAATAGAAATGATTTTGATAACGTAGATAGCGCTCTCTCAATGGTTACGGATTGGTTTACGACAAATAACTTGGTTCTTAATGCTAAGAAAACTAAATGTATAAAGTTTGCCTTACCTAATGTTATAAATCTAGGACCTAATGTCATCTTAAATAAAGAAGTGCTTGAAACTGTGGACTCGGCAGTTTTTTTGGGTATAACTGTTGATTCCAAACTTCAATGGGGCGCACATATATCAGGCCTATCAGGAAGGCTCAGTTCTGCCGCCTACGCCGTCAGAAAAGTTAGACAATATACTGACGTTGACACAGCACGGTTAGTCTATTTTAGTTATTTCCATAGTGTTATGTCTTATGGTATTCTTTTGTGGGGTAAAGCTGCGGACATACAAAATATATTTGTTTTACAAAAACGTGCTGTACGAGCAATCTATAGGTTAAGGTCAAGAGTTTCTTTACGAGAAATTTTCAAAGAGATTGGAATTCTCACGGTGGCATCTCAATTCATTTTTGCAAACATATTATACATTAGACAAAATATACATTTGTACAAAAAGACCAGTGATATCCACAATTTTAACACCAGAAATAAGTATAAACTTCATGTTCCTTCCCACCGTGTTCGTAGGGTTCATGGTTCGTTTGAGGGTCTCGGTATCGAATTTTACAATAAGCTACCCCGTTCTTTTCTTGACTTGCCTTTTAATGCATTTAAAACTAAAATTAAATCTAGTCTCTGTTCGAAAGCATACTATTCCATCAACGACTACTTAGAAGATAATAATAGTTGGTCGCTGTGTTGAACGCAAGACAATGTTACACTTGATGTTCTTTCTCCATATTTAGCTTATGGTTATAACAGATTATATGAGTTCATATAATAATTGTCTACCAAATTTAGTGTGATGGCCCTAGTTCATCACTTGTGGCTTCGAATCACAGCCCTTTGATAGTTTCAATCTTTGTTCTTGTAAGCAGGCACACCAGTTATGTATGGAGGCTTCTTTAATTTGGTTTAGTGTTTATGCTTGAGTTGGTTTTTAATGGCATGATTGAGTGTGCTAGCTGGCAAGTGGCGGATTATTCTATTTAATTTTATGATTATATTTTAGACGGCATATATTTATTTTTCTGTTTTACATAATGTTAAGATTGTTGCTTAGAATTATATAGATTCAAGTTCTTAAAACTTAACAGACAGATGTGTTGCTGGGGAGTTTGTTGGCCACTTCTTCTTCACAGCTAAAACACTAGGAAGTGGTGACGGGCGGGCGTTTTTTGGGGGGACTGTCTTTATGTAGAACTTTGACGTTCAAAAAGTGCTGGTTCTCAGCCTAGTTTGAATAAATGACTTTTGATTTTGATTTTTTTGATCTTGAGTACTCAAACAACAGTGAAATGACAAGGAAAATATGTTTTTTTTACAGTCTTCTCTTTTCTACACTGTCTCATCATCAGCCTTTAAATGTCCCCACTGCTGGGGCACAGGCCTCCTCTCTGTGAGAATGTGTGGGCCGTTATCCACCACGCGGGCCCAGTGCAGATTGGTGGATGTCACATGTCTTCGAATTTTTGGTTCTAGGACATGCCGGTTTCCTCACGATGTTTTCCTTCACCTACAACTTGTAAGTCGCGGTCGATTTGATACCACTGAGCCACCACTGCTCCTACCTACACTGTCTACCTACCTGAAAATCATAGAGACTGTACAGATTTAAGGTTAAGGCGCTATTAGCTGCCAATGACCTTGAGTGGGTAGCTTGCGTGTTCTGCGCTGAGCTCACGTAACGCGTCGTACGTTCACCCAGTAATAGGACTCGCCCATCAAGGAGCGCTGTCCGAAATTTGACGGATTATTTATTTATTACACATAAAACAACAGGTATTAAACTAAAACTCTGAGACTATATTTTAAATAATTAAATGATCTTTAAAATAGTGAAGGTTTCATAAAAATACGCTTTATAGTTTTTGTGTGATTCTCAATTTTTTATCCGCGTTAGACATAACTTTACAAGTTAATTACACTATGTTATAAAAATGGAATAGTGGTCAAGCGCGAGTTTATCAATGTTAAAAAAAAGAACTTAAATAATGTGCGATCGACAGGCAGAATAACTATAGAAAAGGAGTTAACAGGACATGCAAATGTGGAGGATGTTCGAGATTCATCTATTTTAATACATTTTATCCTTATGTAGGCAATTTAAACAATATCTGTTCGACTTCCCATTACAATGTAAAAGAGAATAATACGGGATATTATTTAAACTAGGTACTAATTAGGTTTGCTATGAGGATGAGTGAGTAGTATGCTCTTTGGTGCTTATTGTTTCAAATTTGATTTTACAAACGAAACCTAACTAGGGGTGGATATTGGTGGCGAAACCCTCATAGATTCCCTCCGGCTGAGGACAACTGAGGGCAATATTGGACTCCTACTGACGAAAACCTCACAATTCCTACCGCCCTACCGCTACCACAGATTACTGAATAGTTACTATGTAACCGCTACTATGAGTCGTGGGCCGGGATACAAGTAAATACGCGGTTGCCTCCAAATGGGTAATTTGCTACATGACAGTATTGTTTTTTTTAAACGTTGCCCCACACTAGGCTCATTTCTTAAATTGGCGTTTTGTGGTCTAGGTTGACATTTCACAGTACCTAACACAAGGGAGTTTCATTAATCCTATTGGTACTATAAAAATAATTTAACAATAGGATTCCTCGTATCGAAACAAAAATATTTTCGATTTTTATGCGTGCCGTGAAATCATGAAAATGTTTGATCGTTAATATTTTGGTTCACCAGTCACCCCATTCAAGTCATCTTGCATGAGATTTTTGCAGTTAACTATTGCCAGTACCTTTATACATTTTTACCTATCGCACTTAAAAAAAAAAAAAAAAAAAAAAACTTTGGCACTCGCAAAGTTTACCGGCTATGCCCAAAATTCGTAGTCTGAAGACTGCTACGCGAGCACGCCATACCTACACACCTCCTGCGTATCATTACATAACGTCACACAGTAACGTTTCAAACTTTCAGAGCGTCTACACATGAAATTTAAAATTATATTTTACATGGTATTTCACTTCGAGTATTTTTATTGAACGAATATCATGTAGCTTCGGACATTTGGAGTGACAGAAAAAAAACTTTTTACAAAAAAAATACAACCGACTTCCATAAATAATACTAAAACACGCAAAATAACTTTAATTTCGGAAGTCGGTGTCAAATAACGAAGAAACCAAACTAGAAACACCGACTTCCGAAATTCACCCTGATACACCCTAATTTTACCAAATATGTTTAAATTCCATATTTTTGGGGCTATCAATTCGGGCATAACATTACTATTAATTTAGTTTTAGAATGGGGTACAACAACTAAAAAGTGAAAAAAAAAAACTTTTTACAACAAAAATACAACTGACTTCCATACATAATACTAAAAAACGCAAAATAACTTTAGTTTCAGAAGCCGGTGTCAAATAAAAAAGAAACCAAACTAGAAACACCCAAAAATAGGGAATTTAAACATAGTTGGTGAAATTAGGGTGTATCAGGGTGAACTGTACAAATCTGTGTACCCCTTCAGAGCGTATCAACGTGATGTAATGTTGTGAAGTGGTAAAAACAATATACAGACGTGCGATTGCAGCAATTCTGGAAGGTTTGCTCTCATTTATTGAAGAGTTCCATTGTGTATCTCCGAAGTTCTTTATCAGATCTTCACCAAATTAAAAATGGGACCTTAAAATGGCACCACATGTAAAGCAACAGCTTTCAAATATAAAAAAAATATTCAAAATCGGTTCACCTAGTAATAAGTTATGAGGTAACAACACACATAAAAAAAAATACAGTCGAATTGAGAACCTCCTCCTTTTTTTGAAGTCGGTTAAAAAGTACCTAAACCAAGCGACAAAAAATACCGCAAATTGCGTCAGTCAGCATCCGTGGCGGTCATCATAATCCTGTATGGTCACATCCTCAGATAAAAACACAAGTAGACTTTGGGTGACCGGGATTACCAACATCGTAATATTAATCAGTGACACAGTAATTTCAGGTCTATTTATAACCGATTCGTTTCAGCAGTTTGTTTTATAAGCGATCACGCGATATGCTGTCTGTTTATAGTAGGTAATATTACCGATCGACGCAAGCGCAGGCAAGGTCGAGGCAAACGAGACGCGCAAGTTCATTGCTCACATGCACAGCAACACTTGAACACCTTGGTAATGTTAAACATAGCATAAATAGACTATAGTACAGTGAGCGTCAAACGTCGTGACGGCTGTAGAGTGCCTATTCGCTGCGCAGAATTTCTGCTGTCACATAAAGCTACTGCGCAACGATTTCCTACGTCTTCCGGTCCACCATTAAGGTGAAAGCTCCAAGGTAGCCCGCGAAATTTAAATCTTACGTATTTTGGAATTTGCAGGTCAGTGTCACGTTGTATCTAAGTCAAAATTTGATTCGCGGGCGCAGCAAGTATGTATCTATAGAATTATAATCATTAAAACCATCAATACAACTCTCTCAGTTAGAATTGATACCAAATGTAAGTATTTCATGAAATCATGACATTTGGCATCAATTCTAACTGAGAGAGATGTATTGATGATTTGAATGATTATAATTCTATAAATACATACTTGCTACGGAAGCGAATCAAATGTTGACTAAGATACACCCTGACACTGATCTCCAAATTGCAAAAAACGAAAGAAATTTGAATTTCGCGGGATACCCTGCAGCATTCACCTTAAATACCATATATCTTCACGTCTGACTTGATGCATTTGTATCTTAGCTATGTGTTTCCATAGTTTCGTGTCATGCGTGATATTGTGAGAAACGATGTCACGTCGTGAATGCGTAATGTCGAGAGAAAGGGAGAAGATTATGAAAAGAAACTCGACGTAACACTGTGGAATCACACAGTCGAGTGATTATACCTTAATTAACTTCATTTAGGTACTACATGTAGAAGATTTTTGAAAATCGGTCCACAACTGACGGAGAAATCGGGCGAACATACATAAAAAAAAAACATACATACAGCCGAACATAGAACCTCCTCCTTTTTCGAAAGTCGGTTAAAAATGACACCAGTAATCACAAAAGGGGTAGACAGAGATGTAGGTACTTATGTACAACCACATTTCGCCAGTTATGTTCAAGGCCTATGTAATACCGAAAGAAACCTATGTCATGTCCTAGAACCAAAAAATTTCGAAGACATGTGACATCCACCAACCCGCATTGGGCCCGCGTAGAGGATTACGGCTAGGGAGTAGGGCTGCCAACTTTTTTTAAAAGAAATAGAGTAATATATCTGATTTCAGACAGGGCAAATAAAGAGTACCACCTTAAAGAAAAGAGTAGGTATCTACATTTTTTTTTAATTTTTGAAAAGAGGTTTTTTTGTGGTTTTTTCGGCACATAACAATTTTTTTTATTAATTTGTAAAAGAATTGTATGACTCCGAACATTCTTAATCTATTTTTTTAGTTTATTTTTATTAATTGCAATGGACATATTAACAGTAAACGTTACATTTATGAGTTACGACAATGGGTATAGGTACATGACTGGTATTAGTATAGGTAAACTTAGTACATACAACATAGTATTACAGATTATAGAGTACAGACACCTACACGAAATAAAGTGTACAATATTCTATTTTAGAGTACGGTTGGCAACCCTAATTACGGCCCACACCCTCTAACAGAGACAGAGAGGAGGCTTGTGTCTCAGCAGTGGGAAAATGAAGCTTATTATACTATGCTATCCCCATATAATATTGGGCGAACCTGGAGTCACCCACCAGCCACAAACTTCGTTTATCCTAAATACATTGTACTGTCACATTATTGTAGTATAGATTCACCAGTTTCAGGCCAGTGTACTCGGACAAACAATACTCAACGCGAATTCAATGACCTCCAGCGATCCATTAAAATACATCACTTTACCTCTCCTACAGGAAATAACATAAACAGGCAATAATTTATTCGGATCTTCGCTCATAGCTGGAAAATGCGCAGAGAATACTCATTATTAGGCGAATTAGGTACCTACTTTGCAGGAATTACTAACAAACAAGGATATTAAACTAAAGATATAAAACAAAATTGTTTTCCTCGTCTATCTGTCTGTTTATCCCTCCTAAACTATACAACGGATTATGATACGATTTTCGTAAACAGAAGGAGTGATAAACGAGGAGGTTACTGTATTATATGCACCCGTTCGAAGCCGGGACAGGTCGCTAGTATTTAAATAACGTTGAGTTTCTAAGATAATTTCCGTCCCATTTTGCGATCGCCTTCACTGCAAGAATATAAGGTTACTGGGAAGCCTTAAAAGGCCTAGCGAGTGCGCAAACACAAGCATCGACAACAGGCCATTTTTGGACGAAACGAGCATTAAACCTTGGCGTTTGAGGCCATATCCAGATGGCGGATTCCATAATAGAGCTCCTGTGGCCAATGTTGTTGCTCTAACTCATTATGGGAAGCAATGGCGGCTTGCATACTTAGGCATGCTCAGGGAGTGTGTTGGCTTGGTATTATCACAGATAATAATTATAGTACTAAGTATTACATTTTAGAAAGAACTGTCTAAAAATATCACTGTTACTCGTGTTAAATTAGAACTCCAATTAAATTGTTTGGTCACGAATCGTGAAGATAATATTCTTTATGTTAAGTATAATTAAATGAAACGCCTGAACTGAATAAATAATACAAGAGATTATTTATGGATACTTCGTTTTATTTATTAATTTACAATTAGTAACATGCGTCGTAAATAAATTAATGATTTCTAGAAACCGCGACGATGTATATTTAGAGCGTCACGTATTTATGTCCTTATTAGGTATGTAATGTATGTTTACCCTGTAATAAACCACAATTATAAAGCATTAGCAGAAATGTACATCGTAGTAGGTACTTCAATTACCAGAAAACGTCCAGCGGAATCGCGAGGTAGACCCTGCAGCCCTAACGATGATGGCGTGAGCTTGACACAGTCAAACAGTAACGTGGTCCCCTAGCTCAAAATCGAAATAAGTGGCAAAATAGTTTACTCTGAAGGCCGCCCATATTTACCCGGCAACTGGCTAAAGTAAAATAATATCTATCAAAACAAATTCTGCCCTTACGACAACATGGCCAGTGGTGGCCTTAGGGGGTGGCGAGCAGGGTAACCGCCCAGAGCCTCGCGCAACAACTCGATTAGAAAAAAAGGTTAATATTTGAAACTTTTTATTTTATCCTTACTATCATAGTAAAGTTTATATTAGTAGTAGGATAAGTATAGAATTCGTCAAATTCGATGACCGAAGATCGGTTTTCAGCTTTCATTTTTATAAATCATCGTTTATGATTTCTCGCTTATCAACGATTCCGCAACCTTTCTCCTACGACCGATTCGCCACTGGGACTGTTCGTCGACAGGACTATTCATTTATTTCCTTTACTCCGACAGTCTTTCACCTACGCACATTTCGCTGACAGAACCTTTCATCTACGTCACTTTCGACGACTGGCCTTTCCAGCTACAGAATTTTTCACCGACACGACGTTAAGGTGGATGCTCCGGGGTAGCCCGCGAACTTCAAATTTTCTTACGTTTTTTGCAATGTGCAGGTCAGTGTGAGGTTGTATCTTGATCAAAATTTGATTCGCGGCCGTAGCAAGTATGTATTTATAGAACTGTAATCATTAAAATCATCAATACAACTCTTTCAGTTAGTATTAGTACCAAATGTCATGATTTCATGAAATACTACATTTAGCACTAATACTAACTGAGAGAGTTATATTGATGATTTTAATGATTATAATTGTAGAAATACATACTTGCTACGGCCGCGAATAAAATTTTGACCAAGATACAACCTGACACTGACCTGCAAATTGCAAAAAAACGTAAGAAAAATTGAATTTCGCGGGCTAGGGTGGAGCTTTCACCTTAAACCTATTTAACTCTTTTAACTACAGACCTTTCCATCTACGGAGAATTCGCCGTCAATCTTAAGACAAGCGATATTACAAAAAATACACATCGGTCGTAGGCTGGTTTTGTGCTCCGTGGTCGTAGGAGAACGGTTGCGGAATCCTTATCATCACTTTTGATTCACATATTTTGCAAAAAAGGACAAGGGCTTCGCAATGATCTGCCGTACCAGACCTCGTAAAGATCTGCCGCCCCTGAACATGGCCACATGGTGTAGAAGCTACTAATCTTGTGTATGCAATGGCCAAGGGAATTGAGGAGCAGGTGTGTAAAATTAGCAGCTTAATGAGAACATCGGAGGAAGGAAGGAAACGATAGCGAACGGTGTCAAGGGGAACTTGTGTGCACGACTGACGAAACTTACAATTTAACGTATTGTCCTTGCAGATGTTTTCGCTTGATAGCACAGCACATGCCATTTATTTGTGAGGAAATAAAGACGGTATATAAGGTTGAATTAGTTGTTACATTTTGAAAGATGTTGCCTTCAAAATACTTTGTCAGTTTGCGACGACCATATTTGTTTTTTTTTTTTTTACGAAAAGTTACTGTCATATATCACGTCGTGCCTGCCTGGGTAACCCGCCAAAATTCAAATTTTCTCACGTTTTTTGCAATTTGCAGGTCAGTGTCAAGTTGTATGTTGGTCAAAATATGATTTGCGGGTTACCCTGGCGCTTCCCTCTTATAGCAAATATAAATGGACTGTAAATAATAATATAATTCCAGGAAAAAGAACGCTAATCATCGTTCGTAACGAGACGAGAATATGAGTTCAAAGGGCAGTAACCTGCAGGGGGTTGTTATAAGGGAAGAGACGCAATTTTTGAAGCAACAACCTCTCTGGCAATTTTTATATTCCTAAAGATTTTTATTTAATCGTCTTTTAGAGTTAGGAAAAGCTTTATTGAAAAAAATAGGTATTATGGTGCCTACCTTCACAATTGGTTCAATCCTCCAACTGACGCGTGAAATTAATAGGTATACCCAAGTTACTAATTAGTCTTGCAATTAAAGTTAATACAGCATTAAACTGTAAAATTAATTGTTTGAATGATAAATGTCCGAATTAGTTACGAACTGTAAGAAGAGGTGCGTGTTTATATTAATTCATTTGCGAGGGCATTGACCCGGCGATCTACAAGAGAAATAATGAAGATTTGCTTAGCTCCAAGATTTTCTAGTTGAGGCCATGAATATTCAGATGTCAGAAATGGAATATTATAACCTTAACGTGCGCAGTTTTATGAGTCTACCATAACACCTACCTTATTAATTATGATTCAGAAGAAGACAGATTGTATTTACGTTACAAAAATTAGCGTTCTTATATATAATTAATGTCTCTATTAACAACTTTCTCAAATGAATGCTTCCTATTTCCGTGTTTAAAGATATAGATATTGCAATGTAAGGACTTATTTTTGGCACGGGACCAAAACCGGAACTAATGCCACCATTTTGGTTTTTCTGTGCAATTCCCAATTTCCCATAGATAATTCCACAACAATTGCATAAAACAACAATGCCAACAAGTCGACGACATCATAGTAGGGATGCGCAGAATCGAAAAATCGCAAAATACATGTTTTCCAAAAAGGTTTGTGTGCTAGTAAGGGTGTAACAAGGCAGTGTTAAAGCCTTGTTTATTTTTTGACCTCTATTCCAAAATTACGTTCTTTGCTACCTTTTTTTAAATTCAAATTCAAAATTACTTAGTTTTCTCTGTCAAGTCTCTGTTTTGGATATCAAAAATCAGTTCTAATTCTGGAGCCGCTCGTAGAAGCTCCTCATTATTTTCCGACTCTTCAAGTGTCAGTTACCAGTTTCCTAGAATTGTGCATTAGTACAATTAAATTACGTAACTAATCACAGTGTATGTGTTCGTAATATTATAATAAAGCCCACTGTTGTAAATAACAAATATAATGTGTTAACTCGTCGTGTGTTATTATTCATTGAACTCCTCATCTACGGTCCTCCTACTCTACGTCCTCCTCTACGTGTCACACCACCACTCCGGTCCCGCAACGGGACACGTCTTCCGTACCGTGACAAGGGACTGAAGTTCTTTAGTTTTGATTACTTTTTTATTTGTTTTTATTCTGCTTTCAGCGCTCACCTGAGTGAAAAGAACATCACAGCAGCAACACGAGGGTTACCAACCGTACTCTAAAATAGAGTATTTTACTCTATTTCATTTAAGTGTACTTTTATAATCTGTAATACTAATAGATTACGCTAAAGAATGGCCCAGTTCAAGAAATCACTAAGTCCATTTTTATGATTTTTAGTCTGGTAAAAAAATATACTTAAGACCCTCACAATGAGCCCTTCCATTTGATACGTCGCACGACACAGTTTGAAAAAAAAAAAATTAAAAAAATTCCGATTTTCACCCCAAAAGTGACCTGAATATGGGGGCTTTGAATATGGGGATATTCTAAATTAATTTATTTACGTTACTTGCCCGTGTTTCGCATGCATCGAAATACACCTGTGTAGCTTTGAACAGTAGATTCTGAGTAAATTGGCTGTGATATACGGACAGACAAGACACGAGTGATCCTCTAAGGGTTCCGATTTTACATTCGGATGTTCGGAACCCTAATAAGCTCCTGATCTACATTAACTTAGATTTAGAATGTATAAAGGCATACAATTCTTTAAAAAATTATGAATGATTGCTATGTGCCGCAAAAGGCACCAAAAATACCTTTAAAAAAATTAAATTAGATGTAAGTACTATTTTTTATAAGTTGATACTCTTAACCCTCTCTGAAATCAGATATAGTACTTACTCTATTTCTTTTAAAAAATGTTGGCAACCCTGAGCACGCCTTTGATGGATAACCGAACGTTGTGCCGATGATGATTCCATTATATTTTAAATAACATCGGTATGTAAAACATAGCTATCCTTAACAAATAATGTAGGTAATTAATATTTAAGAGGACAATACAAAACACTAACAGTATGTATTTTAGGTACCTACTTGAATATTTGTGCACTTATAAAATTAGAATTAAAGGTGACAAATGCGGAGACCGTTTACCCAGAATCCTGATATCCCTGTATGTATGAATGGCCAAACTTCGACTTGACAAACACGAGTCAGGCCACGTCCTACCTGTTAAATTATTAATCCACTTTCGAAAAAGGAGGAGGTTCTGTGTTCGACTGTCTGTAGGGTTTTTTTTTTATGTATGTCCGCCGATTTCTCCGTCAGTTGTGGACCGATTTTCAAAATTATTTTTTATCCGAAAGAATATACTCCCGAGGTGGTCCCATATAAATTTTTTCGAAATTGCTTCAGCGCTTTTTGAGAAACTGAACATAAACGAAAAATACGTATACCTAGATGACGTTTTTGTTTTCTTAAATTACGAGTATGTTTAAATTCCACGTTCCATGTGTTTAGTTCTAGGGTATTATAACAACTAAAAAGTGAAAAATAGAAAACTTTTTTACAAAAAAAACAACAGACTTCCAAAAAAGGAAATAAAATACAAACACGGACTTCCGACATTAAAATTATTTTTTAATTTTTAGTGTATTTTCTTTTTTGGAAGACGGTTGTTTTTTTTGTAAAAATGTTTTTTTTAGAACAATTATTTTTTGCTAACTCTTGGCATCTGGTTATTAATTTGCATACTTACTTACTTCAAAACTAAGGACCACCTCTAAATTGGGTGGCTGCCACATTGGAAATTTCGTCAAGTCAACAAGTTCTCTCAGTAAGATTGATAAAGTTTTGCCTTTATTAGAATGCCTTTATGCCTGACGATTAGTGATACTTAGAGAAAATTGGAAAAGGGATTTCCAATGTAAGGGCCTGTATTTTTGTCTCTTAGTTTAAAGTATCAATGAATATGGGAAACCCAACTCTGTCTATGGTAAGTTAAAGATAGAGGGTCATGCTGCGTGCCAGGCTTTTGAGACAGAAGAAAATCTGGTGTGGATAGAGCAGTAGCAAGAAGAGAGAACCAGCACTATCTTTGTACACAAAAACTTAGCAAGCGTTGTACAGCTAAATATACTCACCAAACATATGCAAAAATGTGCCACCATTAGAGACCATAAGGTTAAATGTTTTCGCCTACGTGGTCGACCAATCAGTAACTAAGTACTAGCGTAAACAAACGCAAGATTACACGATTCACCTTGTAACATGTAGGGGAAGTCCGGGCAAAGCGAACAGCCCAGGCAAAGCGGATACCTGCACTATTTTAAAATGGCGCGCCTGAGCACGCCTGTCTCGTGCCATGAGGTCCTCCCCCCTCCCCTCAATCAACGTATCGTAATCGTAAACAAACAAAGCTGACCCAAAACATAAAAAAGTGAACATTTATTACGATATACTCATGTACATGTGGTACTACTGTTTTGGTTTGATTGTGTCTTCAAAGTGCATGTTTTCTTGTTTAAATTCTGTGAGTTTTATTGGGATGTGTTTCTGGATTGGGTCCTACATTAGGTTAATTTCAACAAGTGCCTACCTGTTGGGCAAAGTGGACACGGTATCCACTTTATCCTGTGAGGCACCAGGCGCAAAACTAAGAACGTCAATTCGTTAAAACCCGTCAAGCACCGCGGGCGGTATCCGCATTTGACATGTTCATATAATAAAACTTTAAATTAAAAACCTATTGTTGGTGGCGACGCAGGGGCCTGAGGCGTTAAAAACTTTAATAAATACTGATTCCTATTCAGTCATTATTTTATTTCTGTGTCTTCGTCGGTTCTCATCCCGTAGCCCGCCAAGGGTTAAGGTGTCCACTTTGCCCGGACTTCCCCTACAGTACCCAAATAAGACACGAAACGTGGGCTCGACTGAGATTAACGAGACAATAACCTGAGGTTCTACCAAAGGTCTGCATAAAAGGACACTGAGGATCTATCACAGCTAATGAAATAAAGTCCCTGGCAAAAAACTTTATTCATAAAGTAACAATAGGCTGGGATTTTTGCCTTAATTTTTGCTGTAATATAATAGGTTCGGCAAGGTGAAATTTCCCCATACGCATGGTAATTCCAATTTCAAATGGTATGGGTTTCCGTGAAGGTCTAGGTCTAGTATTGATTTTATTTAGAATATTAATTTTTTGGTAAGTTGAGGTATATATATATAATCTCTAATCGATGCCTTTTTGGGCAACCAAGAGGTTTGGTTCTTGAGTCGACGAGCACTAGGTCAAGGCAAGGCATATCTGATTGACCTACTCTCTCGAACATTATAGCAGATGATTGATTGTACTTTAGACACTGCACACGTTAGTGACACTGTACTGGACCATAGTTTTACTGAAAAACTACTTGTGTCAATTTCCGATCATTGTATGGAAATTGCTTGTCCTTACAAATATGTAAAATATAGAAGTCGTATGAATTGAATTGTCTTGTTCAAACTGGATTATAAGCGTAAAATCTCACAATTCGCCATACATTATTCTTTTCACTGCGTGAAAGAACCATATGACATCACCGTCTAATAATTCGAGCCCTGTCCTTGACTTGACTTTGGATTTAATTAATCCTGCAATAATGCCTCATCTGCTTTTAGGGGTGTTTTAGTTTTAGTGGTGTTGGAATTTGGAAGACGAACAGAAAAAGAAGCAAATGGGTATTATATCCTCTGCATATCAAGCTGAAAGAAAAAAAAATCTCGTATTTATGTATGTGTAGGCTAGTTTGACCGATAGCACAAAGATAAAACAAAAATTTATCTAACAGACATAACAAATTTGAGAAGATCCTCTCATTACTTAGTAACTAATCTATCCAAAGTTGTTATCTAATAAAAACAGTTCGTTTTTATTGGCCTTAAAAACTTCACGGATAAATAAGCTCATAGATCAGGCTAATTAACCGACTTTCGAAAAAGGAGGAGGTTCTATGTTCGACTGTATGTATGTTTTTTTTTTTATGTATGTCCGCCAATTTCTCGGTCAGTTGTGGACTGATTGTCAAAATTCTTTTTTTATCCGAAAGCATATACTCCCGAGGTGGTCCCATATAAATTTTATCGAAATTGCTTCAGCGCTTTTTGAGAAACTGTACAAAAACGAAAAATACGTATACCTAGATGACGTTTTGGTTTTCCCCAATTACGAGTATGTTTAAATTCCACGTTCCATGTTATTGGAGTTTTTAGTTCTGGGGTATAACAACTAAAAATTGAAAAATAAACAAAACTTTTTTACGAAAAAAAAACAACTGACTTCCAAAACAGAAAATACACTAAAAATTAAAAAATAATCTTAATTTCGGAAGTCGGTGTCAAATTTAATAACGAAGAAATAAAATACAAACAACGACTTCCGAAATTAAAGTTATTTATTTAATTTTTAGTGTATTTTCTGTTTTGGAAGTCGGTTGTTTTTTTTTTAACAATAACGAAGCTTAGCCTAATCGTACTCCCGCCAAGTTTAACAGTCATTTGTTTCGGTTGCGCCTAAAAAATGTTAGCAAAAAACCGGCCCAGACAACAGTGAGCCTCGCACTAAAATTAGATAAGACAGAGAGGACTTCCGAAACGTGTCGTGTCGTGCAGTGTCTTTGGCCTCCATCAACTAAGTCCGTTACGTTTTAAATTCAAAGCGCCAACGGAATGGATTTGGTTAACGGATGCCTGATGGATGCGTGGCTGGGCTACTATTGTTTCATTATGAACGATTCGATTGAATTGTATTGTTACTCGGACAGTTCTCGCGGTATTGTCACTGATTTGGTCATGACCTTTTATTGGTTACTTGACGACCAAGTGCAGTCACACACACACACATGTCTTTACTGAACCCAACTGTCTTTCTTCTATCGTTGTAATCCAATGAAATGAAACATGACACTGCCGGGGTCCCATGTTATAAGGGGAAGGAAATTATATTAGTTATTCGTTGTTCTATCATTCTATGTATAGTAGATAATGTTTCATTTTCCTTACCCGTTGGTTCTATACAATAATTTATTTCATTTAAATCCCAGCGCTTATACATAAATATTGTTGGAACCACGTCATCGATTTATATTTTTAATACAGAATAATTGTCATTGTTATCAAAATTTAGCTAGTTTTATTATGTATTATATGTACTTAATCAAAAAAGGAAATGACTAACAGAGACAAGATTAGCTAAATGCTTGTTATTACGAAATCTCATGGTTTATCATTTTCGTATCACATATTGTGATAGGAAAATATAAATAAATCATTTTCAATGAATTCTGACATCGTTTACTCAAGTGATTCACCTAACTTAGCACGTAGCATTCTTTTTTCACTTTAGGTAATTGAAAACACACCATTTACTTGGAAGTTGGGTTTTGCGTTATGATTGGAGTTTTCCTTTTAATTGAAAAATTATGAATAATAAAAAAAAAACCTGATTACCAAAACAAGAGAGGTTAGTGCGGAAGGTATGGCGTAGAATCAAAAGGTAATAAGGATAAATGTATGGGTAGATTTTCATCAAGTACAACTTAGGTTTTAAAAAAAAAAATTGCAAAAATAAATACAAGGTGTATTAAACTAATAACAATAAACCCAATAAGGGTAATGTTCTCATCATTGTGAAAAACTTTTACTTTGGGGTCATTAGAACAGTACATTTTGTCTCTGAATGTATGGAGCAGCTGATATTTTCACGATTTCCTATCCTATTGATAAAAAAAAAAAAAAATGGCTACAATTGCCTACCCCCTTTTTTTCTAAGGGGGTTTCAGTTACTAAGTACTACATACACCGCGCACAGTTCGAAAATAAGGAGTTGCGTTGTCAGATGTTATCATTTTGTTTTTTATTCCGTTCGAGTAGCTATGACCTTGATTGGTGTCAGAAGACGCGTTTGAATTTCATACGATATGAACCTATTATCACAGCATACGACAACACATTACATCACCCCAATAACTTCGTGCATGTAAATCGACATCAAAATCAAAACATCACATTTATTTATAGCTATTTACGAATTATTATTAATAAATCGATGTCATAGTATAGTTTCCGGTAATCGAGGAAGTTATCGAACTTAATCACATTTACCCATATTACACTTACACCTATAATTGTACCTACAAAGTCTTATCCACATTATGACTTTCCTCCTATAAGGCGGTTTGGAAAACTCCAAGTGAAATGTAGATGTGTCAAACACTTGAAAATTACTAAAACTTGCGGGCGTTGATAAGATGGATTGAATGGAGATTCAACGTGGTAGGTAGATACTCGTATGTTATGATTAGACACACACACACATCAGCATTGCGAGGATCGCCCAGAGGACACGGTGGAGCATACTGTGGAGGTTTGCCCCGCTTGGGCAGAACACCGCCGTGTCCTTGTGGATGCGATAGGCGGCAGCGACCTCTCGCGCCGTGCCCTGGTTCAGGCCATGGTACGGAGCGAGAGGGAGTGGGGAGCCGTCTCCTCCTTCTGCGAAGCAGTAATGCTCACGAAGAGGGAGGCGGCACACGTTAGGGAGACTCAACAACGGCAGAGTCGCCCTAGCGCCCTCAGCCGCAGCCGCCGCAGGAGACGCCAGGGGCTGCGAGACGATCTCCGGCCACCGTAGACCCGGGCCTGCGGACGGCGAGTAGTGGGTAACTCGCCGTCCGATCAGCACCAGGCCCGAGAGTCGACGGCGCGTAGTGTTCCACGCGCGCCTCAAAGAGTTGTCAGCAAAGGACGGGGCCTGCCACGGCCAATGCCTGCCCGGGGGTTGAGGATAAATTCGAAAGAGTTACCTCGCCCCTGGGCACGTAGGGCAGGGAGGAACAGGGGTGGGTTTTAGTCAGTAAGAGTCTGACACGCCCTTCCGCTCCACCCTAGAGCGGAAGAAGTCATAAGATGATTTCCCACCCCCAAAAAAAAAAAAAAAACACATCAGCATCCTACCAAACCACCAAATGGTTTTCACAGACCCATAATATTTTTGAATGGCCTATTCAACGACACCCTACACCCACACCATAGGATAGACGAAAGAAAAAAAAACATCCCCACTTCACTTGTTACAGGAGGTACCCTAAAAAAATAGTTTTTTCATGATTTTATTTTAACGCTATGTCGGCGTGATCATTTTTTTTTTTTACTTTTTTATTCTCGCGTTGACCACTATCTCACCTGATGGTAAGCAATGATGTGGTCGAAAACGGAGCACGCTTACCTAGAAGTTACCTATTCACTCTTGACTTAAAGACTCCCAGGTTGTAGTTATCAGGAAACACAGACCCCGGCAGGGAATCCCACTCCCTAGCTGTACGCACAATGAACGTGTTCTCAAAACGTTTTGTGCGTGTGGGATGTCCACCATGTATCGGTGGCGCATCGCCATACGTCTTGTGGTCCGATGATGGAACGGGCTTGGCGGAATTAAATCATGCAATTCTGTCGCACACTCGCCAAAATGCAACCGATAGAAAACCGACAGGCTAGCAACTCGGCGTCGATGCTCAAGACTTTGGAGCTTCGACTCGACGAGCTTACCGCCTGCCGATGATCGTCTTGGCGCGCCTCTCAATTGCCTCAAGTGCATCAAGCAAATCCGTCATCGGCAGGCGGTAAGTTTGAGCAGCTGTTCCAGTGTGAAGTGCCGTCTCACCTTTGCTAGGATCCCCAACCTTTTGGCAGCCACTTTAGCCTTTGCCTCTATGAAAGGACCAAAATTGAGGGTAGATGTCAACGTAACACCAAGAAGCTCAAGTTGGTCGGTTATCGGCACGGTTACACTTGGAAAGAAGGAGCTGGGTCAAATTGGTTCTTTTTAGCGGAAAAAAGACACGCCTGTGTCTTAGCACCATTGAACTTGACCAGATTGACATCGCCCCATTCAGAGACAGCCTGTAAGGACAAATTCAAGCGCTCAACCATAGCCTCTCTCGTGCGTTGGACATGTATCTCTCGGCAACAGAGCTTTCGTCTGCATACCCAAAGGTACCGGGTTATGCCTAGGAGTAGCAGATAAATTCGTAACAGAGTTACCGCTCCCTTGGGCACTCAGGCAGGGAAGGAACAGGGGTAGGTTTTAGTCAGTAAGAATCTGACACGTCCTCCCGCTCCACCCAGAGCGGGAGATGTCATTGGATGATTACCCAACCCACAAAAAAAGGTACCGGGTTTTAGCAGATCGTTAATATGCAGCAAAAACAATGCTGCCGAGAGCACCGACCCCTGGGGAACCCCGGCATTAATATCCAGCAGTCCGGACGAGCAGCCATCGATGACCACTCGGATAGACCTATCCATCAGGAAATCTGCAATCCAATCACACAATCCGGCGGGTAGACTAAAGGAAGGAAGTTTGCCAATAAGGCTATCGTGCCAGACCCTGTCGAAGGCCTTCGAGATTTCAAGGGAGACCGTTAGTGCTTCCCCGTGTTTCTCTATGGCCTAACTCCAGATGTGAATATGCATGGCATACGCTAGAAAATCTCCGGTTGACCGATTTCGGCGGCAGCCGTATTGTCGGTCACTAAGGATATCGTTAGCTTCTAGTTATGCCAGGAGCTTACCATTCAGTACGCGTTCCGAGATAGATCTATAATTAGCTGGGTCAGCACGACTACCCTTCTTGGCTACGGGCTGCACGTTAGCTTGCCTCCAAGCTATCGGCACTTTTCCAGTCTCAAACGAAAGGTGAAACAGGCGTGTCAAGATCGGAGATAACTCAGGCGCACAAGTCCTCAGTACAATTGCCGGTATCGCGTCGGGGCCAACCTAAACGTGAACCATCCTTCTGATGAATGCGAATGTCCGACATACTCGACTCGCATCCATCAAGAGAATCAGGGGGCCTCGCGGCACCAGGATCTAGTCGCGAAGATTCTGCAAACAGAGAGGCAAACAAGTTTGCTTTCTCCTCAGCAGAGTGGGCCAGCGACTGTCTGGTTTCAGCAGTGGAGGCAGTGAGGGGCGGCAGAAGTTCGATTCACCCGACTTAGCCAGGGACCAAAACACCTTACTAACTGCTAGGTAAGAAGCAAGTTTTTTTCCGATTCGGCTAATATGGTCAAACGGAGCCCTCCGCAACACCTTCTTGCAGGACTTGGCAGCCCTGTTGAAGGCTCTCTTCTTCTGACTCACATCATTTGCTTTGCGCGTACGAGGGTCGACCCATGCTAGGTATGTCGCGTGTTTAACCGCATCAGCGCGATTACACTTGGCACCAAAACTGGACGAGCTGCGCCAGACATTATTACATCAGAGAACGGAATGTAGTACTCGATTCCCTGCCGCAACACATCCGTCACGGCGTCCGCGCACGACGAAGCATCAGTCGATGTAAAGCAAGAGGGCTGCCAAAAAAAAAAAGGATAACATGCAAAGAAAGATCGCATGCCATCCCAATCTGCTGACCTGTATCGGCAAACGGCGGGGAGTAGACGGATACTAATTTCATCAGACAGTGTTCGGAACTACCGAATGGTGAAGAAATTGACACGGAATATCGGTCTGGATCTGTTGTCAGCAGAATGTCCAAGCAATTTGCTGTGTGCGAATCAACATCCGGCACCCTCGTTGTCCCCTGGACCAGCTGGGTGAGATTCAAGCTTTCGCATCTCTCAACCAGCATTGTATATACACTGGTATGGGAAGAGCCACATATATCCTGCCAAATTATAGTTTTCTAGTACTAAGAGTCTCTGAGCTAAGCTGCGGATGGACGGACAGACATGGCGAAACTATAAGGGTTCCTTTTAGACTATGGAAACCTAAAAATAGCCGACGAAGACAGTGCCAGCACTATTCCAGATGTCAATGTACGAGGTACCTATTAGTGCCCGATCGTAGTTTCGGTTTCAGGTGGAAATCGTGTTTTGGTCGACTGTTCATTTGAGGATTTGAATGAAAGAAGCAGCAAAATGCTTTGTCACTCTTCGTTAGCGCCGTACGCACTACGGTATCCAGCATTCAGTGTCCTGCATGGATTGCAGGTAAATTTGAAAGAGTCACCTCAAACCTGGCACAGGCAACTGAAAGTACAAAGGTGGGTTTTAGTCAGTAAGAGTGACACGCTCCACCCAGAGCGGGAGAAGTTGTAAGTACCGGATTAAGCCAGTGTGGGGCCTTTACCAAATTCGGCAAAAGGGGGGCCTAAATCTTTGTAAAATCATAACGAACTACAACTTCTTTGACGTATTTTTCTCAAGGGCTGCGGGGGCCCTTAGATAACGATAGGCCTATAGGCAGTTGCCTACGTTATCTATAAAGATAACTCGAAATTGGTTACATTTCATACGGAATAGATATCTTGACTTGTTTTTTGTACGTCCAAGCGGGACTCCCGGGCGTGAGACTCCCAAATCCGCCCGCACGTAGCAAGAATAGCAATTTTGCTACTCTTGCTACGTAGCTAATCTAGCACTGCCATCATGGCGAGTAGTGGGTAACTCGCCGTCCGATCAGCACCAGGCCCGAGAGTCGACGGCGCGTAGTGTTCCACGCGCGCCTCAAAGAGTTGTCAGCAAAGGACGGGGCCTGCCACGGCCAGTGCCTGCCCGGGGGTGGAGGATAAATTCGAAAGAGTTACCTCGCCCCCGGGCGCGTAGGGCAGGGAGGAACAGGGGTGGGTTTTAGTCAGTAAGAGTCTGACACGCCCTTCCGCTCCACCCTAGAGCGGAAGAAGTCATAAGATGATTTCCCACCCCCCAAAAAAAAAAAAAAAAGCACTGCCATCATTGACATTTTTTCACTCCAATCAGTGTCTAATACACGCAATTAAAGTTACAACTCACCGCGAGTTTAGGCCAAGTGTGTTCGTGTACTAACCAATTAACCTACATTAACGTGTTGAATGAAAATGTGAAATATTTGACTTCGGAACGCGCTTTCCTCAACAGCAGACGATTGAAATGGTCGACTGAATGATTCATTCAAAAGACCACATTCTGAAGAGAATTTTTTGGTCTGGCGGAATGTGGTTTGTTTTAAGTACCTAAACTTTGGATAAGAGTTGAACCGATATTTATGTTAGTACGGACCCTTTTCCTGTAGCAATAATATGTAGCCATGGCCACCACATCAAGCCGAGGTAAAACTAATGTAGACGTGTCATCGAAAGTCTCATCATTCCATGTTTCTTTCATAACGCTTGTAAATAGGCCTGTGAATCTAAAGATCAAGAGATATCTTATTATAACACTAAACATAGTAATGATAATTGTTAGAACACACGCTTCAACAATGCGTGTGATAAAAAATTACATTTATTTCCGTCGATTTACACAATCCTTTGCAACATTGTGGGAAGTAACATCTGATTATCAAAGTTTCCGAACAATCTTATATCTCATTAATGAAGAGTCGTCTCGGCGAGAAAGTGAGGAGACCGGGTATGAATAGAGAAAGTATATAGTGGGTACCTGATGTGAACAGCTCAGCGGATCTCTAAGAAAGTAACATACTAACATCTCCATACTGCGGAAGTTATCATAAATAATAATTTTATTATTGGCAACCTATGAAAAACAGAGAGTATGTTCGAGCTTGCATTTGCGTTTAGTTACGGAATACCGGACGTTCCGGACACCGGAAGTATGTATAGCCAAATCTTTGTATTTTGGCATGAGTAATTGAGTATAGGCTCATCTCAAATAATTTACTGTTGAATATACAAGATGGAGATGACAATACAAATATAAATGAAAACACTGACAATACTCAACATTTAACTTTTCGTATGGGACCATGGGAATAACCTTGAAATCGCGAAATAAAAAATTAGCTTTTCAGTACATTTTGTCGAGTTATGCAAACATAAAATGTACGGCATGTGGCAATGTGGTCGTTCCCATTTTAAAACTTGTTCATTTTTTTAAATTTTTGTTCATGACCACAGATACAAGTCTTTCAGTCGGATACATAGTTAAGTACCTACATGCAGAATACTTACATTTTTTCACTTAGAATGTACCTAGATATGTTTTTTTGCAGTATTTGGCAACAAATGTGTTGCGTTAGCCGTCTCGGCAAGCTTAAATAAAATTCTAGCTTTATTTTACCGAGATCGCGCCTGTTTCGATGATTCCACTTAGTGTCCAGTTGCGTAGACACTTGAGACACAAAACTACACCAATTTTACATCACAATATCCACTAGGAATCAATAAACGAATAATTAAAACAGCCACTGAACTTCACTCAAAAAAATCCCGCCAAAATCTCAAAAAAGTTGTTCATAATGATAGGTATTGCCAGTGTTTTCATTTATTGTTGTATTCTCGTCTACACCTTGTATAATATTTGAAAAAAGAAAGAAGGGTCGATCACGGGCAAAAGGTACCACTGAGGCGTAGGGCGAAAAGGTCGTTGGTAGGTACTCGTATGTAGAACGTAGTTACTTAAGGAATTTTCCTCTATTAAGATGAATATTATACCTACTGTTGAAGTGAATGTATTATTATTTAATGCTTAGCAGAGAATCGCACACATAATGAGAATATAATTTTCCGAGATCCATAGCCATTCAGCCATACCGTTACAACTGTTTGCGTCTGCAGGTGTTGCTTTTAAAGATTTATATTTTGCAGAGGCAAAGTGTCTGTCTTTAATTAATTAATTAATGAAAAGGCGCTTGTCTCAGCTTTGAAGATCCTATTCTAAACACCATTGGGTCATATTATCCGACGCTGTTGGTACTGAGTAGGTACGTTATGGATTCGATCGATAGGTACCTAATATAATCTTAATCTACCTACAAACTTAGAAGCTCGTTTTCGTAGCTTTTCTTCTAAGAAATCGCTATGGGTAGGTACTGTTGACTACATTAGCGTATCGATCAGCTAATAACATTTGGTTGAGTGGGCAATTTGTCACGTATTGTGAGCCGACTTTTGCTACGCTTTAGCCTAAAATATAGGTTACGCTCCACAATTTCCCACGCCCGTTTTTCCTAACAACAATAGACATTTTTTTAGGTGCGGTGCAGACAGCAGATACGCTACCATATAAGGCGAATTCCACACGACATGCAGCAGAGCGGATAAAGCGCGGTGTTCACGCGTCGATGCGCACGATGAGCACGCGACTTGCCGATTTCTGAACGACATCACACCAAAAAATGATATTATACCGCACGCCGTACCGTCTAACGGTCCGCGTTAATTTGATAATTTTACTGGCTGCTCTCTCTCGTTTAAATTTAAGACAAGTTTTTATCCGTGTGTGTTGCATTCGTCTGCAACTCTGCACCCGTGCGCTTTCTGAAACACTTCATTAATAAACGCATTCCGAAAGGTGAACGTAACCAGTGACAATATTTTGGCACAGTATAATTTGTAATTTAAATGGCCCACGTAATACCTCGGAAGCTGGAGTTACAACTGTCTCCATTATTGGTTAAAATTAAATATTAATGATGTCTAATTCTTTAAATTTGAGAATTTTAGATGGCATCTTAAAAATTGCATATTTTTTAAAAATTGTCTCGTGCTAGACTGTTTTTAGAGCAGTGGGGGCCCAGTGGTAACAGCCGATGACTTACAAGTCGTAGGTCGTTAGTTCAAACCCAGGCAGGCGTTTTACTTTGTGTAAATTTTTTCATCACCACTGCTTTCAAAACGGTGAAGGAAACCATCGTGAGGAAACCGGCATGTCCTAGAACAAAATGTTTGAAGATATGTGACATCCACCAACCCGCGTCGTGGATTACGGCCCACACCCTCTCACAGAGAGGAAGTCTGTGCCCCAGGAGGGGGACATTCAAAAAAAGGCTGATACTGATGATGATGAGACGGTTTTTTACCTTCGTTTGCTTCCTTTGATGTCATTAATCCAGGTTTCTTACTTATTACCTCTTCTCAAAATTACCTACATCTTCAAATATCGAAAAGCAGTTCTGATACCATTGGAGAGAGAAGCATGTTTTCGACCTAAGATCCTTTGGAGGTGCAAAGATGCACTAGGAAAGGGTTTATGGCTAAACTAGTGAACGTGGCCTTTTTTTATAGGGTGAAATCATCAAATAACTTCTCGTGCTCTGGATGGAGCGGGAGGGCGTGTCAGACTCTTGCTGGCTGAAACTGACGATTTCGACTTTCGATCTATCCCACGATCCTGGAAGGACTAAACGTAGCCTAACGTGTGTGGGAAGTATTATGCAAATATACAGTAAGTTTGCGGGCACGTGAAATGACGCCCAATTGCGTAGGTAAGTTATTTAGACGAATTATTACAACATTCGACCATTATCTCATCCTGTCTACTGTCTAGACTAGATATCATTTAATTAATATTATGTGGTCTACAGGTCCATTTTTTGTAGACCGTATTACCTTTATACCCTACTATAAATGTAATCTTTAAGGGGTTTCTATCTATACGGGAGAGAAAAACCGGCCAAGTGCGAGTCGGACTCGCGCACGAAGGGTTCCGTACCATTATCTATAAAAACGGCAAAAAAAAAAAGTTTGTTGTATGGGAGCCTTAAATATTTATTTTATTCTATTTTTTAGTATTTGCTGATAAGGCGGCAACAGAAATACATCATCTGTGAAAATTTCAACTGTCTAACTATCACGGTTCATGAGATATAGCCTGGTGACAGACGGACGGACAGCGGAGTCTTAGTAATAGGGTCATGTTTTACCCTTTGGGTACGGAACCCTAAAAATGAAGAGCCATCTCAGATTGGCTAGGGCCAATGCCTGCCAGGGTCGCGGGAGTGTTTGAAAGAGTCACCTCGGCCCTGCAGCCCTACCATGACGTCTTAAAACCAACATTTTTTCGGTGAGAGAGAGAGACGTTGTTATAGAGGACGAATAGCACTATCCCTTTCTCTCACCGAAAAGATGATGGTTTTAAGGTGTCATGGTAGGACTGCTGGAACGCACAGGCAACTGACGGAAGACGGATGGATTTTAGTTAGTAAGTCTTTTTTTTTTTTGGGACAAGCCCGCCACACTATTCCCAAACCACTGTAACTTCTGTAAACCAGAATCAACAGTGGCGACCACCAGAAAAACGCCGATGCAATGAAGCTCGACGAGTCCCAGAGAAACGATTAAACTGTCTTGGGTCCCGCAACGAAATTAATCAGAAAAGACAGCGGAGGAGTAAGAAAAACATAATTTCCACTTCCCTCCTAATCAAGCGGGAGACAGAACATAACTAGGCCATTAGGCACAAAAGGGGGTTTTTACAACTGGGGTAAGCCCAGTTGCCAAGCACCACTGGTTAAAAACACTAATATTAATGGGTCCTAAAATTGTGAGCTGTTACACTTGATTCCAATAATAGGTATGGCAAAAACGCTTGAACGCACGGAAATTCGTTCTAGTTTCCACAAGGTCACGTCCGTGTAATAGACAACTCCAGACGCAGGCTGAATACTATCCAACATAATATTGCGCTCAGCCTGCCAAAGAGTACACTCCCACAGGATATGATGTGCGGATTGTTCGTATTCGCAATCAGGAGTAGAACATTGACATAAAGGTGAGGCAACAAGCTTGAAGGAAAATAATTTACTCTTAAAGTTGCCATGACCTGTGAGAAATTGGGCAACACAGTGATCCACCTCCAGCCATGTCCTATCCAGCCGTTCGCGAACCGATGGGAAGAACTGGTGGAGGTGTCTGCCTTTGATGGAACTTTCCCACCTACATTGCCATTCGGATAAAAGGTCCTCCCAAACTTCAGTTTGAGGTTTAAGTAATCTAGAAATCTTGGCCCGATCACGTTGAGGTAGGAAGTCTGGGTAGTCTTTCGTGCAGAATAGTACATTGCAGCACGTCGCTGCACCTCAAGATCGACTGGAAGTACACCTGCAAGTACCGGTAAGGCTTCAGTGCTAACCGTCCTATATGCTTTACATAGGAAAATCAAAGCTAAACGTTGACTTTGTAGCAATTTACGTCGTACCGTCCCAATGATAGCCCTATCAGCCCAAACAGGTGCCCCGTAGCACATACAACCCAAATAAGTAGCCCCATAGATTGTTTTTAACGTTAGGAATGATAGGCCCCAAGTAGCCTTGGAAATCCTCGTCAACGCATAGAAGTTCTTTTTAGCTTTTTCCCCTACTGTTTTTACATGCTCAATAAATGGAAAGTTATTTTCTAATACCATACCTACCGAGGTAGCATACAGACTGTTTTTTTTAACGGGAACGTTATTAAACCTTATACTAGGCCAAGACTTAAGGTAGTAAGAGTCTGACACGCCTAACGACCTTATAGCCCAGACACGCCCTTCCGCTCCACCAAGAGCAGAAGTTAAAAAAAAAGAAAAAGTTACTCCCTGAAATAACTAAAATGCAGGGTTTGCACGGGTTTAACTAGGGTTCTAGCATTGCAGCAATGCGTAAAACACCAACCACGGGACCTAGAAGTAACCCATACGAATGCCATAAACCATGACTTGCACACCGTTCTATAAAACCTAATTGAATACTAACAAACGCTCTTAATAACTCAAAGTCTGCCATTTATAACAAGTCTAATTAATTAATCCAAAGTAATAACATCACATCTGGTACGACAACAACAGCCTCGCGTTGTTCTCTTTAGCCATAAAAAGGCGGGACACGACACCTCTTTGCGCTCCATGTTTGGCCAGAAATCAACTCGGCGGAGTTTTTTACCCTTATATTGACACAAATGTTGTCGTGAACAGCTTACACAACTTACGAGTGTCTTTCGTGAATTCGATGTTTTACAACATTTTCAGTGTAACAGAGTATTGCGGATTCGGGCAGTTTCTGTAAAATTTTGGGTTGAGAGGTTCGTAAACCACTCAACCTCAACCAGAAATCAAGAGTCTCAAGTTAAGACTTGAGACTCTTATAGACGGGAAGCGCGAAACAAAAGCGAGGGTGAGGGCTATACTCAGCAGAGGGATGAACAAGGCCGCCAATGAAGCTTTCAAGGGGTTTGATAAGGAATTACGGTTTTTAGGTAGGCCTACCTAGCTAATAAAAGACCAAGCAATAGCCAACAACAGCCGCAACGTGTTCAAGGCTTCGAAAAAAGGATGTTCTTTGTTATTATCCGTAGAACTGTATTCATCATGAACATGGTGCCAAGGCACTACTTCTATACATATAGAACGTTACTGCGTCACATCGATCGGCACACAGCAATAGCTGTGTTAGGTATTTGGTACTTGCGATGTAAGCTTACAGGGAAGGGGCCAACCAGAGTCCAGTCCACTCCAAACTCAGTGGCGTAGCGTAGGTTTTTGCCGCCCCGGGCGGATCGAAAATTTGTCGCCCCCTCCATTTTTTTTTCATTACTACTCAAAAATGTACTCTTCGTGTTTTTTTTTCAGGGCGAATCTTTTATAAGTAAGTAGGCCTGTACAATATTTTCAATTTCGAACGAGAAATAAATCTGTAATCTCTGCTCGCCACCGAGAGGGGACAATAGTCTAAAGGCTCAATTACACCTTCCGATTTCAAAGGACCCAATTTAGGAAACAGGAAGGTGTAATAGCAGTTAGAGCAGTTAGTGCCGGTTTAGTGAAATTGGGAGGTCCCGATTTGACTTCCTAAATTGTGTACGATTTAGGATAGAGTAATCGCATCACTACGATTTAGAGCTAAGTGTTGCCAATTTAGCGACTTTGTCGCTACAAATGGGCTATTAGTATTTTTATATGTGTTAAATTATAATTTAATTTCCCAAGGTCCTTTTCCCAGAAAAAAAATCTGAGTCCTCTCTTTTTTTGTGGTCTGCTCCTGGTAGAATCAGTTTTAGCGACTTTTGATATTTTGTCTAGCGACTCTGTAGGAGTCGAATTTGTAGGAGTTGGCAACACTGCCGATTTAGGATTCCAATTTAGGAGTCCAATTTAGGATAGTGTAATCGCTAGCTTTCTACTTCCTAATTAGATTGTTCCTAAATTGGGTCCCTTGAAATCGGAAGGTGTAATTGAGCCTAAAAGTTAGCACACCGCGTCAGAAATACTTTGTCGAATTATGAAAAGGGAGAAAGTAGCAAGCGAAGTGAGTGAGGAAACTACGAGTATGTTGCACCCCGACTCTGATGATTGTTTGTACATTTATTTATTTATTTTAAATACTTTATGCACTAGTGAAACACTGTACAAAGGTGGACTTAATACCTTAGACAGTTTCTACCAGTCGACCTTTGGTTGGTGCAGAACTTAACAGAACATGGTAGGTGCAACTTAATGTAAAAACCAACAGAAAAGATATAAAATAATGAGTACATATAAACAAATTAAAAAAGTTATTGTCGCATCCAACGAATTAACGCTGAGATGACTCTATTAACTTCTTACGAATGAAAGTTCGATGGTAAGTGTTCTCGTACCATCACCTAAGAGAACCGACTGGTTGCCATCCTGATGTGCAGAGGGAGCGTATTCCAAAGAGAGATCGCCTGGACAAAAAAGGAGAAATGAATAAACCCAGAGTGGTGTGTGGGACATCGTAGAAGACGATTACTTGTAGACCGAGGATTTTTACTGTGGGCAGAGTAAAGGAATTGAATTTGAGAAGAAGGAGCAGAGGGCTTATCCGGGAAAGAAAGCAGATCAAGGTCCGTAGCGCTCTATGCTGATGAATAGGTAGCCATTTAAAAAGTGATCGATGCGCAGATACATGATCATATTTACGGAGGTTGAAGACAAATCGAATGCAGTTATTCAGAAGGCGGACAAGTTTATTGAGGCGATCTGCATTCAGGTCATAGTAGCACACATCACCGTAGATAATTATGGGAAAGATTAGGGATGTACAAGCATTGCCTTTATGTGAGCTAGGAGAAGATTTTTCAGTCGATAGAGCGACCGTAACGTTCCAGTAACTTTGCGACTGACACTGGTGACCTGATTCCGCCAGTCGAGGCAGGTAAATCCAGATCCTTAACCTCAAAGCTAAACGGGATGACTGTGTGGTCAAAGATTACGGGTGGTACAGTTAGAACATCAAGCTTTCTCAAGCTATGGGGCTCCCTACTATAATAGCCTGACATTTTAAAAAGGGTTAACTGCCACAACTCGATACTTCTTCAAAAATGTCTAATTCTATCTAGCGGCTCGAATTTGTAGGAGTTGGCAACACTGGACTCTGATTTAGAATTACGATTTAGGAGTCCAATTTAGTGTAGTGTGATCGCTAGCTTCCAACTTCCTAGTTAGTGTTCCTAAATTGGCTCCCTTGAAATTGGATCGTGTAATAAGCGCTTTAAGCTAGTATTCAAGTGCGCCGAGCGATTACTCGCACCACTCGCTCGGGTTGATCTCTTTGTGTGAGTTCTGACCGCCGAGCGAGCATCGCTGAGCGAGAAGCTTTGATAGGTCTTGTCGCTCAGCGACAAACTTGTGGAGCGAGTCCTCGCCGGCGGTGTGAACAGTCGGCGATCAACTATTAATATATGCATTTCTTTTTTTTACACGAAATATTTAGCTATTGTATGTTTCTTGAGCGTCAAAATAGCCGATAGTTAGTCGGTTCCTCGCTCGGACAACTGCCTAATCCAAATCGTAACTAAGTGCGACAAAAATATGACATGAAATGGTTCATACTTTTTCAAGATATTCCGTCTATTCTTCTAAAAATATTAATTATATTTTAAATACAAGTATAAATAAATTAAAATCATACTCAAGATTAAAATGTGTTGCGAAATTTTGCCACCCCTTAAAAGTGCCTTCCCATGCTACGCCACTGTCCACGTCCAGACTCTTAATAGACTCTAAACATGTGGCCCAAGCGTCGAATATCCATTCCTCTAATTTAATCTCTCAATTTCGTCCCCTAGGACGCCCTGACAAAGGGTGTCTTTCTTATGACCGGCGATTCGGCTGGTCATATTAAAATTATCATACAAATATACGTTTTGGTTATCTGTTAGTCTGTAGAAGGTACCTATCATTGTTATATTAAATAATTTAATAGGTACTTATGATTTCATTGCATTTTTTCAGATGACAGCAATGCGACGTGGAGGAGTAGGTACTTCGACGCCTGAATGTATTTTGTTTTTTTTTTGTAAAAAATCCGAAAAAATTGGATTATGTACTTGCCCTTCTATGTAGATAGGAAATAATATTTGAGAACATAATTATACTAACCGCACCATAATTTGGTATTTTAATAATATAATTAATTCATGCATAAAGACCTACCTTGTACACCGATTTATAGTGCCACGTAGGGGTGGCTTGAAGAGAAGTCCTTGAAAGAGAAGACTCGATGTAGTTACCAACCTCTATTATACCAGTATTATATTAGTGTTCTGTGCCTAACAAATTATTTTTATAATACACGGATATTGCCTGACTGGCGTTTACAGCGACATCTATTATAAAAATAAATGGCTAGCGATGTGATGTCATGTGGACCTTGGCGCGACGTAGCGCCATCTTGTGGAAAATTTAGACAAGTAGCAAGTGTTTTGTTATCGCATCAAGTTCAGTGATATTTGCAACTTAATCATTTTATTTTATTTTAATAATTTGCTACAAAATAAAAGTTACAAATGAAATATTTTTTATTTATTTTATTATAAAAGGTATAAATTCCATTCACCATTCGAAAAACTAAACGTAAGTTCTTGTGACATGACTAGAAAAAAAGTAAACAGCTGCAGCCATGCGCTCTGTCCTTGTAATTCGGATTTCAAATGTGAAACATTGACTTCATGGCATCTCTTTCATTCATACGGTAATGTCAGTATAGTTTGTGAGCAATGTGAGCATCATGCTTGAAATAGTACAATTTCATTTTCAAACTGAGTTTCCGTCTTTATTTCATCTCATATTTTTATTCCTTGTGAAATAATAATTGACCGTTTTCTATTCAACGTACACTGCAATAAAAAGTTCTCAAGAAATAAAGGAATCCGTGAACCAATGACTTTTGGGAGAATCGCCAATTTGAATTGGAGTAGTTGTACAGGAAGTAATGGAAATAACTTATTTCGTACTATGACAGAGAATAGGTATGTTTACCTCATCAGTTTATTCATAAATTGTATCTCTATCTAACATATTCTTTGATTAATCATTCTTGTTCCCTTTCCAGGAAAAGGTCCCGCGAGGATGATTCGTGTGAATTTATGCCATTGTCAAAGAGGATAAATAATTTGCATATCAATAACAACCTAAACTCTAATGTTTCTCAAACGCAAGATGCCAGTCATAGCCAGATAAATGGAATAAATACGGATAATGGAATCTCATCACCGAGTTCATCATCAGGTTCAGAACGAAGACCAAGCTACGAGCCTGGAATGAATTCCAACCAGAGTAGCTATTATTATGACAATAAGCTATTATTTGAGCTGCATTTAGAGAGAATACAGAGATGTGGGCAGCAATTTCCATACTAGTTTTAGTGGTATTTGTTTAAGTTTTTTGTGTATTATTTGTTATGACTAATATTAATAAGGTAGTACCTACATAAATTGTAATTGTACCATTTTTAATTAAAATTGTTGAAGCATGGTAACAATTTAAATTTTTATTATGGCATTTCATTGACACTTGTCAAATCGATGATAAATTTTTGACCAATCACGATGTGGTATTAATGCGCCACCTGGTGTTATGTTTCGTACACTACAAGAACAGTATGGCGGACTTCATTTGTAGTAAATGGTAAAAGAGAAGGGGCGTCATTGTTTATTTGTTTGTATTTAATTATGGATTTTATCCAGAGCTTTGTTGAAGTGATAAACTAAGTAACTGAAAAAAAAGGAAAAATTTTATGTCGAAGGTAAGTCCTGATACAACGTTTTGTTTACAACGTGTGAATATCCATGACCTTATTTTGAAAGCGGTACTCCGTAGTACCGTTAGACGGGGCGCGTGGCCACCTGAGCGCTCTCGAGAGAGTGCCGCGAGGGCCGCGTTCAACCCCTCCTCTCGCGATTTTCCTGGCGGTGGAGGAAGGAGCCGGGAGCGGGAGTGATTTGGTGACGGCACATGGAGGGGATCCCGCATCATGGTGGGGATGCGACGCGTGATTCTCGCACAGCCGCAGCCGGTCAAAAGGACTGGTAGGGGTGAACAACCTTCGATTTCTGTCTGGTTTCGCCCACGAGCATGCGGGGTTCCCTCATAAATGCTATGAATCGAATTATTCTTTATTTATTTGTAATTGCGTAACTGAAAAGATATCGGCCATATTTGTTGCGACTCCTTTGTCCTAAACTATGAATGAAAATTTTGAAGCCTCCCGTAACCCTGGCTTAAAGTACGTCTAAAAACTACGGTTGTTTCGTATTTTTTTATCGAAATCTATGAATGAAGCAGATAGATAAAACAAAATCGTCACACGAAATTAAGAGGTCAATGACACAATAAACTTGTGTGACCTTATTTGAACTTTCTGTTGCCAAAATGCCCGTAATCGGAGCAAACTTTCAAGTTTCAAGGTATTTCGAGGATAAATTATACTGTTTCAGGTTTAGGCAGTTAAATCAGACTCACTTTTATTTAATTTGTAATTAAATTTGAAGCCTGTAACATTCAGTAAGGGTAGGTACAGTTTACAAAAATGATTACCCAACCAGCTTGCTTCCCACAGCTAGTGAACCACAACCACAGCTCGCTGTCTTGTGAAAGTACAGCAAAGAGAAAGTGAGCATCACGCTAGAGCTACATGTGCATACATACACATACACGCCAATTGTCTGTCAGTATGTATAACAAACTCGTCGGTCGACTATCGGGCCTGCATAAAAAACTTTCTTTAACCCACTTTCTTATTAGTAGTAGTTGGCGATCATCTTTCGCCTCTCACCGCTGCTGAATTAATTTTAGTGTAGTGCCGTGTTTGGTGGTCGGTAGTGGTATGTGCCCTACCATCGTGGTCCCAGTGTAGTCCCGTGCGCAGTGGCGCCGCAGTGGTGGGACATTGGGACGTGGGGATACGTGTTGCCATAGTGACTCAAGTGGGACAGTGAATTTTATTTTTATTTTTTCCCGCTTCGGCGGCGAAGCGCGGAGGGTTAACAACAATGTGCGACATGCAGAAGATGCCCTCTAGAGAAGATGCCTCTTGGTATGGGGATGAATTCTTTTTGAATTTCATATATAAGTCAAGTGTATGTTAGTCAAAAGTCTATGTGCTCTTTATCACCAAAATCCCTCCTTGTTTACATCAATAAACTATTGTGTGCTTTGTATTTAACGTTTGATCATAACAATTGATTTTGCCATTGTCGGAGAAAAAAGGTTAACCAGCCAGAAATTAATCACATAGCCCTATTCAAAAATCAGCCTTTTTAAATATATTGAACACCTAAAACATTTCCTACTTTCACTGTAAAGCTGTGACATTAATTCCACAAATAAGGAGTCAAACAACTTTCTTAACTGACCGGTTCACACTCGATTACAAAATATTTTAAAGTTACTTTTTTTAGACTCCAGCACTTTTATGGCTACAAAAACTCAAAAAATATCAAAGTGAAACAAGCTTGTGACACAGGCTTCTTATAAGACCATTATCTAAACTACTTATTTCGCTTTGATTAACAGTATTCAGTAGTAATATTCAGCATCTTTATGAATACAGATTAATTCAGTCATAAGAAACTTACCTAAAAACTTTGCCTAATCCACTGCAATATCACCAAATTAAGGTCATCGGTATTCACATGTTCCACTAAGCCATTGTCTCAACAGAGAAAGAAATTACTGTATAGAAATAAGTGTAGAATAAAACCTTGTATTTTTTTATCAATAAAAAACTTGCTGTGTTTCTAAAAGTAGTCATTATTATTTATGATGTAAATTCCTGAGAAGAATATTTGAGAAATGCCGAATAAACGATTTGGTATTTCCCTTTCTACTGCTAAGGAGGCCATGTCCATATAGGTATATGATGATGTGGATTATTGCAAGAGAACCTGAATAATAGTGAATCTAATGAAGGGAAAAGGCAGTGACTGCATTGAAAGCACTACATGTGTCTTTCTATCCAATATTGATACATGAACATTGTTGTGGAGGTCAGATAGGCAGTCGCTCCATGTAAATACTGGTGTTAAGCTGCATCTGGTTAGACTGGAATCCGACCCCAGATAGTTGGAAAAAGGCTAGGCAGGCAGATTGATTGAACATTATGAACAATGTAATTTCAGATAATTATACTGTTAATCGATTACAGTTAAAAGATTTAAATATAATATAATAAGTGTTCTGCTGGTGTGTCGATGGAAAATTTGCCAGTATTCAGCCACAACAACAGCATTCTCTGATGCAGCTTTAAGGTCGTGATGACCTTATTAACAGGTGGTAGGGCATGCAACTGGTAGGTAAATTTAATGACCGACTACTAAAGTTACACCACTGCATAAACCTTCAAGGAACACACAGACTTCAATACAGGAGTTTATTTATAATCATTAATCTTATTTGAAATCAGGTCTGCAAACCTTTTAATAAACTAGGATTTATATGTCCCAACAATGGTCAATGGGCTGAAAAAACTTGACCATTAAGGAGGAATTGTCTAAAGAGGTCATCATTATCTTCCAGTGACGAGGATACTGACATGAATTTCGCCACATTCTCAGCTGTGGGCAATGCTGGCACACACTTTGTAACCACTGGTGGCCAGCTGCCCGTTACTAAGCTGCAGCAGAATGTCACCAACAATGGAACCGGCATGCCACAGGTAATGTAGCATGAAGAGCACAAATTTTTCATTTTTTTTTTGTTGATGCCCAGAGATAAACAAGGCTAGGTACCTGAAAAATTTCATAGGAGAACCCATGGTACTTAGCTATGTACAATACAATTCTTGGTAAACCTGTACATGTCTTCCAGCCTGGTTTGTTTTAGACTACTGCATCAATACGTTTAGCTTAGACTGATTCATTGTTCTGGTGCACAACTAAACTGCCAAGTATGGGTCCTGCGTTCAATTCCCAGTTTGACAGTTTTGTTTGGCTTTTATCTTTAGCCCTTAGATAGCCCAGCTAATGGCAATACCCCTACTATTCATCTAAGAAACAAGATGTATTGATACAATACATATAGGTAGGTACTTAAGGTCAGTGACAGGTTGTATGTTGGTCAAAATATGATTTGCTACAGCCGCGAATCATATTTTGACCAACATAACATAGTATGTATTTATAGAACTTTAATCATTAAACTCATCAATACAACTCTTTCAGTTAGAATTGATCTCAAATGTAGTATTTCATGAAATCATGACATATTTTGACCAACATACAACCTGATACTGACCTGCAAATTGCAAAAAAAACATAAGAAAATTTGAATTTTGCGGGCTACCCTGGCACTTTCACCTTAAACAACTTACTTTTTTCTACACTTCTACGTAACCGTTCAGGGAATATTCATTCACTTGATGGTATTGAAATTATGTACTGTTATGAGACATGTAGATATGCTAGACGGAGATACTGGAATGTGTATAGCTTCATCTTCCTTACTGACTAACTTTTTGACAGTTTAAAAGTGCCAGTAAATGGTTTATTTGAAATAAATGCTTTGAGTTTGGGAATACAGGGTGTATTTTATCTTATCTTGTGTTTATAAATACATCTTTCACTTAAAAGGTGATGTCTTGTCTGGTCTATTAAAACTTACCACTGTTTTGAATAGAAACATGTGATTTAACTTCATTATGTTTATTTGAAAGTTGCAAACTCCTCTTTGTTAGTAGTCTCTCTAAACAAGTAAACAATTTGATGAGCCAGAAGTATCACATCATACTGGTGATAAAACACATTCAATGAACATGCATATTTTCTAACTTCTTCAATAATTTTCAAGTACTAACTTTCACTAGTGAGAAGCTTGGAATTGCATTTTCAATGGATATTATTTCTAAGCCATTAGAGATGAGTTTCTAATGATATTATAATATTTCCATGTCCGTTGCCTATTTCAATACTCAAATATAGTAAAGTAAATAGTTTTTTTTTTTTAAACATACGCTTAAGCATACAAAAAAAAAAACCCGAGGACACGGTGGAGCATACGGTGGAGGTCTGCCCCGCCGTGTCCTCGTGGATGTGATAGGCGGCAGCGACCTCTCGCGCCCTGCCCTGGTTCAGGCCATGGTACGGAGCGAGAGGGAATGGGAAGCCGTCTCTTCCTTCTGCGAAGCAGTAATGCTCGCGAAGGCGGAGGCGGGACGCGTGAGGGAGACTCAACAACGGAGTCGCCCTCACGCTCTCAGCAGCAGCCGCCTCAAGAGACGCCTGGGACTTCCGGCGCCACGAGATGATCTCCGGCTACCGTAGACCCGGGCCTGCGGACGGCGAGTAATGGGTAGTTCGCCGTCCGATCAGCACCAGGCCCGAGAGGCGACGGCGCGTAGTGTTCCACGCGCGCCTCAAAGAGTTGTCAGCAAAAGAGACGGGGTCCGTCATGGCCGATGCCTGCCGCCGGGCAGGATAAATTCGAAACAGAGTTACCTCGCCCCTGGGCACTCAGGGCAGGAAGGAACAGGGGTGGGTTTTAGTCAGTAAGAGTCTGACACGCCCTCCCGCTCCACCCAGAGCGAAAGAAGTCATTGGATGATTCCCCAGCCCACAAAAAAAAAACAAAAATTTCTTGTCTGTTCTTTTGACCGATCCACCGAGCAATGTACTGCATAGTGCCTACGCACTATGCAGTACATTGCTCGGTGGACATCGATTATAATAGGCACTACGGTTTTCCTATACGTCAAAGCAGTTATGTACGGCAAAGTGCCTATGAAATTGATGTCAACTGAGTTAGCGAATACGCCTGCTGCTTACCATAAAAATGTATCGTCATCAGAACTAAACCAAAATCCTAATAAAAGCAAGTCGTGTCGGCTTGCAACATTTGACCCGAACATTGGAAGTTAATTAATTATAAGTTTACAAGCTTTTATTTAACGTGCAATCTTAGACTATGAAAGATTATAGACAGAGTGTCAAAAGCCAGCAATCTGAAGTACCAGAATGAGAAGCCGGCTTGTATCTGTACACGCGAAATAAGCTCACACAGACAAAATGAGAAGCCGAAACGTCATCGTTATGTTCGTCGAGGTCACTCACACATTTTAACGATCCTGCTTCATTTAGTGTCCAATGACGTTGCGTCTATAACCTTTCATAGTCTAAGCATGCAATGTATTATTTTGAAGTCCAGAAATGCTTATAAATCGTTATTACGCAACTAGAGAAAGCCGTACCGAGCAAAACCGACGGTATTTAGAAACTACACATTCATTCAATTGTTGCATAAACTTAGACAAAGGATGTGTTCTAACAATGTCTCAGGGGTGTTAATCAGTTGTTAGAATTTTAAGAACCCAACAGCAATGCGGATAAAGCAGTGGATCGCAATATTACTACGCCACTAATGTTTTTTATTTTGAAGTAAAATTTGTATATTGTGGTGTGGCTGTTAATTGTCCTTAAATAAAATAAAACAATGGTAGGTAGGACCGCCCCGATGGTCTAGTAATCGTAGAAACAACTGCTGACTTGGTCTAGGGTTTAAATCTTCATCATCATCTGCAGCCCGACTTTGGCCACTGCTGGGTCTCCTTTCTTGAGCCAACCCACGTTCCTGTGCCACCCCCGTCCAGGTAATACCTGCGATGACAACGGTGTCGTAGGTTCGAAACTTAGTTGAAACAAATTGATATGCCATTACATGATTTAACATAACTGACTTATACGTATCCGCTTTTTTTTCTTTTTTTGGTGTGGTGGGAAACCATCCAATGACATCTCCCGCTCTGGGTGGAGCGGGAGGGCGTGTCAGACTCTTACTGACTAAAATCCACCCCTGTTCCTTCCCTGCTTGAGTGCCCAGGGGAGCGGTAACTCTGTTACGAGTTTATCCGCCACCCCTAGGCATGCAGGCACCGGCCACGATGGGCCCCGTCAGTGGTGGCTGACGATCATCTCTTTGAGGCGCGCGTGGAACACAATACACACCCCCTACGGTCTAACTGCGCAGGTACACCTGCACAGGCAGGCAGACCTCTCCGGTAAACCGTAGCGTGTAGGGTAAAAGGTAAGGTAAGGTAAAACTCTTGTTTTAGTTTTGATTATCTACTGACTCAATTGTTCGCCCACAGTATTTAGCCACCTGTACTGGACAGCTAAACAGCATATAGCATAATCTACCTACCTAACCATACCTATCTACGTCATGTTCTATTGAATGAAATGAAGGGTAGATAGGTATCCTTCATTCAATAGAACGAAAATAAACATTATGCTACTTTGTTACTGTATTTTTTTAAGAAGAGCGATGACGTCTCTATGATGTCAGACAAATTCCCGATGCTAATTTATTCTTGTTAAAACCGTGCAAGAGTTCGTGCAATTTCTTAGAAAACTGTACACGTATTGAGTTCATGACTATAAACGGAACTTTACGGCGTGATTGTAGCTTTGCTATCATAGGTCGATAGTTCGTTGTGATTGAGGTGACTAAGGCCTTCCATAGTTTTTTTAAATTTATTTTTATATATAGCAGTCGTATTGCGGTTGGGGCCTCCCGGATTGCTTAGAGCAGTCAGTGCATTTCTAGCTGCGACTGCTAATGAACTGCTTGAGTATGGAGCCGTGTATGGCGAATGTCAATTATGTATTGAAATTGCAGATCGCACAACAGGGACCGCTTAAAGCTGTCGGCGCCAACTGCTCCAAGCAGTCCGTCTGAGAAACTAACTGAAGCATTAGTAGGCACACAAAGAAATAGCAGACATGTGAGCTGTAGTTCCATCCCTTTTGAGGAACATAAGAACTCGTCTGTATTAGACCATACTTATCTTTGTTAAGGTGAATGCTCCAGGGTAGCCCGTCAAATTCAAATTTTCTTACGTTTTTTGCAATTTACAGGTCAGTGTCGGGTTGTATCTTGGTCAACATATGATTCGCGGTTGTAGCAAGTATGTATTTATAGAATTATAATCATTCAAATCATCAATACATCTCTCTCAGTTAGAATTGATGTCAAATGTCATGATTTCATGAAATACTTACATTTGGAATCAATTCTAACTGAAAGAGTTGTATTGATGATTTTAATGATTATAATTCTATAATACATACTTGCTACGGCCGCGAATCAAATTTTGACTTAGATATAATCTGACACTGACCTGCAAATTCCAAAAAACGTAAGAAAATTTGAATTTCGCGGGCTACTCTGGCGCTTCCACCTTAATGACTGAAAGAGCTAAAAGAACCAAGCTCGTTTTTGTTTTTGTTACAGTAATTACAAAATCAATAATATGCTATTATAAAAATAATAAAATTCTTTATACTAACAATTTGTCATCTTAATTTCCTTTTTTTTTTCTTTTTAAATATTCAATTTATTACATTCAGATTAATTAATTAACAAATTAAAAGTGAATGTCTATTTAAAAATACTATTAAATGTCAACTACAGTAAATGTCAGAAAAAAAAGTCAATTACAATTAAATAATTAGGTAATGAAATGCCAAAACACAGAATTGAAATAATGTCTATAGAACTGAACTTGTATCTGAAATTATAACATGACAAATTACACTGCCCAATGTAGGGACAATGTTCCCCCAAATTTGACGACACGGTTGGCGCAGTGGTTGAGCGTTCGGCGCGTAGTGTTCCACGCGCGCCTCAAAGAGATGTGGCCGGTGCCTGCATGCCTAGGGGTAGCGGATAAATTCTGAAAATGAGTTACCGCACCTCTGGGCACTCAGGCAGGGAAGGAACAGGGGTGGGTTTTAGTTAGTAAGAGTCTGACACGCCCTCCCGCTCCACCCAGAGCGGGAGAAGTCATTGGATAATAACCCTAGGTCCAAATAAAAAAAAAAAAGTGGTTGAGCGTTCGGCTAATGCGCTGCGTGTCGCGGTTCGATTCCCGCACGGAACACATATTTGTATGACCTGCAAATAGTTGTTCCTGGTCTGGGTGTCTTGTGTATGTAAGTATGCATGTTTAACGCACCCACGATACAGGAGTAATTCCTAGTGTGGGGCAATGTTAAAAAAAAAATAAAAATTCACTGCAGAATAAAGACACTTGTAGGTAATATTTTTGTAGTGGCTGCTCCTACAGGATGTAAAAGAAATGGAAACTGCTTCTATCCATAGAAATGTACAACATCTTCAACAAAACCACTGTCGATTAAAAAAAAAAATTGGACCTCCCATACTAATTTTGATCAGCTGATGATAACTTTGTATCCCAATTCTTTTTTATTTTTTACCATTATAGCTACCTCGAAGAAAGTTGTTTATTTCCATAGACAAAAGCAGTATATAAAATATTGACCACGCATTTCCGTTACATCTTGTATAAGTAGGACAAGTATTCACAGCTTAATAAATTATGTCATGTACTTAGTGTACCCAACTTATTTATATGTTTCTCCGTTGAAGGTGTGCTTGGCCATGGGTGCAGACGGCCAGGTGCAGTACATGCGCGCTCTGGATGGCAGCGTGCAGGCAACGCCGCAGCTGATCACCCTGCCCATCCAGCTGGCAGGAGCTAAACCTGGTATGTATAAAAAACGAAAAAAAAAAAAATGTATAAAAAGAAAGTTGTTTTAGGGTTTTTAGGGTTCCATACCCGAAGGGTAACCAACGGGACCCTATTACTAATCCTCCGCTGTCCGTCCGTTTGTCTGTCTGTCTGGCTGTATCCCATGAGCCGTAATAGGTAGACAGTTGAAATTTTCACAAAATGTGTATTTCTGTTGCCACTATAACAACAAATAATAAAAATAAATAAATAATTAAAGTGGGTTCCCCTACTAGAAACGTGTTTTTTTTTTGGCTATTTTGCTCGATCTTAATTGGCAATACCTAAATAGTATTAAATCTATTACGATGGTACGGCACCCTTCATGCGCGAGTCGACTCGCACTTGGACGTTTTTTTTGGTTGCTCGGTCAGTTGGCACAAAAACCAGAAGAGGGTATAATGAAAGATATAATTATGACACATATTTTTGCTGTCTCGACTATTAGCTCAGGTCCATTTGGTGATGCTAGGTTGGAGGTCTATGATAGCGGATAAATTCGTAACAGAGTTACCGCTCCCCTGGGCACTCAGACAGGAAAGGAACAGGGGTGGGTTTTATTTAGCAAGAGTCTGACACGCCCTCCCGCTCCACCCAGAGCGGAAGATGTCATTGGATGATACTCCCACCCAAAAAAAAAAAAAAAGGGTGGTAGGTCTATGTCCAGTATTGGACATTTTACGGCTGAAATGTCGAAGGTTAAATAATGCGCGCTGTCTGGAGGCTTTAGTGACGTATCTGTTTATGAATGCATATCAGCTGTATCTGTAAAGGATGTTTTATGTTTCTGAATTTCGTACTAAGCTCGAATGGCTTCCTAATCGCCTTTACCGAAATATCCACATACTTTCTTTGCTTTAAAGAACGCTGTTTCTTTGTAACGCACATTTTGGGTTAAGGATCATCGGAAAATCTTAAATTAAGTACCTATTCGTGTGCATTCCACTGTCTTCATTGACAATTTTTTCACAATTCAAGCAGCTCGTTTTTGAAATGCAATAAAGGTGTCTGTAAGAGTAGTATGCGATAAGGCCGCTCATTGTACACTACTTTTTATTAATGTTTGTCCGGTATGTGTTATATACTTTATTGTAAATAAATAAATATTTCCTGTCAAAAGCTAACCAGCTGTATATTGTTCACAGGTGACCCTCAAACAAACGTGCAGATTCAGGTGCTAACTCCAGGTATGCTGCAAGCTCAGCAGCAGCCCAAATACCAGATGCAGATACCTATACAGGGATACCCACAAGGTACGCAATGTATGACATATTATTATATATAATATATACATATTATCATTTTATATTTCTTAGGTTTCCGTACCCGAAAGATAACGAACGAAACCCTATTACCCCTTTTTTTTTTGTGGAGTGGGAAATCATCCAAAGACTTCTCCCACTCTGTCAGTCAGCGGACTGTATCTCATGAACCGTAATAAGTCAACAGTTAAAATTTTCAGTGTGTTTTTCTATTGCCGCTATAACAAATAATAAAATAAAATTACGATGGCACGGAACAATTAACCTAACAACACACTCAGTGTTGATAAACGAATATCTTTTAAAAAATCGTACATGAAGTAGTTATCAAAAAAATTATGCAAGAACTTGCATAATTAAGATATCAATCTTAGCTCATAACATGTTATTTTATGGCAAATTATTGCATCATTAAAAATATTAGACATTTGAAACTAAGTTTCTCTTACAACTCAAGCAACATTCACTTTTCAAAACAATCATAGTAACCTTTGAACGACATAATATTACCCAAAAGAGTGATGAAAAAGTTAATATTAAAAAAAACATTTTTTAAACAAGATTTTTCAACATAACAATGAACTGAACCAACATGTCAAATTAACTCTGAAGGATAAGAGGAAGTGGAATTGAATTGAAGTCAGCTTGCAAGATTTCACCCGAACAGATAAACATCTTGTAATTAAGTATATTTTTAAATAATATGAAATATCTTGTTTCAAGGTGGTGCAGTGTTGACCGTTGCTTACTCGCCGGAGACAAACGAAAATGGGGGCTTGCAGTTAGTTGGGCAGGGCAGTTTGGGTGAAGGTAAGCTTTCTTTACATTTATTTTTTAAATTGATTTTTGAAGAAAAAATAAATATACGGTCGAATTGAGAACCTCCTCCTTTTTTTTCGTCGGTTAAAAACGAAGAAGGGAGAGTCCTGGGGTAAAGACAAGTCCTTTGAAGTGATTCTTTGAACCATGTTAGGACCAAGTGTAAGTCCCCTCAATTTTTTATTGCGTCATTAGCAGTACTAAATGTTGACTTTCTTAATAAACCTAGTAAAAAACAAACAGCATTTAAAGTGTATTTTCTACACATGCAGGTACATTCAGGCTGCGACCAGGTGATGTTGCCATTGCATAACATTTGTAAATGTTCACTAACTTCACTTGTGCACCCGACTGTAGCAACACTTGCAGTTACTTGATTGATGTTAATGTTCTATGGCCTGGTTTTCACTAAAGTGCATAACAGATGTCTTGAGTACTTAGGCAAAATATCTCCGTTGTTTCACTTCTCTCTCTATGACACATAACCATACTTGAATCATTAATTCGAGATAATTCCAATCCATTGCTACCAACTCAAGTTGCGACTTTATTGTTGAGGTTTTAAGTTGATTTTTCAGTGACCAATTTTTATTAGGAATTTGAATGTATGCCATAGATTTGATACTGTTACGAGCTGTGTATGGGATAAATTATTTTACTCTGATTGATTACCAAATATCCTTTATTAACTCGAACAGTTTATTTATACAAACACTAATTATCTAACAAATCACTATTTTCTTCGTAATTGCTTCTAACTATTCTATAGTGAAATGTTCTAGAATGTTTCTAGAACATTCCTTTGAACCTTCTACGCAGTACCATAATGGAATATTCTCGAGCTTAGTGGAATCGTCTGGAAACCTCGATCGTTCTATGTATGACATTTTTTTTGGTGTGTGAGAAATCATCCAATGACTTCTCCCGCTCTGGGTGGAGCGGGAGGGCGTGTCAGACTCTTACTGACTAAAACCCATCCCTGTTCCTTCCCTGCCTGAGTGCCCAAGGGGTTGAGGATAAATTCGAAAGAGTTACCTCGCCCCTGGGCATTCAGGGCAGGGAGGAACAGGGGTGGGTTTTAGTCAGTAAGAGTCTGACACGCCCTCCCGCTCCACCCAGAGCGGGAGAAGTCATTGGATGATTTCCCATCCCCCCCTCCCCCCTCCAAAAAAAAGGGGAGCGGTATTAAGACATCTCCGCTTTGCTTTGGTGTAAATCAAGACATAGGCTGCATTCAAGTTGAAAGCAAGCAGCTGGTTGCGATATGCCAGCGCTTGAAAGCGCCTACTCGCGCCGGTTGTCAGCGCAAGCGTAGTTTTCACACTTTTTTTCAATATATATTGTTCTAACATAAAGAAGCATTACGAATAATTAGTGTCTCTAGAGTTTCTTACACATTCTTCTCTATAGATATGTAAGCTTTGGAATGTGTGTGTGTATGTGTGGTTGATGGATGACCATTCCACTTTTCCAATATGTTTGTCCAAGATTTTAGATAGTCTGAGAAAATAGAGGAACGTGGAGCAACTTTAGGTGCTACTAAGTTTTTTATTTTTTTATTTATATCATTTGTACAAATACAAACTTAAAATACTTTAAAACAAAAACTGCTAACTAAATAAAACTAAAATAGGGCGTCAAAAAAGTCATTAGATTATTATTAAAAAAGAAAAAACAAAACAAAAAAAAGCTTTGGGTGAAGAGAAAAAAGCGTTCAAAATAATTAAATAATTACAAGTCGAGGACAAACATTCTTAAAAGCTTTTTTTACGTATAATGACTCTACATTTAATTATATTGTTATGAAAGTATCACCGTATATTAATAGAAAGACAAAAATCTTAGTTGCAGGGATTTTGATTTAAATGTAATTAATTTTTGATCAAAATAATATCAGTGTTGCTGTCACATTTGATGAAGTCGTCCAAATTATTTGAACAAATGTACATTGGACAAAGATATTGGATAAGTGGACTATCAACCTAACATCAGTGTTGAAACTACAAAAATGGCAGTGGTTATTTCACATAAATAAGGCTCCCCATCCTTCAAACTAGGAAATTATCCCGTATCTTGAAGAACTGTGGACTTTGAATGAATTGATTAGTAGGTATTTACAGTTAAGCACTCATTCTTATGTTAACAATACAATTTTATTAATATGTTTTGAGTTTTTTTCCGAACCCGGTGAAAACCAGCCACGCGTTAGTATCTGATTTGTTCGGCTTTATTTCGCGTTGGCGAATCGGTGTCAGGTGCCTGCTTCTTGAATGCACCTTCATAATGGGTATAGACAGCACCAGTGTTTGTCTTGTATGCGGTCTGAACTAGTGATGCAACGATATATCGAATTTTATTCATATCGATAGTATCGACCCTAAAATATCGACATGGTTATCGATATATTAGCATTGCCGATACGACATCGTATCTGAAAAAAATAAATATCATTATTTCTAAGTAAACACAAATATGTTTTCGGAAGCATTGGTCATTTTAAACATGACAACATTGGTTTCATGATAGATTTTTGTCTATGGTAATCAATGTTTTGGTTCGTTGCAAATTGTTTGTTTGACAGAAAATTGATGTTTAAAGAAGTAGTTAATTTCATCTTGACTGGCCTGTTGGTCTAGTGGTTAGTGACCCTGACTGCTATGCCGGAGGTCGTGGGTTCGATTCCCACCCAGGACAAATGTTTGTGTAATGAGCACGCTCATTTGTTCTGTGTCTGGGTGTAATTTATCTATAATATGTATGTATTTAGAAATAATTATATAAGTATGTTTATCAGTTGTCTAGTACCCATAACACAAGCTCTGCTTAGCTTGGGACTAGATGGCGTTGTGTGTTAGTTGTGGAATATTATTATTATCTACGATTTATTTCTTGAAAATATTGTACTTAAGCCTTAAATTTAGTTGATGTTAGGCATTGTCAGGTCACGGTGACTTGAGCAGAAATTATTATATTAAATTAATAATTTATATTTTTTAAAAGGGGAAATTTTAAGAAATGGTTGATACGGTTTTCTTCTACTGTTTTTAGGTACTTTTGATAAAAGTTATTGGGAAGTGTGAGAGTATAAAAGTGTCTAATTGTTGCTTTTTGTGTGTACTTGTTCCTTATTTAACATATAGGTAACTTATATCTCATTTATCTTATATAATCTTATTCAATAAAAAATCATTCTTACTTAAAACTCGCAACTTTTTGAAAAATATTAAATTATCGATAATATCGCATTGCAACTGTTGTTATTATCGATTATCGATATTATCAAGCTTTCAGTAAAAATATCGATATTTTCATCTACGTGCAACCCTAGTCTGAACCCATCTTAATATCACGAATAGTTTTCTTACACATGGATGTCTCAGCGTTTTAAAGACTTGTATGCTAGATTTAACTGGGTATCATTACTGTGAATGAAGAGAACATACATTTTTAATTTTTTCATATACTCTTCTTTGTACAATTGTAAATGTATAGAAATATAAGAATAAATTTGTAGAATTATTATATTGAAAGTGGATATAAGAGCAAAGTGTGACATTGTAAATTTCAACGCCTGATTCCGAAACTATGATTTCTGATAAAACTAGCTTCTGCCTGCGGGGATAATTATCTATATACCAAAAAATATCTACAGTGGTTGTGCATTTTAGGCGTGAAAACGTAACAAACAGACTGACAGGCGCATCGCATTAATTATAATTAATAGTATAGATGTTATGGTTTATAATAAAAAGTAACAAATCATTGAAAACACAATAATGATTCTTTTATCCCATATTATTATTGATCTATGATATCTTAGACAAAGCTCCATTAGCTTAAATACAACTTATATGAACTTAGCTCAGAATCCCGATGACTCAAATAGGCATTATTAGAATTGACATACATACGAAAAATAATTTATTTGGGGGAGACTGGTGCCTAAACTAAGCCGAAGCCTGTATTTCAGGACACCAGGACCCCACCTAAATGAAAATATAATAAAGTAAAAATAGTTATAATAAGCAAATGAAATAGGTAGGTAAGTACATATAAAAGTTTCCCTATCCAAAACCAAAAATAGGTAAAACTAAATAGCTTCAAAACAACTTATTGCTACTAGTTATAAATATAGTAGAAGAGTGTATGAGTGTGTGAACATCGAGACAGAGTAGGTATGTGTGTTGTGTGATGAGTGAGTTTGTGGTGTGTAGTGAATGTCTGTGAAAGTTTGTTTATTTACCAAAAAAACAGTGCTTAACATTTTCTTATAATCAACATTAATCTAGTTTACATAAAAAAAATAAAAACTTGTGCATGGTGTCCCTCCGCGCGGAAGAAGTGAAACTTCGTAATGTGGAAATGATAATAGGAAGGGGTAGAAATTGATTTTTAGTGAAATCATATTGTTTCTTTAAGACAAACTTTATTAACATTGCTTACAATTCACAACTGATCGCATCTTTTAATTATCATTTTCGAGTGGAGAAATATTCAAATCTACAACATTTACAATGTGATTATGATAACTAAAGTAAGATAGTGTGGAGGTGAGCGGAACAGAGTGTAAAGTCCCGCAAACCTCCGTTGAAAAGGGAGGATCCTCCGACCAGACGGGTGTTGTGTCTGGTCCGGGCAACTGCCCGATGGTTGATTTCGGACTGTTGTATATGTTCAAATCGCGCGGAGAACTCTGCTTGCGCGATGTAGAATTCTTGCTATTTTTAGTTCGTGTGCGGCGTCATAGATGTCGCTACATCACTCCCCTCCGGAGATCGGAGATCGATGGTTCTTGATGAGTCGTCCATACGAGGTGCATTCAATAAGTACCTAGCCTCATCGCCAGAGGGCGCTGTAGTTTCAAAAGAGTTTTACCACAGTGTAGCACATTCTTTTTTAATTCTTTTTTAAAATTTTCATTCCAATCCCTTCATTTGTTTTAATTTGACAACTTATGGAAGCGAACGTGTCGATCGGTTTTACAAAAATGGAAAAAGAGCAATATCGTTCGGTGATTCGATTCCTATTTTTGGAAGGGAAAACGCGCATCGAAATCAAAGAGCGCTTGGATGCTGTGTACGGTGACTCTTCTCCATCGATGGCCACCGTCAAGAATTGGTTCAACGAGTTTGCACGTGGCCGTACGTCGGTTTTTGATGAACCACGTCCAGGTGCACCGAAAACAGCTGCTACGGAGGAAAACATTAAAAAAATCCATGATCTCGTATTGGCAGATCGCCGATTGAAGGTTAGGGAGCTAGCTGAGACTGTAGGCATTTCAGAAGGAACAGTGCATCATATTCTTCACGAGGAACTCGGCATGAGAAAGCTGTCGGCGCGATGGGTGCCGCGTTTACTCACACCAGAAAACAAGCGCAACCGTGAGACCACATCGGAGACGTGTTTGGCGCTGTTTAAGCGGAATCCAGCGGAGTTTTTGCGTCGTTTTGTGACCGTCGATGAAACCTGGATCCACTGGTACACACCAGAGACCAAGGAGCAATCAAAACAATGGATCCAGACCGGGGAACGTGCTCTAAAGAAGGCGAAAACTGTAAAATCGGCCGGAAAAGTTATGGCCATCGTTTTCTGGGATTCACAAGGTGTGATCTACATCGATTACCTCGAGAAGGGTAAAACAATTACAGGGCTTTACTATGCCGATTTATTGGGCCGATTCGACGCCGAATTAAAGAAAAAACGACCCCATCTGGCGAAGAAAAAAGTGCTGTTTCACCACGACAACGCACCGGTTCACACGTCTGCCGTTGCCATGGCCAAATTGGTCGAATTACGCTACGAATTGCTGCCCCATCCACCGTATTCTCCAGATTTGGCCCCTTGTGACTTCTTTCTGTTTCCTCATCTGAAAAAATCACTCGCCGGGAATAGATATGGATCAAATGAGGAGGTTATCGCCGCCACGGAGGCCTATTTTGCAGAGTTTGACAAAAACTATTTTTCGGACGGGTTAAAAAAGTTGGAGCATCGCTGGGCTAAGTGTATCGAACTAAAAGGAGACTATGTTGAAAAATAAATTGCCACTTTTCCAAAATTTTCGTTTACTTTTTGTAAGCTAAGTATTTATTGAATGACCCTCGTACATCTTGTGATGCTTGCCGGGCCAGTGGAAGGTTGGTTCCAGTGAGTCGGAACCGGAAGAGCCGCATAGTTCACGGTGAGTCGGAACTGTCTGCGGTGATGCCCCAGTGAGTCGGGGTGTTGCTATCCCAGTGAGTCGGGATGATGCCCCAGTGAGTCGGGGTGATGATGTCCCAGTGAATCGGGATGATGCCCCAGTGAGTCGGGGTGATGATGTCCCAGTGAGTCGGGATGATGTCCCAGTGAGTCGGGATGATGCCCCAGTGAGTCGGGGTGATGATGTCCCAGTGAATCGGGATGATGCTGCAGGCTCCAGTGGGTCGGAGTGGTGCTGTGCGACGTAGTGGCTTGACTGCTGGCGTTGACCAGGAGAGGTTCTTCGACCGGCCGAAGGTGCTGTTCGCTGCGCCAAGATCGCTGATGAGGTTGATGGTGATGAAAGAGGCTGAGGATGCTGACCAGGAATGCGCATCCGCTGCATGCTGGTGGTCAGGATACCCGTAGAAGCCGTTGGTACTGGCTGGCTGTATGACTCGTTGCTCAAGAGCTTGAAGGAAGCGATGATGATGACGTCACGCTGAAGTAGCTGCACGAAGGCTGCGCTGACGTTCATGGTCGAGGGTCACCAGTGTGGAGGTATGCGGAACAGGGTGTAAAGTTCCACAACCTCCATTGAAAAGGGAGGATCCTCCGACCAGACGGGTGTTGTGTCTGGTCCGGGCAACTGCCCAATGGTTGATTTCGGACTGTTGTATATGTTCAAATCGCGCGGAGAACTCTGCTTGCGCGATGTAGAATTCTTGCTATTTTTAGTTCGTGTGCGGCGTCATAGATGTCGCTACAATACGAAATGTTTGAGTTCTATTTTTTCAATATTTCTTGCAAAAACTGCATCAATGGATTGCTAACGCTCGCGCTGGCCTGTAACAGGTATACTACGCGCATGCGTTCGAGTGCCACGCATTCACTCTGGCTCTGTTTCTTTCTATTCCCCCTCCCCAGGAGCGTTGAACGTTTAACGCAACAGTGCTTTCATACACCCTCCATGGTAGCGTTAAACGTTTAACGCAACCTTGTTGGAAGTCGCATTACAAGTTTTACTTCAAAAACAGAAATAAGACGCAAAGGAATTTGCTTATGGAGAGTTGTGTGTGTGTGTGTGATGGGGTGTGTATGTGATGGTGTGAGTGAGTGTGTGTTGGTTTGTCACGAAATTACCTTTAAAAGAGATTCGGATTCACTATATGATTGGGCTAGCAGCCATTTGCGAATAATCTTTTTTAATTGGCTTATTCTTAAGTTATTTTATTTGTATGTTTAGGATGACAGGTTTATATTTTATAATTTAAATACTACAAAAAATCACATTTTATTTCTTTATTTCCAGTAGTTTTTCAGTTTTCTGATAGTCTAATCCTAATAACCATGAAGCCATTTTTTACAATAGGGTCTATTAAGCATTATCACTAAACCAACCTCTATTTTGTACCAACAGGGCTTCAAGTATTGGCTGCATTACCACAGGAGATGCAGATAGTACAACAAACACAAAACAAGGACCACATGCAACAAAATATGCCTCATGTAAGTATCATCACTAATGTTTCAATTTATTGGACGAATTTTAAGGAAGAATAGAATTTTTTTAAAAGTATGGGGAGACCAAAGAAACAATGGGTGGACTGTGTCAAAGACGATGGGCCGTATTTATAAAAAAAACAACCACGAGATTAGTTTAGACACAGATTAGTAGGGTCTTAAGGCGCATTTAACTGTCATTAAATGATCTTTAAAATGGTGAAGTTTTGTTAAAAAATCGTTCCCGCGTTAGACATAACTTTACAAATTAATTACACTATGTTATAAAAATATAATTTCGAATATTCACGTATCAAATTATTACGGAAATTGTATAGATATATATACATATATTTTTGAAGTGAAAACTTTTTTAGCGGCGTTGAGCACTTCGTTAGACATAACTTTACAAATTAATTACACGATGTTATAAAAATATAATTTCAAATATTCACTTAACAAATTATTACGGAAATTGTCTAAAGTACGGCCAACGAGAAGCGATACCAAATGTAAACAAAACCCATGCGAAAATGGGCGATAAAATGGCCGCCCGAATGTTGGCGAACCCGTCTTAACGTTGTCATGTTTTTGCCGGGAGAACGAGACATTACGACAAAGGCACAAGATGGAAAGAGATAAATATTAGATTGTCAACGCCACAGTTGTTCTTTAGGTTAATGACCTTTCGTATCGCTGCTAGTTGGCCTTACTCTAGAGTAACATATATTTTTGAAGTGAAAACTTCTTTAGCGGCGTTGAGCACTTTTCTTGGGATGGGTATAAAATTTTAAACTCGCGTCAGGACACGTGACCTGATCGAAAATTCGTAAGACGATTCCAAAATATTAAAAAATGCACTACGTTAATGTTCAAATTTTCACTTCTGCCGACACTTCCGGAGTGCAACCCGCTGTTTTTTTTTTTTTCAAAGTAATAAGACTAGACGTTTCATATTCATATATTTATTTGTGTACCATAATGTCATTAAAGATGTTACAATAATGGCTTAAGGATTTGTCACACTGGATGCGTTCTGCGGCCTGCGGTCAGGTCAAAGCGAACGCAGCCCGCATCATGTATGAACAACTATGTCGGTATCAATATATTTTGTATAGAATGCGATCTGACCGTGCGAGCACAACCAAAGAACGCATGTTGGCCCGACGGGGCGGTGGGGAGGGAAGGACGCGTACGGAACGGTTGGCTGCGGGCACGCGAGCTGCGGGCTGCGGGCGGCGGGCAACGGCCAGTTAGTTGCTGTTCGTCAGCGGAGTGCACACAAGTTCATAAAAAAAATGTCTAACGAACAAACAGAGGAGTTTATAGATGTCGTACGACGTTATCCGTATTTGTACGACTTGGAAGATCCCCATTATCGCCCGGACCGCTGACCGGTTGCCCTGCCCGGATCGCTGACCGATTGCTGTGCCCTGACCGCAGACCGATTGTCCCGACCGACAGCGTTGTTCATACATGATGCGGGCTGCGTTCACTTTGACCTGACCGCAGGCCGCAGAACGCATCCAGTGTGACAAATCCTTTAAAGCTAAAACACAATTATGGACCCTGTAGGGCACAGCAAAACATAAAACAGTGTCAATAAGCTAATTAAATAATTACAATTTTGGAAATAAAATAGATAGTCAAATTACTAATAATTAACATGTCTTACTTAAAATAAATCATAATAAATTGAGATCATTTTCCATACTACTACTCATTATTTAAAATTATCATGTCGATTAATATTATTGTCATTCAAATATTCATTTACTGTATAGTATGCTTTTTCAAATAATATTTGCTTGAGTCGATTTATAAATGATATTTCACTAGTTTCATTCTTTACGTCATTTGGGAGTTTATTATATATTTTTATTGACATGAAATAAGGACTGTTTGAATGCAGATTCATGCGCGAGAGACAACAACACGACGATGTGACGCGACGGCGACGGCGGTTAACATATCCTTGTATTTAACCGATCGGTCGGGTTTTAATAATAAGTCATGTATTTCCTAACAAATTTACATATTTCTACAATATAAATAGATGGTAAAGTAAGTATTCTATGTTTTATGAAAAAAGGTTTACAAGTTTCGGTTTGAGCAATATTAACAATGATTCGAATTAATTTCTTTTGGAGAATGAAAAGGAGTCATGCCGTTTCATTCCACGGGTTGCCGCGGCACGCCATTGCATCTCGCGAGACGTATGGGTCACTTTGTGTCGAGGAATTATGATTGCTAAGCTAGTTGAAATAAGGTTATAATTTGTGCAGCGGTCATTTCGGGTAATGGGGCGCAGTCCAATTCACCATTTGTAGATCATGTTCTCCACAAATTATGCACCCAGAAATGTCTTTTCGTCAAATTAGCCGTTCTCATTTGTCTCTCTTCATCTTCAGCTAGAAGTGCTATTAATACTAAATCCCAGTCAACCATAACGACACAACCAACTTCGAATCCGCGCGAAGCAAAACTGATTGATGCCAGAGTGGCTGGGCTTTCAGCAGAATGCCACGGCATGCTACGGGATACCACGGCATGCCGAAACACAATCTGCCATGCCACGGAACGCCGTGGGATGCCGCAGCACAATCTGCCGTGGCATGCCGGCAGTGAGCTCCGGCCCTAAGGAAGTTTTCACTACAATCCAAACAGCGGTGTCGCTCGAGTTCAATTGTTTTTTCCCATCTTAAAAATGCCCAACGCGCCTAAAGAAGTTTTCACTTCAAAAAACCGGCCAAGTGCGTGTCGGGCCACGCGCAAGGTAGGGATCCGTAGACCGTACTTCACCTAAGTAATGCATTTCCAAGGATTTTGTATTTTGTTCGAAATTAAACAAGTAGAAACCTTTTATAAGTTGGGCGCCTATTACTCTATTACTGGCTCAACGTGCCTACGTGTTAATCATTGAGTATACAAACACAAGTGTATATATGTATCTGAGCGTGACGGTCACGCCACGCGAGTTCAGTGCTTTTCCCCATCCCAAAAGTGTCAAACGAAGTTTTCACTTCAAAAAAATTGTATCTAGTAACCTGAATTCAAACAGTAAGAGTAATAAAATATAATTCCACAGGTGTACATAACCCCGAACCAGCAAGTAACCATTGTCAATGCGCCGGAGAATAAGACGCTGAATAACAACACATCATCGGACAACAACAACGCTGGCACAATGGACATCATCATCAAGGAGGAGTGTGATGATATGAATGATGATGTAAGTACTAAGTGGCATGGTAGCGTAGTGGATAAGGTGTTCTGGTTTACATAGTGGCGATTTGTGGTTTCAAATCTCACCTGTGTCTAATCATTTTCTGCCCGGGGGTTGGTTTAAATTCGAAAGAGTTACCTCGCCTTTGGGCATTCAGGGCAGGGAGGAACAGGGGTGGGTTTTGGTCAGTAAGAGTCTGACACGCCCTTCCGCTCCACCCTAGAGCGGAAGAAGTCATAGGATGATTTCCCACCCCCCAAAAAAAAAAGTACACCTGTTTTTAACCGACTTCTAAAATGAAGGAGGTTATGTGTTCGACTGTATGTATGTTTTTTTTTTATGTTGTCCACCGATTTTTCTGTCAGTTGTGGACCGATTTTCAAAATTCTTTTTTTTTATCCGAAAGAATATACTCCCGAGGCATTTCTTCAGCGCTTTTTGAAAAACTGAACAAAAACGAAAAATATGTATACATAGATGCCGTTTTGGTTTCCTCCAATTACGAGTAAGTATGTTTAAATGCCATGTTGTTGGGGTTTTGAGTTCTGGGGTATAACAACTAAAAAGTGAAAAATAAAAAACTTATTTACAAAGAAGAAAATACAATAAAAAATTACTTTTATTTTGGAATTCGGTGTCAAATAACGAAGAAATAAAACACAAACACCGACTGCCGAAATCAAAGTAATTTTTAAATTTTTTGTTAATTTTCTTTTTTGGAAGTCGGTTATTTTTTTGTAGCCATGCAATTTATTAAGGCCCTTCTCACGTTCCAGTGGCGCCCTCATTGAATACAAAATCGTAGCATAGCACAGAAAATAAATATAAAAAAATCCAACTTCACGTTTGTTACAAAGAGGATAAAGAATTTTTACGTTGTTAAAACAGGTCTCAAAATGTTTCGTATCCAAAGTAGTAGGCAAAAGTATCAGAAACGGCCGTTTTTGGTACTTTTGCCTACTACTAATGTGAAGTTGGATTTTTTAATATTTATTTTCTGTGCTATGCTACGATTTTTTATTCAATGAGGGCGCCACTGGACCGTGAGAAGGGCCTTAATGGTGGATGACTAAGCATGATTCTTTGGCTTACCAGAATGTTCGGAACGTTTGGTAAATCTCTTTCGAAAGTATCCAAGAACAATGCTTCTCCAAGTTTTTTTTTTTTGTGAATGTACTCTTCAACATTGACGAAAACAATAGCTGGCAATATAGACATTTAAAATATCTGATTTCAACCGTGAATTTCACTAAGATTTTATGAGAAAGTTGATTAGTCTTTACTTGGTAATATTTTAGGTTATGTGTATACACCACAAACGGCGAGAATAACTGCAGTTAAATATAAAAAAGGGCTCCATAACAAAGATCCTTCATGGATGTAGGAGGTAGAATACGCCATTCAAATTCACAATTAAATGATTCAATAAACAACTGATCTCCTTACAGGAAAACATGCTACTGTTGTATATATTTATTAATCCGTCGCGCGTCTTGTTAGCGGATACAATAGATTTTTAATTGTTTACGACCCATGCGCTGTCCGCCAGACATGCAAGAGGCTAAGGCCGAATGCAAAGTCGCATAATTTCTGCTAGATTCGGTTTGATACAAAAATCCTGTTTCGTTCACACGGCGACGCAAAATGAGTTGTCTGGCGGCCCAATAGAATTTTTGCCGAGCAGAAATTACGCGACTCACAACTCAAAAAATTACGCTCGTCTGGCTTCACCCTAAGGCGTACATAGCCGCCAAATGGCACCCTCATTGAATAAAAAATCGTAGCAAAACGTCGAAAATAAAGATTAAAGAATCCTATGTTGCGTTTGTTACAAATAGGATAAGGTATTTTTACGTTTTTAAAACAGGATTCAAAATGTTTCGTATCCAAAGTAGCAAGCAAAAGTACCAAACACGGAATTAAAGAATCCGTTTTTGACACTTTGGATACGAAACATTTTGAGTATCAAAGTAGCAAAGATACGATTTTTTATTTAATGAGGGCGCCCCACTTATGCGGAGGTTAACCGAAAAAAAGAGGTTAACCGTTATTGTCACCAGGCGGCGCTTATACAGTTTAAGTACAAATTAACATTTACACAAACGCGTCGAGTGCGTTAAAAACTCACACTAGGCCCTCTGATCGTTAGATCTAAAATCGAGTGTCTACGCCATACTAAAGAATAATGTTGTTTCGTGTAGGAGAGCTCACAAGGAACGGAGGCGAGTGAGACGATGCCGTGGCAGCTCAACCCGCACCACCAGCAGGACCTCGTCAAGTACCTAGCCACGTTGCCGCCACAGGTATGTTCTTTTCCTACAAGCTTTTATCTAGTTTCACCTGTCTTCATGTCTGTGTGTATACATGGTGTAACAGAAAGGTGTGGTCATATTTTAAGAACTGCATCGGCCCACCAATATTTCTTCAAGAAAACCTGAGGAAATTCTCAAAAAAGTTTACCTCCCATACATAAGCATAGGTACAAATATTGATCAGCTGATGATAACTTGGTATGGAAAGTCCATTTTTTTTATTGGCACTTTTTCTATTTTTTGTTAGAGAAAGTTGATCATTTCCATGGGGAAAACCGGTTCTTAAAATATGACCACACCTTTCCGTTACAGCCTGTATAATCTCAAAGCTTGCAAGTTAAATTTTACCCACTTCCTAGTGTTAGTTTGAGCTGAAATTTGACGTACACGTTTGTTAGATTTAGAGGAGCTCTAGGCTAAAGTAATAACAGCCGCACAGGTCGATCCATTAGGTTAAGCTACGCTTATCGGGGTTGGTCCATGGATGGGTGACTATCTTTACATACCGAGACTCCTCCGTGCCTCGGAAAGCACCAGTCTTACCAAGGGGTATCGTATTACCCAGTAACTGGGTTGTGGAGGTCATATAGGTATCGCCCCATGTAAAATACTGGTGTTCAGCTGAATCCGGTTAGACCAGAAGCCGACCCCAAGATAGTTGGGAAAAGGCTAGGCAGATGAGGTAGATGATGTTTGTTAGGGTTAAAGAATGTTTATTCCTCACAGGAACATGATACAGTTCACGCATATGAGATTAAAATTTTACAAACAAATAAATTGTAGGCTTATGTTACGCAGAATCCATGTAAAATAAATTAAAATAATTTTGAGACTTGTGACAAGGAATTTTTAATATAAATAGATGGCTCATAAATAAGCCTATGACCCTCCTCCATCTGAAGTTATGGCCCCCACAGTCAGGTCAGGTCCGAAGCACCCCCAAAATATTTTATAGAAATTATTGTTGTGCGGATAATAATATATCCTTAAATCGATGCAATGGTCAGCACCATTTTTGGACATCTACAAACAATTTTTATAAAGTGGTAAAATTGAAAAGTAAAAAAAAAAAAAAATTGTTGTAACTATTTTGGTACCCGCTTAACTGAAGAAATGAATAGCTGATGAGTCATAGAAAAAACTGTCACTCCGGGAGTACCGGCAGAAGTGAAAACTTGAACAAAATCTGCTACGCGATCCGCTACGAGTGCTACGACGGTCGGTGATGGTGACGCGCGAGTTCAATAGTTTTTTCGCATCTCGAAAATCCCCAACGCGCCTAAAGAAGTTTTCATTTCAAAGAGTCCCCAACATTTGTGATATCCATCACGTCTAGGTTTTGAAGTACTGATCAATTTTTCAACTACCGTCACGTTACGAATTTAAGGCTGCTCTCTCAAAAAAAGCTTGAAAAAGCATGTCGATGAAGCAGCTTTTTTCGTCGGCACATACTGAGAAATTACATCTGAAAAAATAGTAATCTACATTTTTTTATTTTTAGCCATAATTTTTCCATCGGTATCACATTAATAAGAAAAAAAAAACACCAAATCGTTGAGATGAAACAATTTTACCCCTTAATTTTTCCTTTATATTGCAAAGCAATAAAAAAATGATTTGGTTTTGTTACTTTTAGAAATATGTCTAATTTGGGACAGCTCTCCTTGATGGGCGAGTCCTATTACAGGGTGGACGTACGACGCGTTACGTGAGCTCAGCACAGAACATGGAAAGCTAACTTTAGCTAACCACTCAAGGCCATTGACGTTAATACAAGCCTTAAGAAATAGTTGACGTTTTCGAAGTTTATTTTTAACAGACTTCAAAAAGAAGGTTATCAATTCGGATGTTTGTATTATTATATATTTTTTTATGTATGTTCGGGCACAACTCCGTCATTCATTGACCATTTGCAAAATTCTTTTTTTTATAAGAAAAGGTTTTATTTCGAAATGGTCCCAATTCATTTCATATAGATCTGATGATGAGTTTCGGAGACAGACAACGGAACTCTTAAAAAATTGACAGCAAATCAACCGTGATTGTTGCGATCTAATGTCTGTTATTGTTAACACAATTTAATGGGGAACCGCAACTAAAAAGTGAAAAATAAAAAACTTTTAAACGTTTTTTTATTATGTTTTGTTTAATATCGTTCTCAATTGATAACCTTAAAATATTAATACGTACGAGCATATCTTTTAGTAACCAATATGAGTTCTAAACTAAGGGGCCCTCGAGGCCCTGAAACTGCTGCTGCATAAACCAAATAAGTTCACATCCACTTCACATTAAACTCGGTGTGATAATTTTTTTAATGATATAATTTTTTAAATAAATAATAATTTTTATGATAGTCCGGTCAATCTAGACCAAAAAATGAGAGTGAAGTTACATAAAGTCCCAACAAGCTGAAAATCAGTAAAATTGTTCAAAACATAATTATAAACAATGTCTAAAAGTGCCCCATCATTCCCGTGTATGGAAAAAAAATTATTCAAGGTCAAAGGTAAAAAAAATGAGTTTTTCGCGATTTTCAGCAAAACGGTAAGTTTTATCATAAAAGTACCTCAGACATAAATTGTAGATCATAAAATTATCTATAAAAAATTTATCATTACTTTTTCTTACGAGCCACCGTTTCTGAGATATAACGATTCAAAAAGTTATAAAAGTTGTTATCGTTGTAGCGACATCCGTTCCTACATCGCGCAAGCAGAGTTCTCCGCGCGATTCGAACATATACAACAGCCCGAAATCAACTATCGGGCAGTTGCCCGGACTAGACACAACACCCGTCTGGTCGGAGGATCCTCCCTTTTCAACGGAGGTTTGCGGGACTTTACACTCTGTTCCGCATACCTCCACACTGGTGACCCTCGACTATGAACGTCAGCGCAGCCTTCGTGCAGCTACTCCAGCGTGACGTCATCATCATCACTTCCTCCAAGCTCTTCAGCAACGAGTCATACAGCCAGCCAGTACAACGATAACGCCGACAACGATAACGCCGACAACGATATGCCGACAACGATAACGCCGACATCGATACGCCGACAACGATAACGCTATTCATATTATGACGATAACAACTTTTATAACTTTTTGAATCGTTATATCTCAGAAACGGTGGCTCGTAAGAAAAAGTAATGATACATTTTTTATAGATAATTTTATGATCTACAATTTATGTCTGAGGTACTTTTATGATAAAACTTACCGTTTTGCTGAAAATCGCGAAAAACTCATTTTTTTACCTTTGACCTTGAATAATTTTTTTTCCATACACGGGAATGATGGGGAACTTTCAGACATTGTTTATAATTATGTTTTGAACAATTTTACTGATTTTCAGCTTGTTGGGACTTTATGTACCTTCGAATGTCTAAATTGACCGGACTATGATATATTTTTCAAATATATAATAATTTTTATGATAGAATATTTGAAGTCAGTGTCAGTATTTACAATATTCATGGTGCCACAAATACGCCAATTGATGAAAGACCCGACCTTCGATACAAAGCTCAACGTTAAGGAATTTTAGGAAAACAAAGAGGCGAAAATACTGAAAAACTAGTAAAGGACAACATTTCGTTATGCAATCATAAGAAAAGATGGGGTGTAGGATGTCGATGAAAATCCATTTTCTTAATTCTTATTTTCTTTTTTTCCTCCTAAACTTGGAGCGATGTGAGCGAGTGATGAATAAGGTGAGAGATTCCACCAGTTTCTTTGTAATGTTGTGTGTACATAAATTATTAAATAAATAAATGATTTCTGTGATGAGCTAAACTATGAAAGAGCTATACGCTAAAATTCGGCGGATGGCGAATAGCCCACGGGAGCAGATACTAAAAAAGAGGCATTGCGGGTGTGTTGCCATCCCAGCCCCCATACCCCAAGTAATGAAATTTTTCCTATGTAACATAAATAAAATACTAACACACATTTTATAATTGCAGCAAACACAAGCCCTTCCGGTATCCCTTCAACAGTTCTTACGACTGAACCCGACGGACGTGAAGAAGTCGGAGCCTGTGGAAATTGAGATTGAGATGGATGATGTCACTGACGACAGGAGAGAGGAACCCGTCGCGGAAGCTGTTCTGAGTGAAGGTAAATATTGCAATAGTGGCCTGCGCCTGTGTGTCTCATACATTGATCCATTTTACAGTCGGGATAATCAATTGTTTATACACATAAAACAACAGCATTTGCCCAAATTAGCATCTGTTCAGATTTTGGCCACGCACCAAAAAATACTTGTACTGCATATTAACCTTAACACCTCAGGACCCTGCGTTTACTACAGGCGACAGTAATCCCCCGCCTGGCCGGGCCCCGCCTCGCCATAAGCGGCGGCAGTTTCGCGCGCTTTAAAACTCTATTATTACTAATAAGGAACGATTTTACTCCGGCAGTGCTGATCCGGCGGTGCGGGGCGACAGTGTTGATAGCTGTCGCCCCTCGTCGACGCAGGGCCCTAACGGGTTAAGGTGAAATCTCCAGGGTAGCCCGCGAAAATTCAAATTTTCTTACGTTTTTTGCAATTTGCAGGTCAGTATCAGGTTGTATCTTGGTCAAAATATGATTCGCGGCCGTAGCAAGTACGTATTTACAGAACTGTAATCATTAAAATCATCAATACAACTCTCTCAGTTAGTAGTATTGATGCCAAATGTCATGATTTCATGAAATACTTACATTTGACATCCGTTCTAACTGAAAGAGTTGTATTGATGATTTTAATGATTATAATTCTATAAATACATACTTGCTACGGCCGCGAATCAATTTTTGACCAAGATACAACCTGACACTGACCTGCAAATTGCAAAACACGTAAGAAAATTTGAATTTCTCGGGCTACCCTGGCGCTTCCACTTTAATGAAGTTCCAACTTACTGTGATTTTTGCCATAAGTGTCAATTAGTTTCCCTGACCCTACAATTACAGCTCTTAAACCGTGGAAATTTATGGCACAGATTTAACAGACAGAGCAATTTTATATGCGAATTTTTTAAGCGAAATACCACGCAATCTTAACCTTTTAGCTAGCGTAAATACAGCCGCTTCGGGTCAATGCGACCCCGAAGCGGTTGTAAACAAAATAGCTTGATACGGCAACTTTGCGTCGTGCATCTCCTCTTGCATCTCAAAGTGCGCCAGCTACGAAGGTAGACTAAACGTTTTTCAAATTTTTATATCTACCTGGTTAAACTCACCAATTGGCACTTACTTGATTCATTCAAATTTTATTAGCATGCTTAAGAAGATCTTTTTATGAGACTAACTTTAACTAACTTTATTCATCGAGAACAGGTAATGACTCTCGAAAAAATATGTAAGTAAAGATAGTTGTTGTTTTATTTTTTCGTTTTTATTTATAACAAACCCTAAGGGTCGATTTTTTAATAATCAGATAACTTATGCGGTTTGACATATTTTCTATATGCATAAAACGCGTCAAACCACAATTTTATACTTCTGCGGAGACAAAATATCTGAAGATTGAAAGATCGGCTCTAAATTAGGTAGGTAGGTACTAACACCAAATGTGGTGTTTTCAGGAAAACACGTAGGCTCAAACTCAGGAAGCTTACTAAAACAGACGATACAAGATGAGATCGCATTATTATACAACAAAGGCATATATTTACCTTTTAGGTGTTTTAAACCACTTAAAGATTATCTGGAGCTAATATATCCTGACCGAGGAAATCCAAATAAAGCTGACCAAAGAATAAATTATACTTTTGAATTTGTAGATTGTAATTTAAATCATAACATTGAGTCACAAATTGAAACAGTGGTTCTGACTGGAGACCATCCGCTTAGCGATGAACCGCCAGAAATTGTGCCGCCGAAAGATAGTCTTTACACTAATTTTCCAAAATTAGTCAAAAGCCCCATCGCCATCGCGCTATCGCAGTCGAATAAAAATATACAAAGAAGAAGACTTCAAAAACTGTCGCCACCCCTCGTTAAGAAGCTGCCGTCACCCCTCGTTAAGAAGCTGCCGTCACCCCTCGTTAAGAAGCTGCCGTCACCCCTCATTAAGAAGCTGCCGTCACCCCTCGTTAAGAAGCTGCCGTCACTCCTCGTTAAGAAGCTGCCGTGCCTGCTGCCGCTACCGCCTCCGCAACCAGTCACGCCGCTACCATCGAAGAAGCGGCTCGTGATACATGTTCCTGTGAATAAGAATCATAAAAGACCTAAAATCCAAAAATAAGAGCGGCGCGGTCCGCCTTTGCTGACCCCAGCAACCTTAACATCTTTACCGCTGCCGCTCCTGCTACCGATTCCACCTGAACTTCCCCCAAGCTCCGACCATCACCACTACAACCAAAACCACATCCATTTTCACTATCTCTCTCAACATCGCTACCATCGGTGCTGCCGATTCTGCTCTTGCCGCCAGAGATAAACTCTTCAAATCTCTCGGCAAATAAATCTATTGAAAAATTGCAACTTTGTAGCTGTGCAAATGCCATTTAAAAATAGGAAGAAAGCAACAATTTCGAATATTTAAGAAGTTTTATAAGATTTGTAGCTTCAAAAAACAAATTACTCCGCACCCGGAGCGCATAAAATTAAAATCATTTTTAAATATTACATTCCTAATCTAAAAGATTGGAAAAAAATTAAAGTTTGCGAGGCATTTTTCAAACACATTTTTGCGATCTCTGGTAATACATTAAACCGCATAGAGCAACGTAAAAACTGGTACGGCTTGGACCGGTGGACTGGTGACTGATCTAGAGTGAGATCCCAGAGCTGCCAAACATTACTTATTTTCTGAATAACAAAATTTGTGGAATTGAGTAGTGTATGTACTTTGAAAGTACGCATGCTAGTTTGAGCCGACGGCCAATTTACCGGTATTAGGTGTTAAAGATCGCGGGTTTGCGACAGTCGTGGAGAGGATCTGGCAACTGGGACTCGAGGTGGCATTGCACAAGTCCGAGGTCATGTGTTTTCATGGTCCTCGGAACGCGCCACCGTCGGGTTCCCGGATAACGGTAGGAGGGGTTGACATCGGCGTCGAGGGGACGATGGAGTACCTGGGACTCGTCCTCGACAGCCGGTGGAACTTCGTCGAGCACTGCCGACGTTTGGTTCCCAGACTGGACAGGGCCGGGGCCGCCTTAAAGCGGCTCCTACCCAATCTGGGGAGTCCAAACGCCTCCTGCCGGAGGCTCTACGCGGGGATCGTGCGGTCCATGGCCCTTTACGGGGCACCGGTGTGGGGGTAGCGATCAGCTCGCCAGATGAACGCGTCCCAAAGGGTCATGGCGATCCGAATGAACCGAGGATACCGCTCGATCTCCCGTGAGGCGGGTGAGCCTCCTTGCCGGACTGTCGCCATGGGATCTGGAGGCAAAAGTCCTCGCGCACCTGTATGAGTGGCGCGAGGAGGCGAAAAGGCGGGGCGAAACTCCGCTGCCGCGATACCTCGCGGCTGGGCGGACAGAGCTCCGGCAAGATCTCATGGCGAGATGGAGAGAGCGACTGTCGCAACCTAGCGCTGGGCACGCCACCATTGCGGCGGTAGTGCCCCTCTTTGAGGAGTGGCTGGAGCGGCGCCACGACGTTCTCACCTTCCGCCTGACGCAGGTCCTCACCGGACACGGAAGTTTTGGGAGGTTCCTTTGTAGGATAAGGCGGAGGGAAACGCCCGGGTGTCCCCACTGTGGGGATCGCCCAGAGGACACGATAGAGATCTGCCCCGCTTGGGCGGAGCCCCGCCGTGTCCTCGTGGAGGCGAGACTCCCTGGGCAGAGGACGTCGCGAGACGATCTCCAGCCACCGTAGACCTGCCCGATCAGCACCAGGCCCGAGAGTTGACGGCGCGTAGTATTCCACGCGCGCCTAAAAGAGTTGTCAGCAAACACGATGGGGCCCGTCATGGCCGATGCCTGCCCAGAGGTTGAGGATAAATTCGAAAGAGTTACTCGCCCCTGGGCACTCGGGGCAGGGAAGGAACAGGGGTGGGTTTTAGTCAGTAAGGTCTGACACGCCCTTCTGCTCTACCCTAGAGCGGGAGATGTCATTGGATGATTTCCCAACCCCACAAAAAAAAAAAAGTTAAAGTTACGTTATATATTTTATTCACTTTTCTTAAAGTTTGAGTGTTGACTAAAGTAATAGGGGAGTAATAGGGGGGGGTTACATCTCCAATTCACAATAAATCACCAATATCGTGTCACTTCACTGACAGTAGTTGTAAGTCATTATTGTAATTACTAACACATTGGATCTTAGTTATCTGAAAAATAAAGACTTATTATTATTATTATTAGATGTAGATTAATGAGTTTTGGACACGATGCCAGTTTGTGAGTTTTTCTTACTGAAATGTCTTCAAATATCAGGCAGTGCTGTGCTGAGCGTTCAACTGAAGTATTGTATTTTGGCCTCTTGTCTGTCCAGAGCCCATTGAACCCTATAAAATAAGTATGAATGATTGAAATCGAGCTTGTTTTAGGAAAAAACTGAATTATGAAAGATTTGAAAACCATTATACAATTAAAAAATTGTAGATAGTATATTTTACTTTTTGTATATATAAGGAAAAACTTTCCGCCTTGTTTCCGCCAGTTTGTGAGTTTTTCTTACTGAAATGTCTTCAAATAGGCAGTGCTGAGCGTTCAACTGAAGTATTGTATTTTGGCCTCTTGTCTGTCCGGAGCCCATTGAACCCTATAAAATAAGTATGAATTATTGAAATCGAGCTTGTTTTAGGAAAAAACTGAATGAACTGATTGTCCGTTCGCTGTAATATGTTGGCTCGCAGATTCGCACGCTGTACTACACAAGTAAAAGTCACACTATTTAGGGCATTTTGCCAGACCTACATGTGCAGTTTCTGGACTAAATACACGCAGGGGACATACTACGCCCTGCGTGTGCAGTATAATAATGCGTTCAGGGTGTTGATGAGGCTGCCGCGGCACTGTAGCGCGAGTAGCATGTTCGCGGAGGCGCACGTAGACGGCTTCCACACGATTATACGTAAGCGATGTGCGTCTATGCTGGCGCGGGTGCGCGGCGGCCCCAGCGCCATCCTGAACGCGTGCGTCGGCCGATGGGACTCAGTACTGATGGCGCACTGGATAGGCCTACACGCGAGAGCAAGCGCCTAACTACTTGAATTTAATTGTAATTGTATTTTACTAACACTAGGCTAAGAATATTGTTACTAACAAACATATGGACAAAGTCTGGAATAAATTTTATTATTATACAATTAAAAATTTGTAGATAGTATATTTTACTTTTTGTTTAAATAAGGAAAAACTTTCCGCCTTGTTTCCGCTAGTTTGTGAGTTTTTCTTACTGAAATGTCTTCAAATATCAGGCAGTGCTGAGCGTTCATGTATTTTGGCCTCTTGTCTGTCCGGAGCCCATAGAACCCTATAAACTAAGTATTAATTATTGAAATCGAGCTTGTTTTAGGAAAAAACTAAATTTTGAAAGATTTGAAAACCATTTTTACAATTAAAAATTTGTAAAAAAAGTATATTTTACTTTTTGTATATAAGAAAAAACTTTCCGCCTCTTTTCCGCCAGTTTGTGAGATTTTCTTATTGAAATGTCTTCAAATATCAGGCAGTGCTGAGCGTTTAACTGAAGTATTGTATTTTGGACTCATGTCTGTCCGGAGTCCATTGAATCCTATAAACTAAGTATGTATTATTGAAATCGAGCCGTAATTTTAGGAAAAAACTGAATTATAAAAATTTCCGCCTCGTTTTTATAAACTATATAATTCAACTAGATGTAAGTACTTGTATTTCATGTAAACTATGACGAATTAAACGTCTTTTTTACGTGTTAGCATATTTTTTTCAACCTCACTCTTTTTGTTTATTTTTTGTTCCCTGACTTTATTTTTAACAGCAAATTTATTTTATTCGTGAAAAATTACCAGGTTCCTGAAGCTGAATTTTGTGTTAACATGAGCACCAATCCATCATTCTTATCACCATGGCTATGCCTTACTCTCATAGTAGGTGACAGAACAACCCAACTCAACAGAATCGGATTTATCTCAAAACAAATACCTTCACGCCAGTTTTTGTATTTTGAGCCTTATTTACACTGTAGTATAGTTTTCAATACTAAAAATGGCTATAGAACCGAGTCCAAATTGACAGTTTTGTGTTTAAGACTGTATTTCAACCTCGCTAAGGTTCTTTATACAAAAATGACTTGTTCAAACCTGTATCTATACATACATTTTGTTTAATAATAGAACCGATTGAGTTTGAACCTCTCCTTGGCGTCAATGCTATGATAAAATGATACTAGAGCTATAGTATCTCTATGAATGTTCAGTGTATATTTTTGCGACTAAATATTTCTAGTTAACAGAGATTATGCCGAACTGACTGTGTGACTCTCAATTCTAAAAGAATATCATTGACTTAATCCCCTCATTCTCTTTCAGACGGCACTCTTAGGATACAGAGTAAAAAGAAGAAGAAATACAAGAAGAAACCCCCGAAGCCAGCTCGGCCGAAGCCTGGACAAGTGGTCATCGCGACTGCGCTCGACGGCTCGCCGATATTCTGCTGTCCTGAGTGTCAGATGGCGTACCCGGAGAAAGAGCAGCTGGAGATACATCTGATCGTGCATAAGATTGAAAGGCGGTTCATCTGTGGGATCTGTGGTGCTGGGTAAGTTTATTTATTTAGTAGCTTATGCCAGCGGCTTCTCCCGCGTGGTATCAGTACTTCCCCCTTCATAAATTACAGCCTATGCGTTATTCTGATGTATAAGCTATATTACTGTAAAGTTTCAGCGAAATCCGCTCAGTAGTTTTTGCGTGAAAGGGTAACAAACATTCGTACATTCTCACAAAATTTCACATTTATAATATTAGTAGGATTTGTAGGTTCACCAACAATTGTTAACACTTAGAAAAGAATACAAGAGTAATTCGCTTAAATCTATGTACTGGTGTCACAATTTCTTACAGGTAAGCACCACATCTGCTAAAGTGATCAAAATGATAATGTGCTTATGTAAATATCATAACATAATATCATTTACTGCTCCATACTTTTGTGTTCACATAGAAGTAGCAGTCGATTTTTCTTTTCGCGATTTCAGGGTTATGATCAGAGGTTGGAATTAGGTAGAATTATTTATGTACTTGCATCGAAATGTTGATATTAATATGGATCTTCCCGGAATTTCTAATGGACAATCCCGTGTGGCCAACAATATTACAAATAATAATAAAAACCTCTATTGTTTTCTTTTGTTCTCACAAGCTATGTTGTGTGAACTACAAATGTGGCAACATCGCGCGTGTGCGCATTGGAATTTTGCAACTTCGGACATCCGATGTTGTTAATGTAACGTGTTTGGCAACGTCACGCGTGCAGTGGTTTAAATGGTGTAAAAGTAAATAGCTTTTTTATTTAATAAATCACAGGACTTTTCTGCTCTTTAAAATTAATCTCGGGATTTGAGGCAAATCCACTTTATTCTTTCGCTGTATGAAATCAGTGTAAGTACATAAATAACTCTACCTAATTCCGACCTCTGGTTATGATGAACCCTTTTCTATAATTTCATCATCTTTTATTTGGAGGCGGTATTTGTTTCAGTGGCAACAAATGCTTCTAAAACAATCAACAGTCGAAGTAGAACTTCTGTCTCGTTCGTTTTGTATTTAGAATGTGACATTGTATTGCCTCGATACGTTTAGAATTTCCCTATCTTACCAACTAATGAGAAATCTCTGTGTGTAACTAACTATATAATGCGGTCGACATAATCAAAAGTCATTTATTCAAACTAGGCTGAGAGCTAGCACTTTTTGAACTTTTGAACGTCAAAGTTCTACATAAAGACAGTTCCCCAAAAAACGCCCGCACGCACAACTTCCTAGTTTTTTTTGCTCGGAAGAAGAAATACGAAAACCTTAACCAAACTACGTTAAAATGTTTAAAATGATTAAATGACATAGTTCAGAAGTACTCAAACGTTGACACACGACCGTTTGTACGTGGTTTTTAACAAAATTTAATTGCTTTTTTCCAGTCTCAAGCGAAAAGAGCACTTGGAGCGCCACAAGCTGGGTCACAACCCAGAGCGGCCCTACGTGTGCGGGGTGTGCCGCAAGGGCTTCAAGCGGCGTGAGCACCTCAACCTGCACACCGTCATACACTCCGGCGTCAAGACTGAGATGTGCACTGAGTGCGGGAAAGGTACAGCTATACTTACATATTACAAACACAAATACTGACATAAAAAAGGCATTTTTATCACTTTTATTAACCCCTGTGAGTATTTAAATATATCTTAGAAGTTAAATTTGACTCACTTCCCGGTTTCCGATTAAGCTGAAATTTTTAGTAAATGTTTAGTTTGGATGATAGGCATGGTTAGCTAAGTGACGTCATTCTAAATTCAATATGGCGGTCTCGCAAAGATGGCGGGCTAGTTATTCTGTATGCATTCACATGATATGGATATCAAATGAAAGGGTTTGCTGAGAAGAACTCGAAAAATAAAAAAAACCGGCCAAGTGCGAGTCGGACTCGCGCACAAAGGGTTCCGTACCATTATCTATAAAAACGGCAAAAAAATCACCTTTGTTGTATGGGAGCACCCCCTAAATATTTATTTTATTCCGTTTTTTAGTATTTGTTGTTATAGCGGCAACAGAAATACATCATCTGTGAAAATTTCAACTGTCTAACTATCACGGTTCATGAGATACAGCCTGGTGACAGACGGACAGACAGACGGACGGACAGCACAGTTTTAGTAATAGGGTCCCGTTTTCCCCTTTGGGTACGGAACCCTAAAAATAAGTGTTTTTAAGTACAGAAAATTTGTATGTATCGATCTTCTCTATTACAATTTTTTAACCAATTATCGTTTTTTTTTCCTTCCAGGTTTCTACCGCAAAGACCATCTCCGCAAACACACTCGGTCGCACGAAAGTAAGCGAGCTCGAGACGAAGCGGCCGGAGACAGTTCGCCGGCGCCCGCGCAGCCAACCAGCGGGAACAACAATATTATGCCTGAGATTACTATACACGTGAGTATTACATGGTCGTTATGAATGAAAGAGCTCGGAGACTTGAATACAGCAGTGGAATGCTACAGGAGTCATTATCACCGGCCCAGCCTTGTTCCAACCTGGTTGGGGTCGATACTCCTTGGTGAGACTGGTCGTCATACATTCAGGCTTCCGACGACCCGTAACGGGCTGGGTGAGAAGGAAAGAGCTCGGAGACTTGAATACAGCAGTGGAATGCTACAGGAGTCATTATCACCGGCCTAGCCTTGTTCCAACCTTGTTGGGGTCGATACTCCTTGGTGAGACTGGTTGTCATACATTCAGGCTTCCGATGACCCGTAACGACTGTCAAAGATTACTGAGGACAGCTGGGACCAACGGCTTCACGTGATTTCCCAGACACCAAGGGGTATCTGTATGTTATGTGTGGTCAGTTATGCACAGACGGATATTGACTAGCGCAGCTTATTCTTCGATTGACCGTACGTCTGCTGTGTGCGCCACGTAGTCGGATTTATACCTCTCGGCGAGTTCCCTGGGTTTCGGTTGTAAATGTTTACACATTATTTCCGATAACTGCTCAAAAGTTCGCACTTTTTGGTATAATTGGTGTACACAGGTTAACTAGCAATTCATAACTCTGCTCCCATAACGGTTAGGCTAGCCGCTGACTTGTGATTTTTGTCACTGTCACCCACGATGCACCCACTTGAAAAGTCACTGGGCAACAAAACGCGCTCATTCGAGTGACAAAAAGTCGCCTTGTAGTAATGGTCGGGTGACAATCACCTTGGAACTATTTGTCACCGTATTGTCACGTCACTATGATCAGCGAAGTCCCATGTATCTTCATAGCACGCGACTGGGTAACAAAAATTCACGGTGACAAAAATCACAAGTCAGCGGCTAGCTTTATTAACGTCGGCACGTGCAAATCGTTTGGTATTTTGTTCACCACAATATTGTTCTAACCGTTCGATATATACTTTCCAATCGTCTTTGTGCACATTAAATTCCGCAATTTTTCCGATCGACATCATAAACTTTTACTATCACACGCGAAATGTTCACTACTCGTCGCCACTGGAAAATATGGTGGACTTAGATAGCTGGAGTGAAATCAAACGACAGACTCGATAGCACAGCGTATAATCACAGACGGGCGCGCCTTAGAAATGATCGACAATATTAGTTTTGTAATCCTACCCACTATAAACTAATTATTGAGACATGAGTCACAGTTTCCTACAGGAGGAGCTCGTGGCTAAAGTAATAACAGCCGCATGGGTCGATCCATTAGGTTAAGCTACGCTTGCCAGGGTTGGTCCGTGAATGGGTGACCATCTTTACATAACGAGACTCCTCCGTGCCTTGGAAAGCACGTTAAGCCGATGATCCCGGCTGTCAACCGTGCATCTTTGACAGTCATTACGGGTCGTCAGAAGCTCTAAAGTCTGACAACCTGTCTTACCAAGGGGTATCGTATTACCCAGTTACTGGGTTGGTGAGGTCAGATAGGCAGTCGCTCCATGTAAAATACTGGTATTCAGCTGCATCGGGTTAGACTGGAAGCCGACCCCAAGATAGTTGGAAAAAGGCTAGACAGAACAACATCACAGTTTTCTACAGGAAATGTGCCGGCGATATTATGATTACTGGAATTCTAGTCGACTATACCGACTTATTTAGAGTTCCTAGAGTTTAGAGTTGCCTAGAGGTCGTACCTTGAAGGGGCCACAAAAAAAAACGGGGCCTGCTAGGAGGATGCCTGCCGGAGTCGCGGGAGTGATGGAAATAGTCACCGCAGCTCTGTCACAGGCAATTGAAGGAACTCGGGTGGGTTTTAGTCAGTAAGAGTCTGACACGTATTCCCGCTCCAGATGATTTAGAACACAAAAAAAAAGATTTCATACCTCACCACTATTAATTGGCGGCACGGTTGGTGCAGTGGTTGAGCGTTCGGCTGCTGCGCTGCGTGTCGCGGGTTCGATCCCCGCACGGAACAAATATTTGTATGGCCTACAGAGTGTATGTGAGTTTACATGTTTGTGAACGCACCCAAGATACATGAATAACTCCTAGTGTGGGGCAACGTTTTTAAAATAATAATAATAAAAAAACCTAAACAAATTCCTCAATAAACCAACTTACTCTTTACTATTTGTATTCCACAGATACCTACAAGCTCGAACTCCCAGATGCCGGTGCAGATCAACATCCCGCAGCACGTGGTGTCGTCGCTGGCGGCGCAGCAGCTCGCCGCCGACAGCGCGCAGAGCACGCTCGACGCCTTGCTGGCGCAGCACTCGTGACGTCACACTACGCGTGACGGAACCGCGCGCTCAACGGAACAATATTGTTGTAGGGATGAGGAAGATTGGGTTAAGGTTCAGTAAGATTTGTTTGGCTAGCCGCTGACGTGATTTTTGTCACTGTCACCCACGATGCGCCCACTTGAAAAGTCACTGGGCATCAAAAAGCGCTCATTCTTGAAGTGGATTTCGTACAGATTGCTGTAATAAGTGCTCTTGAAATAAGAAGAAAAATGAAACGAAAAAAAAAAAACGTTACTGGGTGCATCCCATATACACTGAAAACTTGTTTTTTTTTTTAATATTTTATTGTTGATAGGCACTCGTTTGGCCACTATCTCACCTGATGGTAAACGATGATGTGGTCGAAGATGGAGCACGCTTGCCTAGAAGTAACCTATTCACTCTTGACTTAAAGACTCCCAGGTTGTGGCTATCAGGAAACACAGACTCCGGTAGGAAAATTTTACACTATATATTCTAAACTACGTCAGTATCCTTCAAAATTCAGTCACCTAGGAACTATTTGTCACCGTATTGTCACGTCACCATGATCAGCGCACTCCCATGTATCTTCATAGCACTCGACTGGGTAACAAAAAGTCACGGTGACAAAAATCACAAGTCAGCGGCTAACCTTATTGTGTCTACGTACGATAGTTGTCATTGATGTGTGTGCAGTTACCTGCGGTTAAACTTATACAACCTTATTTATAAAACTCGCTGACCAGTTAGCTTAAATTTGATTAGCTGATTCTAAACTCAAATTCTCCATTGAAAATTTTAAATTAAGAACCTGCTAATCTTTAGACTACCCATGTGCACATTTTATTCAAATCCGCTCACCCGCATTCGTGATTAAAGTTCTGTTAAATCATTCAGAGTTTAATAAAATCTCGGAAAAATCTGTCATACAAAAAACACGATGATTATTAGCATTAGTACTTTTATTTTCGGTAGAAAATGCACAAATTCAATCCGCAGCTAACTTCATAGGCACAAAGATTTACTCAAAATAATATAAAGGAAAGTGTGTCAAACTTTCGCTGATATAAAATCTGTAGCAAATTAATCTTCCTGGTTCCTATAATCTTTTCACGCACAAATTGAATCACCCGAGATAGTATGCGAATACGGTCAAACTATGAAACACTGGAGACCCTCTCCAGTTGCTCTTCTATCATTCAAAATATTTTCCATGTTACCATACTCACACACTGTCTTGTGACGTCACCAAGTGATCGAACAGTGATCTTTCCTTCTCCATCTCCGGATTCTCAGGTCATTGCAGAGTAACCTCATGACAATAATTATGACGATGGCAATAAGTGACAGTTGGTCTGTCGGTCCGGACATGCTCGCTTTGACAGCATGGTTTTAAGACATACATTAGTTCACAAGCTTTACAGTGTTTCGCTTCTGTAGTAGCATTTAAACACTAGTTTAGATGATCTATAAACTGTTTTTAAAACTAGGTGGTTTAAGTTGGAAACTGATATTTGGAGCTGGACTCTAAAGCAAGCATGATCCGAACTTCTCAGGTCAATCTACCCAAAATGAACATATCAAAGCCAGAAAGTAATCAAAAATCTAAGCATTGACCTCTGTTTTTGATCTTAATTATTAATTATGTATGAATGAGTGTAAAAACTATTGCGATTTAAGTATGGGCGAAACTGATTGTTGCTGGTTGTGATTTGAATGGAGCCAACAATACGTCAGGTACTTAACAATTACAGGGTAAGACAGTCGTAATTTGAAATATAAGCCCAAAATGCACTGCCGAATTTAACAAAAAAGTTGTTCGTAGAATGTTAACTTTGAGAAGTGTCTCGGTATTTGATACGGAGTGAACTAAAATGGTTTCTGTCTTGATCTTAAGTCGTTTTAGACTTACAATTAATTGGCTCTTTTTTATGATGACTACTGCCATGAGTCTTGGCAGATTAATCTATATTAATCGCAGTATAACTTCAGTTCCATAATTCGTATCAAATAACGCAACAATTCATACTCTACGAAGTCGTGGCCTTGTATGAGTCTATAAAAATTAATCTTAACATGGTTAATATAGAACTCCTTGAAGAGATTAGTTTAAAAGTTAAAAGTCGTGTAAAGACTAGTGTTGTTCGTAAGGGAAACTTAGATTAGGAACAAAACTTGAACCTGCTTAGTTTTGTTGAAAGTAAAATGTGATGAAGCTTCAAGCATAATGTTTGTATAATGTGGATACATATCACGTAATATTTGTTTTGATTAAATACCATGACATGACATTTCTCATTCCATCAAACGCTGCGCAAAGTTATAGAAGCCCTGAGCTTTTCGGTCTGAAAAATCAATCGTTCTGTTTGGCAATTGGGTCATCGAAATAAGTACATTTTGTGGTAGTTAGTAGATAGATATAGTTTCCATAACCCCCTGCAACCCTGTAGGTTCCTCTACGTCAACATAGTAATTCATATTTTTCAAGTTTTCAATGTTATCTTTATTTCGATGTTGAAGAAGTTTTAGTACTAATAAACGATGTTCTCAAATGCCTGGGCTCCCGTTTGATATCAATCTAAGAAGCGTGGTGAACTTAACCCAAGCCATTGTAAATATCATCGTCACTGTGATATTTATACCATCACCCGCTTACTGTCGCATTCTCGTTACCTATCATGTGCTTATTTTGTATACAATATTTTCTTATTTCCATCGAATTGTGATATTTTTATGGTCCGTTGATTGAAGTGTGCTAGGATTACATATACTCGCTTGAAAATAAATAAAATATCTATATTCTTCGTTAAGATGATCCGTCCCGTTTGGAAATTTTATAATATCATTTTAATGTTGTGCTATTTTATGAAATATTAAATATATGTGTGTAAATCCTAGATTGCTGCATGCTTCGAACTGCTTAGTAATCTTAGTGACACAATTCAACGGACTTGTTGAGCTGACGAAGTTCATTGCAAGTGTGTGTGAGATTATTTGGTTTTTAATTCAAACTGAAATGTTCTCTGTTTAATTTTATATTAAACAGAGAACATTTTATTATAGCCTGTGGTGTTACGATGTTGCCAAAGGCCTTGTCTGATCCTTCCTAAGTATTGAATATTTCTCTACTTGTTATTTTACCTGGCATAGATTTTTTTCCAAAAGAATTGAAATTGTATCACACATTTGCGTCAGTCATAATATAAAACTATGTTAAATTTAGGCTTTTCCACCACACGATATTAATATTGTCAGCTTTAAAGTAGGTGTAAATTATTTTCCAATTATATTTTTTGTACTTAGTGTTAAGTTTTTGTAATGCATCACAACACTGTGGCATGTTTTGTATGTCTTAGCTCAGAACTCTGCTATTGCATGTTCAAGGTGCTATAAAAACATTAATTAAGTTTTGCGAGTCTTTTGTAGACATTCGAATGTCTCTTGATTATAAAAATCACGAGTTCCCTATTTCTGGTAGCTAAAAATACTCTGGGTATTTTAATAGGGTAGTTTCCTAAAAAAATCTAATTGGTCCGTCAAAAGATTACCAAAAAATTAATTAGACACGTATTTTTTATTTTGTCTCTGAAACAAAAATTTAAAACGATACAGTACGTTTAAATGCCGCGTGACGTACGCCGTGCTACACTTTTTACCATGGAGTGACCTAACAAGCCCCACTCCTGAAGATGCGTTTTATCTTTGTCATTTTTAATTGGTTTGGTAAAGCAAAAATACGTATCCAATATTTTTTTTATAATCTAACTTGCGTACTAAATATAATTATAATTTTCATACCCAGGAAACATCTATCAAATATCATCTTGTAGTTGCAAGAATAACAACCTCTTTCATTAGTATTCTCATTTTCTAATTAATTTAATAAATCGTATTTTTGTACATTTTGTTGATATAAGTCTATATTTAATTATATGTTGCGTTGTTCGGTTCGTCGTTCTAAATCTCAAAAACTTATTTAATTTTTTTTGTAAAACTTTTTAGGCATATCGTGCGTACTTCGGTCGAAAACTTTACTTCCTACCTTATCTGTTATCATTTGATAACGTTAGCAGTTAACCAAGTTAGAAGCGTATTTTTTTATTTGGTTTTTAATGAAATTAGTTGCAAGTATTATAAGATTAAGACATAGCGAATAGACCATTAAGAGTTATAAGTGTAAACTTTTGTATGAAATCTTTATTTAAGAAGACACCGTAAGAGTAAGGTTAAAGAATAAAATCACTGATTTTGAAAAATATTGTTTTTCATTTCACCCCAGTTCTTACCAGCAGACAACCTTTATTTCTACATAAAACGCACCCCAAATGTGTATACTCACACATTACACATATTTGGGGAGTGTGACGTAAGTATTTGTGAAGACAAACTGCCCTAACACAAATTAACACAATCCAACACAGCTGTTTAAATTTAACCAGTGTATGGCAGTTGTCCCACCGAGGAACGGAACGCGAGGAAGCGACTAACTATCGGCTATTTTGACGCTCAAGAAACAATAGATATACATTCCGTGTAAACAAAAAATAGATGCATATAATAATACTAGCTGTGCCCGCGACTTCGTTCGCGTGGTTGTCGAGAACAAAACAACGTCGTTTAGATAAGAGTATATCACCTTTTTGATGATTTAGATAAGAGTCCTGACTTTGGTATAGTTGATTACGTTAATGCTTCTCTATATACTATGTTAGCGGTGGAATTACCCGGAGCATATACAAAAAGGTTGTTTGGGTTGCTAACACGTGATAGAGAAACATAGAGTTGGCCGTGTGAAAAACAATCAAAAGTAAGGTCTACACCCGCAACGGATAACGTCTGGCCTTGGGCTTTATTAATAGTCATAGCGTAACAGAGGCTTACAGGAAATTGCACACGTTTGAAAGTAAACGGAAAATTATTGGGGATAATGGGTATCCTGGGAATGAAAACAACATCACCGGAGCCGCAACCTGTTAAGATTTCGGCTTCGATGACATTTCGTTGGAGATTTGTTACTCTCAACCGAGTTCCATTGCATAGTTTTGGTGGGCTTAAATTTCTGAGTAGAATGATTGGTACTCCGACTTTTAAATAAATTTTGTGTGCTGGAAGACCTGGTGTATTTAGAGAGTCTAAAAACTCTACTGGATAGTGGGTGGCATCTCCTTCTTCTAAAACCGTATTAATAGATAAATATTCCCTACTTTCTCCAGAAACATGTACCAATATTTGAGAATTTATTGCTGCTGCTTGGTCGTTGCGAGGTGCCAAAATAGCTCGTTGGCATAGCCAAGCAGCGTCATGGTTCGAGATCTCTGATGGATCTCCGTATACAGAGGAAATGAGTTCCTGCTGTGAGGCAACAGAAGAACACAGGCTTTCGACTAAAGTTACTTTACCTCCTTCTTGAGTCGGGTATGTGCCGTTACCAATTTGAAGTAGTAAATTTGAGAAAACCTGCGCGTTTGCGTCACCTCCCAAATATGCTCGCATATTAAAGCTCAAATTAGTTAATATGACACTACGCCATAAAATAGAGCTCTTTAAACAGGCACCTATTTCATCGGCCCTCGTTCCTCTGGGTATTATAGGGAGTGTCTGCCTGAAGTCTCCACAGAATAGCACCGTTAAGCCTCCCATCGGTCGGTCATTTTGTCTTATATCTCGCAACGTTCTATCTACAGCTTCCACAGCTTTACGATTTGCCATCGTACACTCGTCCCAAACGATAAGGGCGCAATCGCGTAAAACCCTTGCTTTATCACTATTGCGAGACACGTTGCAAACAGGGTTTTCTGTGCGGTCCAAGTCGATTGGTATTTTAAATGTTGTATGTGCAGTTTTTCCTCCTGGTAATAAAGTGGCAGCTATTCCTGAGGAAGCGACGGCAAGGGCAATTTTGTTTTGGCTCCTTATTTGAGCCAAGATAACTTTAGTGAGGAAAGTTTTACCTGTTCCACCAGGTGCATCTAAAAACAGCATTTCTCCTAATGAATGTTCTACACTACAGCATACTCTATCAAAGATTTGACGTTGTTCTGTCGTCAAATTTGAACAGCCATTTCGCAATATTTCTGCTAACTCTTCGGGGTTGTAATTTATTTCAGATGTATACTCCCTATTAATTCGTTCCCCACCAACTGTCGGTGTCGGCAAGCCGTATTGACTGAGGGGGTTCCCTCCTATACTTGTAACTATATCTTGTATAGCCAGCAAAGCCCTATTATGGCAGCTTTCACGTACTTGGTCAGAAGTTTCACTATTTATATTTTGCTGTCTCAAAAAATCTTCGGCAAACGCGTCTTTATATTTTTGCCACAACTGCCCAGCGTCCGATAGGCCACAAAATGTCAACAAAATGGCAAATAAATGGCGCAAACGATGTGGACTATCACTGACGCATGCTTCGGCTAAAGCATCATCCCAATGCTGATCGCCATCTAATAAATGCCGTGCGCGGCAAGCAGCTTGAAATGTGGGATATTCTATATCGTCCACTTTGCGGAGCTCAGCAAAAGAAGTAGGTCCTCGCACTGTGTGAAGAAGAAGGCGTAAATAATAACACTCTGCATTATTTGGGTGCACCGTGTATACTCTTCCAATCACGTGTTCTTTAAAAATGCCGGACTCGCCTTCTACAGCAGTTCCACGTCTCCTGCGATTAAAAACACCTTGCTGCTTGTTATAAGTATAATAATGTGGCACTTCATTGTACAACAGAGACTTAGCGAAATTGTCTCTTTCGCAAAGGCGAAAGAATGCGAGCAAGGTGGTTTGTCTTGGGTTGTTCATTCTTTCTGCCACATTTTCTGGCTGAAAGTAAACTCGCTGCCCGCCTTCCAGGTGCACGTCAAGATGGATGAGGCGGATACCTTTCATGAATAGGGAAACTCAAAATGCGCCAAACTGCCTCCGAAGAGCTTATGTATCGGCCAGATTGATACCTTGTCACTTCATCAAATTGGTTGTTATTTCTTAGTGCTATCATGGCTTGATCACTACCTTTATTAACATATTTACATATATATTTTATAGATTCGACGCTATTACAAATTTCAACATTAATGTGTGCTTGAAAAGCGTTTGACAAAACTGGAGAATACGGTACCACCCAACTATTATTTAGAATTATTTCTTGTCCACGGAATCTGACAGTAGCTGTGAAACCACCTTGTGACGGTGATCTTCGCCGGTATTGCGGATACCCATTTTCCCCAGCCATAGTTAGTTCTTTCAGTGCTCTGGGGTATTTTTTTGAGCATTGACCATCTTTCATGCACGGTGATTCCCTGTTTAAGAGGCCACATGGCCCGTGAACCATATGTGTTTTTACTATGTCATGCAAAATCGGATCTGCATTATAGTCCGGAAATTCTGCACTTATGACACTGTCTATAGCATCGGGACGAATTTTTTCTTCCAGCCACAGAAGAATGTGCGCGTGGGGTAAACCACGCTTTTGCCACTCGACGCTATACATAAAACAAAGAGTTGAACCGAAAACTTTCTCCTTTGTAAGTAGATTAATCAAGACTTTGAGTTTTAAATGAAAAATCCTAGCAATAATGTCATGTCTGTCGTATGACACCTGTCCTGTGAGAAGTGCCTGGCAAATCTCCGTCCACTTTGGATTTGTTGTAAATGTTATAAAAAGGTCCGGCCGGCCGTATTTACGGACGTAACAAAAAGCATCTTGCGTTCGTTCGTGCATATACCGCGGACCGCCTGTGAAACTGGATGGCAAAATAACCAATCGACCCAAGTTTTCGACGTTATTATCTGATTGCATGGCGTCCCGCAAGTGCACGTATTCTTCAGCGCGTAACCGTCGCTGGTTAGTGCGAATATACACTAAACGTTCAGTTTCTATTTTTGCGTACATGTCCACAATAAATTGGCTGAACAAACCACGAAATCGTTGCAAATATACGAAACTGTTTTGCCTTATTTGTAAAAGGTAGGAATAGTATTGTTGAGCAGATATTTTTTTTTGATAATTAGTGACTCTCGTAGTAGGGTTCACTTGGTACAGCCCAAAATTGTACCCATCTTCACCATGACAATAAATTAGTGGATATTGCAGGGCGTCGTAAGCTCGGTGGGTTTCCAAAATGCGTTGAAGGCGATCGTCGCGTGTACGCAACACGATATCACGTCTCTCACACTCCTGGTCGACTAAAACAACTGCAACTTCATCTGCGACGGGTGCATTGTGTCTTCCACGGTGTTCACCCACAGGACGTCTATCGGCACTTATAACAATTTTGAAATCATTGCTGCCTTGTGGAATTGACTCCAATGCAGCTTTGAATTCACGAACGTACTGGTTAACGTGATGCAGCAATTCTTGAAGTTGACCCAAAAGCTCAGCATTGAGCTGGGGAAAATTGTGATTTCTAACATTGAGCTGTTGCGTGTAATCGGATACAAAATAAATTTGGAGAAATTTGGGTTCATTTTCTGGCAGCAAAGATCCAATAAGGTGATAAACTTGACCTTGTACTTTGAAGGTTGGCATGAACGGTCCTTCCGTTATTTGTTTTGCCCCAAAGGAAGTCATTTGGAAAGCACTGTTATATAAACGAATATTATCCAAAAAACGGTTCGACTGGGGATGATCGCCATTCAGGAGACTTTTAAGTAAGTGTGGTGGATCTTGGAAATTTGGAAGAACAATTTTTCCATTTGAGCAGCACATTCCATCTGTCTCTTTCCTCCATTTCAAAGCATGACAAAAATTACAAATTTCTCTCATGTCACCCACGAAAGTAAAGCCAGCATAATTAATTCTAGACGAATATGTGAACCCTGATTTTTCCCTATTGTCCCAAGGTAATAAAATATTTGCATCGTCATTTTCCATGGACTCATCAGCTCCGCTATTTGTTTCTCTATTCATATGGTATCGAGCTCGTTCTATTTCTAGGCGAGATTGACGTTGTTCTGCTGTTTCTGCTCGTCTTAGTTCATCTATTCTTTCCCTTTCAGATGCAAGATAACTTTCATTGTTTCTTTGTACACCTACATAGTTATGTCTAGCTATTTGTAATCGTTCTTCTCTTTGGGAGAGAGATTCAGACTCGCGCGAGAGAGCGTGTCGCTCTCGGTCAGATGACAGACGTGCTTGGCGTTCCTCGATACTCTCTTGAGAACGCAAAGTCGCGGTCCGAGTTCTTTGCGAACTTAAGCGCGACTCCCTTTCTGTGAAAGTCTCTGACTCGCGTGAGAGAGACTGGCGCTCCCGATCAGCAGACAGCCGAACTTCGCGTTCCTGGATATTCTCTTGAGAACGCAAAGTCGCGGTCCGAGTTCTTTGCGAACTTAAGCGCGACTCCCTTTCTGTGAAAGTCTCTGACTCGCGTGAGAGAGACTGGCGCTCCCGATCAGCAGACAGCCGAACTTCGCGTTCCTGGATATTCTCTTGAGAACGCAAAGTCGCGGTCCGAGTTCTTTGCGATCTTAAGCGCGACTCCCTTTCTGTGAAAGTCTCTGACTCGCGTGAGAGAGACTGGCGCTCCCGATCAGCAGACAGCCGAACTTCGCGTTCCTGGATATTCTCTTGAGAACGCAAAGTCGCGGTCCGAGTTCTTTGCGAACTTAAGCGCGACTCCCTTTCTGTGAATGTCTCTGACTCACGTGAGAGAGAGTGGCGCTCCCGATCAGCAGACAGCCGGTCTTCGCGTTCCTGGATACTCTCTTGAGACCGCAAAGTCGCGGTCCGTGTTCTTTGTGAACTTAAACGTGACTCCCTTTCGGTGAACGTTTCCGATTCACGTGAAAGAGCGATGTGCTCTCGGTTAGCAGATAACCGTGCTTCACGATCTTCTTCCGATTCCTGAGACCTACAAAGTCTCATCCTTTTCGCATTTCGGCTACGCAGCGAAAGGTTAGTTTTTTTTCTTTGAGGCATTTTCAAGGAAAATTAAAGCAATAAACAAAACTAACAACACTTATGACTGAATAGCCTACAAACTTAAAAGATCGGTGCGTCGAACAGTCTAGTGTGACAACGTATCGTCTGTTCGTGGTCGTGACTCAACGAATTGGCAACACTAACTTACTGTATAACGATTGGCACTATTGGATTCAAACTACGAAGTAAATCAAATACAATCTTTACTTCGTACTTCAAACCAATGACCAAAGTTGACCAAACGAAACCAATAAGATAAGCAAATACTTTTTTTTCGACCAATTTAGAAAATCGATAAACCAAGCAACCAAAGAACTTTTACGACACACGCAAGAACTTTTAAGACACCTAACGAAACCCAATTTGCCTAGTAAACACGGTGGACGTCATCCTCGCGCGGAAAATCTTAACACCGCGATTCAGAAAATGACGTCATTTGCACAACGCCATCTATCGGATTTAGATTTCAACTATCAACATTAGTTCTATTTTTAGTCTTAAGATGTCGTTGCAAGTACTATACTTAATTGCGTAACGTAATATTTTACTTCTTGAACTCACTAAATTAATCATATCTTTTGATAGAGTGAACCGATTTCGATGAAACAAAAACTAAGTTAATCCTCAAGTTGCGTATAATTTTTGTATATAAACATTGTCAGCATTGAATTCGTAGATTTTACGTGATGTGCGCACAAACAAACAGACAAACAGACAAACAGACAAAAATTTCAAAAATGATGGAAATGGGTTCTGTTACTTATCTTTTCACACGCTGGCTATTTTTTGTTTCAATTTCTTCAATGTACAAAAATGACTTTTCTACAGATTTATTATAATTATTATGTATAGATTAATAATTGATCGCCGGCTGTTCGCACTGCCGGCACATATTACCTGCCGGCGAGGACTCGCTCCACAAGTGTCGCTGAGCGACAAAATCTATCAAAGCTTACTCGCTCAGCGATGCTCGATTGGCGGTAACTCACGCCGAAACCCACCAGCGGTCATTTTTATCTTGCGCGTGCTGTGTTGCGCAGGACTAGCCGCCCCGAGCGAGTGGTGCGAGTAATCGCCTGAACAAAACCTATCGGAACTGGGCCATTCTGGAACCATCATCATAGAAAATAATGACGGTGTAGCCGACAATGCGTCATTGTCGTCCGCCCGCTCCGTCATTATTTTCTGCAAAACACCTGGAGATTCACCCAACTACACACTCGCTACTCGCCAACTCGTTTTTAGTTTGAAGCTACTCGCTCATCTTTGGCGGTGGGACAAGTGCCTAAGACATGAAAAACGCCTTCTGGTGCGCGAAAATTGCCACAACTCATAAATTAGGGTGCTGTATTGATTGGTCAAGGGCAGCGACCTATCTCGTTGGTCAAGTAAAACAAAACAATTGTTCCTATTGCATTATGTATGATGCATCTGATACGCACAGATTTAGTCCCATTAGTCAAGTAAAACAACTTATTTCACTAATGAATAATTATACTTAGGTAGTCCAGCAACAGCATCACTGCCCACGCCGACTTCACCTCTCGCCGTGTAAGATGACTAGCCGCATACAAACACGGCGGTCGCCCGTAAAATCACCTATTACACAGCTTACCTGTTTCTACCTAAATATTTGGATACAAGACAACCAATGGGACAAAACAAAATATCCTAATTTACATTTCTAATTTACATAATGTTGACAAACAAAGAAAAGTACCTATCGGAGGTTACTTACCGGAGTTCATCGCTTTTGTTTTTCTAGCTTGAGTTTTTCTACTTCCTCATAGAGGTACTTATCCTAGTTTAAACCAAATCTTCTTAATGATACCTAAAACTTTGCCAACACCTGACCCTGAACTTGCTGTGATCTTGAAACAGAGGGATAAATAGCTCCTTTGAGCGGTTCCTGAGCGTGGTGTCGTGCGAGGCTCACCCCCGTCCCATGTCGCGCTGCCGGCCGCGCAGCCCCCCGCCCGGCCGCGTCGCGCAACATGTCCGCGCACCCCGATCATACACCACTTACTTATTTCATCAACGACGAACAATTAAAACGCAATGAAAACCCACTTTCTGGACACTAGACAGGTAATCATTCCATTATATTTCCACTCTTTTGTGATATCTCGTGTCGCGGCGTCTCAGGGCGCGTTCCAAGATCGATGGTGTGAGACGGCGGGCCGGTAAAAATAAAGCGTTAGAAATGACTGGGGTGAGGCAGAATGGCGGGGGTTGAGTGAGCGCCCTACTAGGGGCCGCACCCTTTGATTCACTTTGTTGTGGCTCGCACCGAGCACTCCACCTGCTCCACAGGACGAGTGCAGTTTTTTTTATATCTCGCGTGCGACCTTGCGGCCCCCGCTGACGTAACACTATCGCGTAACTACGATGTTTGCCGCGGTTTCAGATTCAGTAAACGACAATGAACTTTGCTCCGTTCACCGGGCACATTCCGACGGCAGCGGCTATACCTACTATCCACCAGTTCGCCGCAAAGTTTGGATATGAAGGAACAGGCAGTAGTTCTGGAGGAGTACTGCAGGAGACGCGCTACCATGCGTCGGGCAGTGGTGGCGGGGTGCAGTTCGCGGTGGCGCCAGGCACGGGCACGGTGGCGGTAGATGGTGTCAAGTTTAGACAGGCCGAGAGTGTGGTGGTGGTCAGCAGTGCACAGCCGGGCACTGTGCTCGCTGGGTTGACGCCCATACATACAGGTGAGTCGGCTAGTTTACCAATGAAGATAATTTATTATGCATAATTTATTTTTTACCTTTTGTACTTCGTTTATATCCTAAGAAACCTGATCCAAGACATTTAACTTTCTTCAAATGTAAACACCATCTGTTAAGACACCATTTAATTTTGAACAGTGAACACTGGCGTAAAATACCAGACGATATCGTCTTCGTCAGTGAATCTGGGCAACATTGCGTACGGCGGACAAGCCAGCTATGTGCAGGCGGAGACAGTGCATCAGCATCTGAAGGCGGAACAGCGACCTGACAAGAGGGAGTATCGAGAGGAGCTCCACCATGACCTCATGGCTACTATGATGCAGCAACATCAGGGAATCAATGGTAAATATACCTTGATTTAACATAATCAATGGTAAATATACCTTGATTTAAGCATCATTATCATTTCAGCCGAAGGATTTTAATGAGGGATATATTTTAAATACCGCTTCTACCCATAGAAATGAAAAACTTTCTTGAAGAAAGTTATTAAATTCCGAAAAAAAAATAATTAAAATATTCAAAAACCCGATTGATAAAAATCAACTAAATACAGAAGGCTCGATACGGCTCGCATTGTGAGGAGGTTCCTGTCTCTGGAGCCCTTACCACCGCCACCGGTAGCTTTTTTTTTATTTTGGTCTCTGCTTCTCATACGGCGGACTACCTAAAAAAAAAGTTCCAAACAAACAAGCCACTTTTGAAGCAGTCTGATGCAGTTGGTGGAATCTATTTTAGTTCAGTCACAGATTTCATGCCACCAACTGCATCAGACTGCTTCAAAAATGGCTTGTTTGTTTGGAACTTTTCTTTTTTGTTGATTTTTATCAGTCGGGTTTTTTGATTTTTTTTCTAAATTTTAGTGATTTATATTTTTGGAGTATTTTGATACTCTATGACCAGGTCACAAAAAAAAAACGACTACACTTAATATGTCAGGCGGTCACCATTAAGTTTTTTTTTTTAATTCATACAGCCTAAGTCACTGCGACGGTCAAGACCAATCTAATAAAACCTCATTTAGTAAAATCCATCCAGCCGTTTAGGCTACTGCGCGTGCCAAAGAAATAGTAGACATAAATACTCTCGAAAAACATTACCCTCCTTCTGGACAGTCGGGTAACAATAAATGACCTTCCATACTCATTTTAATTAGCTTACGATAACTTTGTACGATAAGTCCAATTATTTTTTTGTACTTAATTGAAAATGGCTTCCTTGGTGAAACTTGTTCATTCCCATTGGCAGAAACAGTAGGTACCTATCTAATATATGACCACTAATTTCCGTTACATCCTGTATAATAATGGTCTGTGCTCGAGTTCATATTTAACCGACTTAAAAAAAAGGAGGTGGTTCTATGTTCGACTGTATGTTTCTCTGTCAGTTGTGGACCGATTTTCAACATACTTTTTTTATCCAAAAGAAACACACTCCCGAGGTGGTCCCATATATTTTTTTCTGAAATTTCTTCGCGCTTTTAAAAAAACTGAACAAAAACGAAAAATACGACACATAGATGACGTTTTGTTTTTCTCCAATTGCGATTCCACGTTCCATGTTATTGGGGTTTTTAGTTCTGGGGGACAACTAAAAAGTGAAAAATAAAAAACATTTAAAAAAAAAACAAGCGACTTCCAAAAAAGTCCTTTTTGGAAGTCGGTTGTTCTTTTTTGTAAAAAAGTTTTTTTTTTAACTCATCACTGCTCCAGTGTTTGTATAGGCTGTCCATAGTTTCGGTCCATCTATTACGTACGGCACCTTCACCATCAGGCTGTTTTTCTTTATATCTTGGGCCCTAATTAAAAAAATTGGCCAAGAGCGAGTCGGACTCGTGCGCAAAGGGTTCCGAACAAATCATTTATTTTCTTAAATAACTTCAAAATTATGACTACTATAAAAATATATTCGAGACCCTCACAATGTGACCTTTCATTTGATATGTCGCACGACACAGTTTGAAAAACTTTGATTTTTAATTTTCCGATTTTCACCCCAAAAGTGACCCCTATTTTCCAAATTAATTGATTTAGGGTACACGTTCGTGATTGGGTCACAGATATTCATGTGTGCACTAAATTTCAACTCTATCGGTCTAGCAGATTCGGAGCAAATTGGCTGTGACAGACTGACAGACACAGACACACGAGTGATCCTATAAGGGTTCCGTATTTTCATTCGGACTTTCGGGACCCTAAAAATAACCATGTGATTAGTTAAAACACTGATTAGCAGGTTTACAATGCAACATTTTCTACCCGGAAAACGGATACATGTGGGTAGCAACGTGCTAACTTATCACCTAAAGGTGGTTTTGTACTATAAATAGTAGAATTTGATGCATGAGAGGCCGTTGATGATAAAGCCCAGGGGTAGAGGATAAATTCGAAACAGAGTTACCTCGCCCCTGGGCACTCAGGGCAGGGAAGGAACAGGGGTGGGTTTTAGTCAGTAAGAGTCTGACACGCCCTTCCGCTCCACCCTAGAGCGGGAGATGTCATTGGAAGATTTCCCACCCCACAAAAAAAAGAAGAGGTAGAGAGAAACAAAACTTTGAAGGGGTTTTCACGTTAATTAGATTTTTTTTGTAGCATTTAAGTACTCTGATTTGTTTATGAATTGTTTTAAAAAATAATAATATAATAATAATTTATTTCTTACACAAGAAAAGTACTTATTATAAATTACAAATAAGTGCAATGAACAGTAATTATGTACACAAAAGTTTTAGCATCTGCAGAAATAAATCGTTGCTTTACTATAAACCAATATTAGGGTATCATAGTTAAAATCCTAATCAAAGTTTTGTTTCTAGTCACCCCCCTCGTTCCTATTCAACACGTTCGTACCTATGTTATCTTGAATTTGGAAACCGTTAATCAGTACGTCGTTTTTTTCTAGACACTAACATCCCCTTTTCTCAATCCTTAGTGGCGCAAGCGACGCCGCTCCAGCAAGGCACACAGCAGCTACTGGTAGTCCTGCATGAGCCAAAGGAAGCAGCAGCTCTGGCTCGCGCCATCAAACAAGAAGGCCGGAATGATCGCAACGGAAGCAGCGCGCCAGCGGAGTTTATCAGTAAGTAAAGCCATTGACAATCATTAAATCCTTTGGCCTGTATTTTTTTATACATGGCCACTTTTACATACTGAGTTTCGTTTAACTCAACTGGGAGATAGCTTCATAACAATTATTTTATTAATGTGATAGATAGAGGTAAACCGAGGGATGTAATACAGGCTTTATAATGTCAGAATATCAAACTCAAAAACTGTTTTAAAAACAGGCTAAGTGCGACTCGGATTCGCAACATGAAGGGTTTCGTATCATAAACTGAAAAAAATAAAAATTTTCTTGTATAGCCCCCATCCTTTATTTTTTAACTTTATTTAATTTTCATTAAGTACCTGTTAAAGCCTATCGGCAATAGAAATACACACTCTGTGAAAATTCCAACTGTGTACCTATTACGGTTCATGAGATACCTACACCTCGCTGTACAGACAGACGGACGGACGGACAGCGAATTGGTTGTCTGTTCCGTTGATTATCCTTCGGGTACAGAATCCTAAAACTGTCGCATTACTATCTGCTAGTTTTAGACTACGCTCGTAGCTTTTTTATGAGCAAAACTAGCTGCGCCCCGCGGTTTCACCAGCGTAGATCGGGATAAAAAGTAGCCTATGTGTTAATCGGGTGCATAAGTTATCTACATACCAAATCTCATCTAAATCGGTCCAGCCGTTTGAGCGTGAAGAAGTAACATACAAACACACAAACAAACTTTCGCCTTTATAATATTAGTGTGATATTTACTGCTTTTCCTTCATTACATATTATACTAGCGACCCGCCCCTCGCAACAATACGCACGGGTACAAATTTTACACCAAAACGTTCCTCATGCATCAATGTCTATTGATGAAAACCGCATGAAAATCCGTACAGTCGTTTTTGAGTTTATCGCGAACAGACAGACAGACAGACGCGCCAACAAAGTCCGCGTGTTTTATAATATGTAGTGATTACTTTGCCCAAGTTACATAACTAAAAGCTTTCCTGAAAATTATTTCAACCTGTGACCTCATTGGCAAGTCAACACTCGGCATGATTCTTTATGGTAGCCTTATAAGTACGGCTCGGGCATAAGTGGATTCAGCTTCTCATGTGTCACGCGTCATGCCTACATATTTCTCTTGAAGCAATATTCCTTGGTTTAGTTACAGACTTTCTACAGAGAAATTGTATTGAAAGTTTGGTTTATTTATGTATCGTATCATCCCAGTGTTAACAGTGTAGTTTAATAGTAAGCATAATTATTAGCAAGTAAGTAAACGGTATATCCCGGTCTCTATAATGAGAAATTACAGTTAAAAACTTGTCAAACTCATCTGTAATGCTCAAGTTTGGCAAGTTCTCAACTTCGAATTCTCAATTCAGAACCGGGGTAGTTGAATTTTGTTATTTTTTTCTTTATCATCTTCAACATCACATTCCACGTCCCAAAATTAGGTAGGTTTACGCATATTTCCATTATAACATCAACAAAAACTTCCTTGTACCCCTTACCCCATGCTCATCACATCATCATGTTCACATCACCCTCTCATTCACCATAGTATCGTGTGCGTCAGGCATCGGCGACGTGACTGACAGCTCCACATGGCAGACCCTGGGTGGAGGAGTAGCTGACTACCTGTCCGCCCTGCCGCTGCCTCTGCATCATCTGCTGAAGTACTCCACGCCCGCCAATGTGGTGGAGGGCAAGAGAGAGGAACAGCCTACGATTGTAGCGACGGTTAATGCCAACGCGTTGAATGCTATGCCTCATATTGCTACGGTGAGTTTAGACTTTGAAATTGTTTTAAAGCGCAGTATTGAAGATCACGTCTAAACGACTAGTCTTATTTCTTTGAAAAAAATGTATGTTACTCTAGACAATTTTCTTCTTAATTTGATATGTGAATATTTGAAATTATATTTTTATAACATAGTGTTACTTAATTTGTAAAGTTATGTGTAACGCGGATAAAAAATCAAGAATCACGCAAAAACTATAAAGCATATTTATAGGAAACCTTCACCATTTTAAAGATCATTTCACTATTTGACTGGCCTGTTGGTCTAGTGGTTAGTGATCCTGACTGCTATGCCGGAGGTCGTGGGTTCGATTCCCACCCAGGACAAATGTTTGTGTAATGAGCACGATCATTTGTTCTGTGTCTGGGTGTAATTTATCTATAATATGTCATGTATGTATTTAGAGATATATAAGTATGTTTATCAGTTGTCTAGTACCCATAACACAAGCTCTGCTTAGCTTGGGACTAGATGGCGTTGTGTGATAGTTGTGGAATATTATTATTATTATTACTATTTATATTTTAGTATGCGTGTTTTAGTATAATACGTGTTGTTATATGTATTATAAATTAATAATGCGTCTTATTTCGGAAAGCGCTCCTTGATGGGCGAGTCCTATTACTGGGTGGACGTACGACGCGTTACGTGAGCTCAGCACAGAACATGCAAGCTATATAACCACTCAAGGTCCTGCCCAGGGGTTGAGGATAAATTCAAAACAGAGTTACCTCGCCCGTCAACAGCGTTTATTGTATTGCATGATTTATAATCGTGAAATTAACAACATAAATATCATGGCCATGTATGTACCTACTCTGCATGTAAACTGTCTTTCTGATAAGCCAACAAAAATAAAATCGATTATCCTGTGTTCCAGATGCCAGCGAGTGCCGTGAACAGTGTGGTGGTCCAAACATCGACGATAGTGAATCAGACGGTGAACCAGAACACAACGAACACCATCGTGTTGTCGAAGAAGAAGAAGAAAAAGAAAGCCATGAAGGAGAAGAAAGCACGACCGAAACCGGGAGAGATACGACTTACTACTGCTTTAGGTAAGAAACTGCATAAATTGTTTTAGTCGAAACACGTCCGTTGCTAAACATTAGGACTCGAAATCAGAGGTGGTCCCACAAGGTGGTACCACCACCGAATCTGTTGAATGAGGTCAACCCAGAACCTGATGCTGTGACCATGCTTGGGGAAGCCTGGGTGCGTTACTTACTTGGAAAAGTGTAACACCGAATAACACGTCCCCGTAACTTCGAAACACTTAACAACGAATGCACGTTACCACGAAAAACTTAACGCCGTAGCCATGCGATCTCGAATTCACCAATTCGAATCACTTAACAACGAATGCACGCTACCACGAAAAACTTAACGTCATCTCGAATAACCAAATCTCTAATTCAGCAACTCGACTACGAAAAACTTAACGTCGTAGCCATGCGATCTCGAATAATTAAATCTAATCTAATACGAAGACGTGTTACTCGGTGTTACACTTTTCGAAGTAAGGTAACGCACCCGGGAAGCCTATAGCAGCAATAGGTATCTTACAGCTGCATGATAATGATGATGCTCAGTTAAGGCGTATATATCCGCCAAGTGGCGCCCTCATTGAATAAAAATCGTAGCAAAGCGTAGAAAGTAAATATTAAAGAATCCTATGTTCCGTTTGTTACAAAGAGGCTAAGGTATTTTTACGTTGTTAAAACGGAACTCGTAATGTTTGGTATCCAAAGTAGTAGGCAAAAGTACCAAAAACGGCCGTATTTGACACTTTTGCCTACTACTTTGGATACGAAATATTTTGAGACCTGTTTTAACAACGTAAAAACACCTTATCCTCTTTGTAACAAACGGAACATAGGATTCTTTAACCTTTATTTTCTATGCTAAGATATGATTTTTTATTCAATGAGGAGCCACTTATGCGGAGGTAGGCCCTTAAGGGAGATGTATTTCATTCAAGATTTTTTACGTACCATGACGAACTGAGCGACGGCATCCCTCACTATTCTCGTTCAGTAATTATCATATTTCCCAACGGTTACAGTGTGAAACTAAATTAATAATAATTCGTTGTAGATGGCAGCACGTTGTACTGCTGTCCAGAATGTCACATGGCGTATCCAGAGCGAGAACTATTGGAGCAGCATCTAGTTGGGCACACTATGGAGAGAAGGTAAGCCAACTAGCTCTGGGAACTCTTTGACTTTGACGACACGGTTGGCGCAGTGATTAAGCGTTCGGCTGCTGCGCTGCGTGTCGCGGGTTCGATCCCCGCACGGGACAAATATTTGTATGACCTACAGATGGTTGTTCCGGGTCTGGGTGTCTTGTGTATGTGAATTTAAATGTTTGTAAACGCACCCACGATACAGGAGTAATTCCTAATGTGGGGCAACGTTTTTAAAAACAAAAAAACTCCTCCAGGACAGAAAAGGACTAAAATGTGTGTGGAAACTGTTTTGGATTATGTATTGTTTTTAAGCTATTGCATAGCTTCTATCGCGGGCCTTGAGCGTGGAGACCGAATCCAGAAATTTCGTAACGAAAATGAAACCTAACACCCCTCACTCCGACCGGCAAAGCGGTGATACTTTTTAGTTTTGCTATCTATCGATGAATAGTGATGATGATGATGACAATGACGATGTCAATGACGATATTTATCTTGTTACGCCAAAGAAGTGTAACTTCTTACGTGCGTGTAAAAAGTGCAACTTGAATTAATATAAAAAAAAAACAAAGAAAAAAAAACTGCATAAATAAAATAATTATAATTGCATAACTTGATAAAAAATGCTATGCAAATGTATGCTTTACCGCGGCAGTCTCCGAGTGCCACACGTCTTTTTTTTTGGACTAACTTCTTATGATATTGTATCTGTTTGTTTCCCAAATAAAAAAATAAGCATAGATACAAAGAAAACGCTGATTTTGACTAAGGAGTAAGGACCTAACTTTCGGGACCAGTGTTGTCATTGGTTCGATTGGACCTTCTACCTTCACAGCATTCTGTTATATTATTGCCTTCCTTCGATAAAACGCAATAAGATAACAGGGTATATACCTTTTTTAATTTCCGGGGGGAAACCTTCTAAAGTCGCCTGGGCGTGTAGAAAACGCCAAGGAGTGTGCGATTCTTACCTCACTAAAACCACACTAGTGATCACCATCAGCACATGAAAGGGGGGGTCCCTTTTTAACTGACTTCAAAAAAGAAGGAGGTTATCAATTCGGATGTTTGTATTTTTTTTTTATTTAATATTTATGTATGTTCGGGCATAACTCCGTCATTTATTGACGGATTTGCAAAATTCTTTTTTTGTTCGAAAAGGGTTTGTTCCGAAATGGTCCCATTTAAATTTCATATAAATCTAATGATGGGTTTCGGAGGCAGACAACGGAACTCTTCAAAAATTGACAGCAAATGAACCGCGTTTGCTGCTATCGTATGTCTATGAATTGTTAACACCGTTTAATGGCGAACCTTAACTAAATAGAATCGACGTCCAAAAAAAAAAAATACAAACATCCGAATTGATAACCTCTTCCTTTTGGAAGTCGGTTAAAAAGTGCAAAATAACTTTAATTTCGGAAGTCGGTGTCAAAAAATGAAGACACAAAACCAGGAACACCTAAGTCGGTTCTATTTTTTAGTAAAAAAGATTTTTCTTCTTAAAAGACCACTCCGGAACCACCTTTGTGCAACACCTGTTAGAGCACATCCCTGAGGACCTTTACAGGTTTTTTAATTTTTTTTTTCAGGTTCATCTGCGACATTTGCAATGCCGCCTTAAAGCGTAAGGACCACCTCACCCGCCACAAACAGTCGCACAACCCCGACCGGCCGCATGTCTGCTCCGTCTGCATGAAGGCATTCAAGAGGAAGGAGCAACTCACGCTGCACTTCGTCATCCACTCCGGAGAGAAGAGGCATGTCTGTAATGAGTGTGGGAAAGGTTCGTTCAGTGCATCAATTCTTATTTATAAAAATCAATTGCCGAATGTATTTAGAAGAAAAAAAAAAAGCTGTCAAACCGCTATTTTAATTTAGGTATCGGATAAAAGGTGTCCGACGATTGAAAAATCGGGCCATAAAGGAATTAACAAACTTGTAACTATACAAACCATATACAGATGTGTTATTTCACTCTCTGCGGTCAAATTAAGTCATGTCGACCACTGTATTAAAATCGCTCGACGTGCTCAGGTTTCTAATGTTATTGGTGCTAGAGGTCCTTGGTTAAATTCCCAGGTTTTTCATCAGGAATTTCTCAGTAGCAGCTTGTGTGTCAGTCTAGATTTACGCTCGGTTAGTAGGATTAAATAAATTTTCTTGACAGTACCTGACTACGATATTCAAATACACGATAGCTGTGTCCAAACATGGCAAGGTTCGCGAAATGTCACCTTTTTTTTTTGGGACAATCCCTCCACACTATTCCCAACTACTGCAACTCCTGAAAACCAGAATCAACAGTGGCGACCACCAGAAAAACGCTGAGGCAATGAAGCTCGACGAGTCCCGGAGAAACGATTAAACTGTCTTGGGTCCCGCAACGAAATTTATTCAGAAAAGCCTTCTGTAAATTGTTTCAAAATATTGTTCTGCCTAGCCTTTTCCAAACTATCTTGGGGTTTGGCTTCCTGTCTAACCGAATGCAGCTGATTACCAGTATTTTACATGGAGCGACTGCCTATATCTGACCTCCACAACCCAGTAGGTGGGTACTACGATACCCTTGGTAAGACTGGTTGTCAGACTTTCGGGCTTCTGACGACCCGTAACGACTGTCAAAGATCCACGATTGACAGCCGGGACCGAGACACGGAGGAGTCTCGGTATGTAAAGATGGTCACCCATCCACGGACCAACCCCGGCAAGCGTAGCTTAACCTAATGGATCGACCCGTGCGGCTGTTATTACTTTAGCCACGAGCTCCTCCTCCTAAATTGTTACAAAATATCTTCACATAAACTATTTTCAAATTACTTTCCAGGCTTCTACCGCAAAGACCACCTCCGCAAGCACACGCGCTCGCATATAGCGCGCCGGGTGAAGGCAGAGATGTCGCAGCAAAGCTCATCGTCATCCCCTCCCCTCGCGCACGCCGTGCCTGCGCCCACGCCGGACCCTTCTTGACCGCAGACTGATGATAAGAACGGCAACGATCTGCTCACACTGATCGCATCTCGACTTGACTAGTAGTAGCGTAGGTGGTAAAGAAAAGGAAGTGATACTAGTTTAGAAGCGAGATATCTCCGGACAAGTTTTAAAGCGAAATGTGGTACCCACTTTTCGCTTATGAACTGAACTAAATCTATTTTTCTCCGCTTTTTTTCTCGATAAAGATTTGCCTATGGTGTCGGTTTACCGATTCAGTAGCCACTTCTTTCTCGCTCTCGTGAAGGAAGTTTGGGTCAAAGCTGAATCGCTTTTCCTCACTGGATTCAACTGGTTGTAAGTGTGAAATAACGTCGCACGTGTTCGAGGGAACACGTGCGAGGTTGATTTATGAGTGGGGTGCGGGGTATATGATTCGCTTTTGAACGAAGTATAACTTTCTATGGTGGAGGCGAGTTGATTCAAACGTTCGTAGGTTGTAAATAAAGTATAGTACGGCGGTGACGTGGAACAGTCTAGGTAAATATCCGCCATGATGTGTAGGTAGGTACCTACAGACGTTTTGTTGATGCGATTTTTATTTTACGATTACATGTTATTTTAATGCCCTTACCTGTTAAAGTAAAATGTCTTTTTGTGACCTGTTACGGCGACTTTGATTCCTTCTACCTTTATTCATTGTTTATAGTATTAACAATGCCCTACTGTGACATCTTAAACAGGGGTTCACAACCTTTTTTTTTGATCTGGGATGACTTTGGCTTATTTGTTGTTAGAAGGGACTAGAAGTCCAGAAGAAAACACAATATTTCTGACAGAAATTTAAAATCAGTTCGCATCAATGTTACTTTTCAGTTGGAAAGATAAAGATTGAATTTTAAAACCTAGTGCGGACCATATAATTTACGTGGACCACCAGTGGACCACAGGTTGGGCACCACTATCTTAAAACCATCATGATTCTGGTGTGAGACTCTCTCTCACGGAACTATGCAGGACGAAGAGCACTAGATATACATTTCTCACGTTGGGATCATAATGGCATTCGCACTTCGCAGTATACCCCAGGCTTGATAATCATAATTATATATGTTGGTTCGCTATACGTTAATTGAAGGCAAGGAATCAACTCTCCTCTTTAATAAAAATATATTAAAATAACCTATACTTATTTAGAAACTTATAGTAAACACTAGTAACTCTGGCACTATGAACATAAGTATAATCCTAACTTGAAAGCAATATTGATTAGACATACCCTACCTAAGTACTCGTAGTAAACCACCTCACTGACATTCTAAATAGTGTATTAATACTTTATCTTTAAATATCGATGGACGGAACTTCCACATTTGATGTGAATAAAATAAAGGAATGTTGAATTTACCCATCTAGTCAAACATATTACAGTACCCGGTCGTAAATACAGGATAGTACATCGAAAGAAACCCTCGGGTTTGTATGATGTCCGAAAAAAAAGCCAGTTTAAAGCCAGTTTTTTTAATGATTAAGTACGAGTATCAAACAAATGTCTTTGATGTAGATTTGTGCAAAAACGAAATGCTTAAAAAAAAAACTCAAGTTTAGTACATTTTTGTAAATAAATCCAGGCTGTTTTTACCCCCGGGTACTGTAAAAATAACCCATGGCCGACTCAATTTCACTGCAGCAAGGCTAGTCTGAATTTGATGTACATGAATTTGAAAAAAGTGAACACATCAATGAGAAAGTTGGTAGTCTACTGGTAAAAAGTGAACACATCAATGAGAAAGTTGGTTGTCTACTGGTATAAATTAATTAAATGATTTTTTTTATTAAATATTTATTTTGTTATTTGAATATTATTGATCTGATTTTATATTTATTTGTTATTTGTAATGTGATTGTTAAGTTAAATGTAAAATTTAAAATAAATTCTCTGAGGTATCGATGTAAGGGCAGCATTAGTAATAATAATTCGCACCTCCGATAAAATACGGTTATCACTCAAAAAGTTGGATTTTCGAAATTCAACTTATTTTACAACTCGTAAAAGTTGAATTTAGAAAATCCAACTTTTTCGATTTGTAAATATATTTTATAAGAGGTGCGATATGTACGTTAGTTCACACACTGCCAGAACTGTATTTAAAATGAAGGAAAGAAAGATAAGGATTGAAGAAGAATTTGTATTGTTAGGATAAAATTAAGAGGATTGAGGAGTATTGAAATCAAGAAAACGTGTTCGTTGGAAGAGTTCAGAGCCTGAATTCAAAGCTATATATTTTGCTGTGATGTAAATTTTTATACATTTACTATTGTTTTAATATAAATTTTAAAAGTTGTACCTCTAAGGGATATTTTCTATGATTGTTGTTCGTTTATGTCCATATCGGTGTTCAGTTCGTTTATGTGATTCGATGTACCTAACGTAAGTAAATGTTTACGTAATATAGCTGTTATATACCATAGAATGTTTGTTCATAACTCGTATGTTAGGATAGTATAGTACCTACGAGTAGTGGATCATAGGTACGTACAAAACAATTCATATTTTTATAGTAAAATAGACGCTCAGTCATAGATGTTTTAGTACGAGTAATTTTTGAAAAGGTTTAAAGTACAAAACGATTTAAAGAAAATTGTTTGTTTTGGTGAATTATATTTTTAAGGAGCATAATAATTAACAGGTTTTCTTCGTGTATGAATCAACCACGTTAAGAATGAGAATAACATAATTTAAAATATAATTACTTTACCTATCATCACTTTCTGAATAGTATAATAATATCCAGCTTCCCTTTACAGACATCATGCTTTCGTATTTTAACTTAAATATAAAATTTTAATTGATTTTCTCGTTTTATTTCAGTCTTTTACCCTTTTCTACCATAAAGTAAGTATAAGTCCTGTAAGAAAGATATAAAGGTTTTCAATAAAAGAATAATTGAGTGCAAAATACTTTATTTTTGTACTTCCATGTCACATTAAATAAACTTAGATTAGAATCACAACGTTATTTTCTGTGCAAAGACAAAATAGAGGAACTTGACAGAAAGATAAAATTACGACTAATTTCGACTACATTGCCAGTTACAATTTATACAAACACCATGATTTGAAGAATATTGGACCTAATTGTTCAAAACAAAATTCTACCAAACAAAAGTTTTGGCACTCATAGCTAAAAAATATGAGATTGATATGAAAAACATCTCAACTTTGATGATTCGATAAGAAAACTGGTACCTGGCAATGAATACGAGTATTTGGTTTACATGGCACATTCAGTGACACCCTTACGAACTAACAATTTCATCCTCCACTTAATACATAGCAAATCACAATAATATAGATCAAACATTATTACCAAAGAACATTCAATGTTTCACAAGGAGAATTCGTAGATATGCAATTCTTAATCATTGAGATCATGGCAATATACTATGTATTTGGACCCAGGGCTCATGCATATCAGAAAGTAGGTGACAAGAATCAACAAAATATGTGTATTAATGAAGTACAAACTTTTGATAGCTGCTTCACACGCCAAAATGAAAATAAAAAATATCCCACGGGAATGGCATGGAAATTATCATAACCATGGACTACCATTTTGTTTTTGTTTTTTGTAGGTGGGAAATCATCCAATGACTTCTCCCGCTCTGGGTGGAGCGGGAGGGCGTGTCAGACTTTTACTGACTAAAACCCACCCTTGTTCCTTCAGTTGCCGTGTCAAGGGCCGGGGAAACCCTATTTATTACCCGCGTACCAAATTTCGTCCAAATCCGGTATGCCATATATATATATACAGGGTGTAACGGAAAGGTGTGGTCATATTTTAAGAGCTGCATCTGCCCATCGATATAAACAGCTTTCTTCAAAAAAATCCGAGGAAATTCTAAAAAAAAATTTTTACCTCCCATACAAATATTGATCAGCTGATGGTAACTTTATATGGAAAGTCCAATTTTTTTTTTTGGAAATTTTCTATACATATTCATCACTCATCACTCACTTCATCACTTTTTCGTATTTTCTACTATATATATATATATAATATAGTAGTCGTATGGGTCAGCCGGCGTGATCAATTGTCAAACATACAAACTTTGACATCTATGATGGTAATAGGATTGTCAAACATAAAAAGTAGTAGCAGGCTTTTTTCTGTTAGACTTTTATTGCCAGTTTGATAGATAATACGTTTTCAAGATGACTTCCTGATTAAAATATCAGGCAGTCATGGAATTTCTTGATAACTTGTGTTGTGTTTAAGCGAAAGTTGCGGAATTACCTTCTTAACAAGCAAAGGAGTCGTCTCAAAATCCTTATCTCTAACTTTATATATTATTATTATTTATATGTAGGTATATTATATTAAATATATATGTATGTTTATTTTAACTATATATATATACTTTTGTAATTATTTTCGTCTTAGTATTTTTTTTTTTCAGTTTATGCACCTGCCATGTTATCTCTCCACCACCCTTGGTTGACTGGTAGAGAATGCCTAAGGCATTAAGTCCGCCTTTGTACATTTGTGTTGCATGAAGTTTTAATAAATAAATAAACTTGTCGTGTATAATGGTGGCACTTCACATCGCTATTCGTGTTCGCGTATTTGTCTATTTCGCCCAAATAGGACGATGTGAAGTAGCTCTATTCGTCTATATTTGCCTATTCTCATGAACACGACGAATACGGCAAATACCCGAACACCCATATCCGCCCCGCTGTCGGTTTTTTGGAACATATCAAAGGATTGCGAATATGGCGAGTATGTTCGTTTACGGGCCACACATCGCTCGCTCAGTAGTGAGCGATGCGCGTCAGCTTAATAGCAATATATATATAGCAACTTAGTACGATTTTTGTAAATTTTTAACACCCACCAGCGTCTTCTTCTCCATGTTCTTTTTTTAGCGACTTTGTTTTTACGTACGCATAACATGTACTGGTAATTAGCACAATGGAAATACCTGCACAATGGAGATATCTACAAATGTAAAAATAAAAATGGCTATTATATAAATGCATAATACTCGAGGGGTTTGGCGCTGATAGCCGAAATACAGGTTCTGCCTAGTTCGGCTACAGATGACTACACCACTTAATCTGACCTAATTTAGCCTGCTAAAATATTTTGTAATGAATGTCTAAATTTCTATAAATAAACATTATTATTATTATTATTATTATTAATAATAAGTCGCTGCTGCAGTTGACACGTCCATAACTGCAGCAGCGGAAACATAAACTATAGCAAAAATATTCGTAAATGTTCGGTACATTTGCAGTTCATGAACGATGTGTAGTCGGTGGTTTCGTGTTATTAGGAATTCAACACGAATATAGCGAACACAGATGAAAAAAAACGCGAATATGGAATAGCGATGTGAAGTGCCACCACAAGATCTCTTGTTGTATTACTATAGAGCTAGCCGTGAAAACCTATAATTGGCTTAATCTCTCTTATTTTAGTATAGTTATTGCATTTATGTAAAGCGGTTTTCCATGTGATAAATAAATAAGTTTGTTTGTTTGGTTGTCGTGGTATGGGCATGTGATGCGGAGGAATGAAGAAAATGTCGTGAGGAAAGTCTTGTGTATGGATGTGGATGGCTATAAGAGTAGGGGAAGGCCAAAAAAACGACGGTTGGACTGTGTGAAAGAGGATATGGGTAAAAAGGGGGTGACTACAGAGATGACGACTAATAGAGGAGTATGGAAGAAAAATACATGTTGCGCCGACCCCAAATAAATTGGGATAAGGGCAGGAGAATGATGATGAAATAAATAAGTTTGTTTGTCACCTACTTCTGCTTTTTCCACATCTATCTCAAACTAACTTCTCAAATAGCTCCACTCCATACAAAATTATACGATTCAATTTGAAAAATAGATATTTGTAAAGAAAACTATTTAATTAACTACCTATAAATAATTTCGTATGGAGCAGATACTTATAAATTATGTAAGATAGAAATTCTTAATATTTATACTAAAAAAAAAACATTTAAGATTGTGCTAGTAGCAACAGCAGTAATTTCTAAATTTAAATACATTTTGTTAAAATCCATGGCTGCTATATTTAAAGAAGTCTGCACATACAAACACGAAAACAAAATGTTATAGTAAAAATAAAACTAATTTTAAACAAGCTTCTAAATACGTACACAAAATTTCGTGTCTGGGTGAATCTCCAGGCGTTAGGCTGATAATAATGACAAGACTGTTGCCGACAATGACGAATCATGGAAAATTCAACGTAATACACTACTTTTAACGTACACTAAAGGTTGTTCCAAATAAACGTGCAATAACGGTCATCGACCCACCTACATTTATTGACATTTTTAATTTGAAAAACGGAATTAATGACTCAAAGCTGTCCCGAATCAACATCTCTCGTGATCCTTAACATTGTCTAATAATGAAAAACAATTTATATTTAATTGTTCAGGTACCTACGAAGAGTTATTAGGGAAAGGTCAATGTACTCTATTGCAAATTTATCTGAAACATAGTATAGTTGTATTCATTGGTGTTGATCTGTTGTGCACAAACTAAACTTAATTTAGGCTATTGCTATCTTTTTCACTCTAATAAAACAAGAAAGAGACGGACGTAAATTAGAGCTGTCAAATTTAGTTTCAACTAATATTTCCATACAAATTAAGGGTACACGTAAAAACATGTCGTCTAAAAACACGCTGAAGCGCAAGGCGTAAACTAGTTTGACATCTCTAACTTAGTGCATAGCTATAGCCGTCCTTTTCTCGCACTGCCTTTTAGTAAAAGATAGCAATTCTCTAATTTTAGTTTAGATATTGAACAAGAGAATCCGTACCATTGCCTAGTAGTGCTAATGTACTTTAATACTAGTGTATTAAAGTTGAATTTCCCACAATTCGTCATTGTCGGCAACAGTCTGTCATTATTATCAGCCTAACGCCTGAAGATTCACCCGTCTGTGCTGTTAACCATTGAAAGAGTTCCTTTATCTGGAGATAATCCTGGACGTCAATTCAGTTCATGCTTACCATAAAAATTTATTATCATCTTAATTGAACTAAAACATGTAAAAAATCAACTCCGAAGGATAAAAGGAACTGGTTCTAATTCAGCTTGTAAGATTCGACCCCAATTAGAAGAATCGATGGAATGTATCACTATGGAAATGAAACATAATTACATTCTAAGTTCATGACCAAAGGTTCGTCGCGATAATTCATAAACAAATCCAATTCATTTTTGACAACAGTACCCTTATCATGAGTACAGTTAGCCAATTAATACACAAATAAAATCAATACTACTATCCTTTTTCCAAGTTAAATAAACAAACTATGTTACCTCTTCATAATATTAATTAGAGTGATATCCCGGACTCGAATTATGGCGCCAAACTAGTTGCTGCCTCGAGCTGGCCCTGCAGTCTCGACATAGTTAACGATCGGTCGCTACGTCGGAAAAATAATTGATTTTATTGAAATATGTACAGAGACCCTGCATCAGTTGATCAGTTTTCATGAAAAAAAAAAATGCTTGCAAGTTAAAATTTACGCCGTCTCTGTACATATTTCAAGAAAATCAATTATTTTTCCGACGTAGCGACCGATCGTTAGGACATAGAGATCGCTATCAATGTCGAGACTGCAGGCCCTGTTCCCGCCTCAATATAGGTTGCCATCGACAAGCTAAGATATTCACATCTACATACATTATGAAGCGACGGGCGACGCCTGTGGGTCTATGGTGACAGCGCGTTGTTCTCCGTTGTCCATAGACACCACCATTTGGTAAGGGACTTTGATTTGAAGTGGTACGCGGAGTTTTGTGTTTGATGGCGCCTGGAAAGAATTAAAAGTTTCAATTAGAATTAAAGATTGAATGTGTGAAAGTGGTTGAGTACAGAGGTGACGACAAATAGAGAAGTATGGAATAAGAAGACTTTATATTGCACCTTTCCCAAGTACATTAGGATAAGTCTAGGATGGTGATTATTGGTGATGATGTGTACCCCGAATAGGTGGGCAAAGTAATCCTTTTCTGTTACTTTATATTAATAAATATATATAACTAGTAGTAGGTATTTATTTTACTAAATATATATGCATGTTTATTATTACTTTGTAAATATTTTCCGGTTTATGAATAAATAGTTTGACACTGTCTGTCAAACTATTTATTCATAAACTCACAACTCGAGTAACTCTTTAGCAATGTCTTTTTTATGGTGGGTAGTCATCAAATGTCTTCTCCCACTCTGGGTGGAGTGCGAGCGTGTCAGACTCTTACTGACTAAAACCCACCAGTGTTTCTTCAGTAGCCTGTGACAGAGCCACGGTGGCTTTTTCAAACACTCCCGCAACCCTGCAATGCCTAAGAAACGAATTGTTAAATTCTACTTACATGAATAGTGATCTCAGGTAAGACCTGCTTCTTCTTGGACACTTTGCTGGGTACATTGTTGATAGGGTACAGGTCTGGGATCTCCTTCTTCCTCTTCGTCTTGTTGTGGACCAGCATGTGTTTCTGTAGGTGGTCCTTACGATAGAAACCTGTAACAAAACAATAACATTAATGTCTTGAATGTATGGCTGTGTGTGAATGAAGCAATAGGCTCGCTTGCTTCTTGCCTGGAGTCGCGGATAAATTCGAAAGAGAGTTACCGTGGCCCTTGGCACAGGCAACTGAAGGAACAAGGGTGGGTGGTTTTAGTCAGTAAAAGTCTGACATCCCTTCCGCTCCGCCCAGAGCGGGAGAAGACATTGGATGATTTCCCACCCTCTAAAAAAATACTACTGATGCCAATATACATATATGTATGTATATGTAACTAACTAAAGCATACTCGCATCTATCCCAAAAGTTAACTTTTACCTTAAACCTTGTTTTTTCTAATTCTACTAACATACATTTTTCCAAAAATAAAACAAGATACCAATTAAAATAAAAGTTTAAAAAACCCCCAACCCTTTTAAGAAAAGAGAACATTTAAAAAACACGAAATAGCTGATTGATGACCTTGAAACGGCTCAATAAAACATGTCTAAGAACCATAGCTACAAAACCTGCTTTCAAATTTAAAAAAACCGCATTCGAATCGGTTCAGACGTTTAAGAGCTATAGTGCCACAGACAGACAGACACCCCTCTTTTTGCGTCGGGGATTAAAAACAAAATCTCACCTTTCCCACACTCAGTACAGAAGAACGACTTAACACCCGTGTGTATGTGCAGATGTATCTTGTAATGGTCTTTCCTCTTGAAGGGCTTAGAGCAGTACTTGCACACGAACACTCGCACGGGCGTCGGCAGCTCTCTCTCCTCTACGTCCACGTACTGCACGGTGTTTAGGGTTGCTAGCTCTGTTACGTCCATCTGGAATGAGGAATGAAGACTAAGAATAGTTCTTTTGATTTGGGAAAGGTTTTTGGTCCAAGAGGCGAATATAAGCGAATTGCACTTCATTACACGGCGTTACATAGCAGTTTCTCAAGACGAAAGTCTATCAGTACGTGTTGCCAGTGATGACATATGGAACCGAAACGTGGTCGCTCACAATGAGTCTCATCAGAAGGCTTAAAGTTACCCTATGGGCAATGGAGAGGGTGGCTTGAAGAATCACCGCGAAATTCAAATTTTTACTCACGTTTTTCTCACGCAAAATTGAATTTCGCGGGTTACCCTGGCGGCGCAGTTATTTTCAGTCAGTTTTAATGGTTTTTATTAATGACTAGTCTTATTTCTTTGAAAAAAAAAAATGGTACTTTAGATCTCCGTCGTAATTTGATCTCAGAATACTTGAAATTACTCGTATATTTTTAAAACATAGTGTAATTAATTTGTAAAATTATGTCTAACGCGGATAAACAATTGAGAATTACGCAAAAACTCTAAAGCGTATTTTTATGAAACCTTCACCATTTTAAAGATCATTTAATTATTTATAATTTAGTCTCAGTGTTTTAGTTTAATACTTGTTGTTTTATGTGTAATAAATGAATAATGCGTCTAATTTAGGACAGCGCTCCTTGATGGGTGAGTCCTATTACTGGGTGGACATACGACGCGTTACGTGAGCTCAGCGCAGAACACGCAAGCTAACCACTCAAGGTCGTTGGTAGCTAATAGCGCCTTAAGTGGCAGTGGGCAGGGCACATTGTCTCAGCAGTGTGAACATTATATGCTGAGTATTCTTATACCGATATATATGATGACCTGCGGGGACGGCGGTAGGAGCTCCTCGTACGTCGGCAGCTGTGAGCTCAGTATGTCATGTGTTACTGCTTTTAATTTTGGTTTCATTATGATGTCTCTTAGTTAAGCATGCCCCTTGGCATAAGCCTCCTCCAACATTTCCCCTAGTTTCTGTCACGCGCTACCCTTCTCATATGGTGTACAGCTGTGAGTTTTAGGGCGTCTACCCATTTTATACAGAATGTAACAAAAACCCTGTCCAATCCAATAAAGGCGTATTCTTGGTTTAACATACGTACTAGAAAAAATAATAAAAAAAATGTAACTCATAAAAACCAAAAGTTATAGATTTTTTAATTTGATAAAATATGCGAAATTAACACTAATTATGGCAAATTTTCATAAGTTGACAACACTCCACCGGCCGGCGAATTTTTTTCATTTTTACCTATTTTTATTTCAAAGGACTCCCTGCACTAGCCGCGCTGTAGGCACTCTTTAACAAAGGATTAAAAAGTCCGTCTCGCTCAGGTGGGGTCTTTGACACGAAACTATATGTGTAATTTGTCGAATGCTCAGTTTTGCCTTTGATAAGTTTTTCTTTTTATTTTAAATTAATTATTTTCATTGGGAAAAAATAATAATTTCGTATCCATTAAATGATTACGTATATCTGTACGTAGTACGATAATAAATAATACCGTTCAGGATCGGACAGGGTTTTTGTTACATGCTGTATGTTGATATCCTCTATGGCGTTTCCCATCTCTGGGACGGTACCAGTCAGAGACAGTTTTACTCCATTTTTCGTTTGTATCCGTGTATGTATGAATCATGTACCCGGTCCATCTCCACTTCTGTTGGTCTATCCAGGTAGCAATACCCGCCACTCAAGTTTTTTTTGGAACGAAGTTCCTTATCGCGCGTTGTGAAAGGGGGCTAGACGGAAAAAATTCTTACGAAAAGTTGTCACGACACTTTTTGCTATAGTAAAAAAAAAAAAAAAATATTACAATTACTTTTGTTGTTGTTATTGCTAAAGAGTTGAGTTGAGCTGAGCTGAGCTTAGCTGATCTGAGCTGAGCTTAGCTGATCTGAGCTGAGCTGAGCTAAGCTGCGATGAGATGAGATGAGATGAGATGATGAAGTATAACTTCTTACGTGCGTGCGTGTGTGCGTAGTTAATAATAAAAAAAATATTATAAATTAAAAAAAAAAAAATTATATTACAATTCCTTCACTAATTAATCGAAAGGAACTTCGTTCCATCCGGGTGTCCCTTGACGCCTCTCAAGTTTTTTTTTCTCTTATTTGCTACTTCTTACTTTGTCCTGTTTCCTTATTCTTCTCATGCTTCTCTCCATGGCTCTCTGGCAATACTATACTGATTAATATAGATTTATCTAACCGTCATCACTTACATATTCCTGTGGGTATTTGTTCTCTTTCTTGGCCTCGTGCATGATGACCTGCGGGGACGGCGGTGGCAGCTCCTCGTACGCGGACATCTCTTCGGCAGGTTCCAGCTCTGAGCTGACCATGTCGTGTGATGTTGACATGCACTGGTGACCGTCGTAGTGCTCGTTTGTTAGGAAACCTGTAATGAGTTATAAGTTTGTTATTATTACGCAACATGATTAATATCTTGCTCTTATCCCAATTTATTTGGGGTCAGAGCAACCTGTCCTCATTTGCCTTAGTTCACCATTAGTCGTGGCCCTTTCTAGACGTGTTATCTTATATTTTTTTATCACCATGTATGTTGATTTACGTTACTTCTTTAGGCAGTGTAATTTGGGGCTTCCCAGTGGCAACCTTTTTTTTTGATGGTGGGAAGTCATCAAATAACTTCTCCAGCTCAGACTATTACTGACTAAAACCCGCCAGTGTTCCTTCAGTTGCCGCAGCAGAGCCGCGGAGACTCTTTCAAACTGACTTTGAATAAATGACTTTTGATTTTTTTTATTTTGAAACATTCCTACGAGCCTGGCAGGCTCAGTAGAAACTTAAGGTTAGTATTGTGCCCGGTAATAAGATTCATTGTGCTGGTAAACAGAATCCCTGAAGGGATAAGAGGGATAAATGAAGATGAACAGGATCAAAGGACTCTTGTCCACGACCGGTCATGTTATGCATGAAACGGATGAACTTGGCGAGGCTAACGTCGGCATTGTGAGGCCACGAGTGTTCAAAAGAGTCACCGCGGCCCTGGTACAGGTAACTGAAGGAACATGGGTGGGTTTTAGTCAGTCAGAGTCTGACACGCCCCAGAGCGAGAGAAGTTTTTTGATGATTCTCACCCTCAAAAAGAAAATGTGTTCCATAGGTATTCATCGATCGGGCCGGGCAAGGCAAAGTAAGCCCAGTGCATAAGCCCTCAGCGGAATATTTCAGGTACACGTACCTTCTCCGCAGATGGAGCACCACACTTTGAAGACAGGCTTGTCGTGCACGTGGCGATGCACTTTGGATGTGCTGCTTCCTCTTGAGCTGTCGGTGGCAGACTGCACAACTCTCGACTCTACTCCCTCTAGTTACAGCTGACTATGGCACCTACCTTCTCCGCAGACGGAGCACCAGATCTTGAAGTTGGGCTTGTCGTGCACGTGGCGGTGCACCTTGACGTGCTGCTTCCTCTTGAACCGTCGGTGGCAGATGTCACACTCGTGGGGACGGCTCTCGTTGTGTTGGCTTATAGAACGCGCTATGAGGAGGCTGTTGTCTGATGACTGGAAAGAGACAAAATAACAATTTTAATCTTAATTTAAGCTTCATAATAATATACAATAGAATACAACAAAGCTTTCTCTGGGTTTAAAAGACTACACTGTGATAGGTGTACAAAATTTACAAATAAATAGATAATTTACTAATGATTTTTTTATTGCATGTGAACTCGATGCCTCCTGCCTGATAAAAAGCAATCTGGATGAGATGTGTCTGCACAAAGAAGGTAGGCATAGGTATCATCTGGGAGAACTTTCACTCTGTTATTTCTACAAAGTCTACAAAAACGGTTTTAGAACACTAACTTTACTTTGTAACTTAGCTTCGAAATGTTTTAGTATAGTTCAATGTACTACTTACATATGGATCACTCACTATCGGTTCCCCTTGCTGGTAATCATCATCCCCGTTGTGCCAGGGGTAAGGCAGGTGCTGCTCGTTCATGTGATTCAGTAGCTGATCTTGTAGGTAGAAAGCTGGGGAGCAAAGAAAATAAAACTGTTAAAACAATAGAGTAGAAGACTTAAAAAAATATATTTGGTCCGTCCAGTTAGATTACCAAAAACTATATAAGGACGATACAGTGCGTTAAAATTTCGCGTGACGTCACACCTACTTAAAAATGTACTTTTTAGGGTTCCGTACCCAAAGGGTCCTAACGGAGCCCTATTGCTGGCTGTCACTCACGTGTCCATCTGTCTGTCTGTGCGTCGTCGTCACACAGGATTTACAGCCAAACGGTTGGAGCTCTGTAGCTCTAAATCAGTAGTATTAAAATTTTAACAGTATAAGCATCTTGTTGCGCCAAAGTCATAAAGTCAAAAATAAATTTGGTACGGAACCCTAAGTGTGCGGTGTCCGACACGCACTTGACCGGTTTTTTACCGACAAGAGACGTAACAAGCCCCCACTCCTGAATTTTGATACGTTTTATCTTTATAATTGTTTATAGATTTGGTAAAGCTAAAAATACATGTCCAATATATTTTGATATCTAACTTGCGGACTAAATATAATTAGGTATTGGTGCGGATTCTGTTTTGCACGAACTAAACTTAATTTAGGCTATTCCTATCTTTTTCTCTTTAATAAAACAAGAAAGAGACGGACGTAAATTAGAGCTGTCAAATTTAGTTGAACTAATATTTCCGTACAAATTAAGGGTACACGTAAAACATGTCGATTAAAAACACGGTGAAGCGCAAGGCGTAAACTAGTTTGACATCTCTAACTTAGTTCATAGCTATAGCCGGCCTTTTCTCGCACTGCTTTTTTAGTAAAAGACAGCGATTCTCTAATTTTAGTTTAGTTATTGAATAAGAGAATCGGCACCACGTAGTGCGTCCGGCATGTTTGCGGAGAACAGGGTTGACGATTTCTTTGCTGTATTGCGTAAGGCTAGGGCCTCGTTTATGAGCCGTGTACATGTTTCTGACAATGGCATATTGAGAGCCACATATGAAGCTAACTATTTATTTGTATATGGCTGTCAATATTCCTGCTAACAATTTTATTTAATGATTTTGATTATATTTTTATTGTTTGTAATAATGTTGTTGTAATTAATATGGGAATTTCCTGAAAAAAATGATTATTTAATTTAATTTAATTAAAATTTATTATATCTCTAAAATAAAGATAATTAATCAGATTGTTGTTTGGCGACGAATCAAAATTAGTTTATATAAAATTTTATATTTTTGCATTTTAGTTCTTTTTCGTGGGTTAATTTTTTTGTTATAAAGTTTTTGTATGTGATGAGTGTGAAGTGTGGATGTGAGAGTGTTTAGGATTATTTTTTTAAATAAAACGTCATACACAATATTCACATAACTTAGTTATTTTGAACTGACCGTTCACAGTTGACCTGCGTATCACCTATAAATGCAAACGGCCGCTGATAGTTTACGGTAGTAACTTGAAATAGAATATAAAATCAATACAGGCCAGCTTCAAGTATGCTATACCATAGGCTAGCGCAACGGTAGGTCGATACAGAAGGGTTGGACTATGAATTACGGCAGCTGTATCTAAGTTATATCATCTAAAGTTATAGGTAAGAATTGTTTTGTGAAAAGATATAATTGGATAGAATTTACTTTATGGTACACCAAAATTAGAACATATCTCTTTGGCAATATTGCAAATTCTGTTGGTCTTATCGCTGACAGCGATATCTATCAAACATCAGAGTTTTTTCGTTTGTTGGAGGGAATCTCTGGTTCATTCTCTTGTCGTTATCCTAATTCATCTCTTGAAGTACGGATCCGATTTCAAAAATTATTGATAAGTACTTAGAGCGACTCTTTTGCTGGGTGCCATAAGCGTATCCTGAAAAATGCACAATTCCTGTAGAATAGCCATGGAAACGAAGCTGCAGGAGAAATGTAGAAATAAGTAATTATAAAAAACAACAGAATAAGAAAATGGTAAAATCTTTAAAATATAAAGTTTGAAGTTTGGATGGACGGATGTTTGTTAAAAATCCACGCCAGAACGGCTGTACGTATCTGGATGAAATTTGACACAGAGATAGATTAATTAATAGCACATAGACTATAATTTATAATGGGGGAAGTACCTACTAATTCCAAGCGGGCGAAGCTGCCGACAGAAGCTAGTATTTACATTTACACCTACTAATATTTAAAATGAATTAACTGCATAGGATTATTCAATATATTATAAATGCGAATGTTTGGATGGATGGATGGATGGACGGATGTTTGTTATTCAATGACGCCAGAACGGCTGAATGGATTTCGATATAATTTTGCATAGAGATAGATTATAATCTAATAATACAGGTAACAATAAATAATAAAAAACTTTTTTACAAAAAAAAAACAGACTTCCAAAAAAAAAAATTCTAAAATAACTAATGCCGGCTGTCGGTGTTTGTATTTTATTTCTTCGTTATTTGACACAGACTTCCAAAAAAAGTTATCTTTTTTATATTTAGTGTATTTTTTTTTGGAAGTCGGTCGTTTTTTTTGTATAAATGTTTTTTTATCTTTCACTTTTTAGTTGTTATACCCCAGAACTTAAAACCCCAATTACACGGAACGTGGAATTTTAACATACTCGTAATTGGAGAAAACCAAAACGTCATCTAGTATACGAGTACGTATTTTTAATTTTTGTTCAGTTTTTAAAAAAGCGCTAAAGCAATTTCGATAAACTTTATATGGGACCATCTCGGGAGTATATTCTTTCGGATAAAAAAAGAATTTTGAAAATCGGTCCACAACTGACAGAGAAATCGGTGTAATATATAAAAAAAAATACATACAGTCTAACATAGAACCTCGTTCTTTTTCGAAGTCGGTTAAAAATTGACTTGGCACACGACGTTGTCAATATGTGAAATCTGGATTCGGCTGTCATTGTGTCGATAGTCGTTACCGCCAACAGCCTGATGGCCAAAAGCCTCGACGACAACCTGTCGAAGCTGTAGTTGCGCGGTTGGATCAAGGGCCTGATACAGAAGGGCCTGGTACTTCTCGATATTGCTCCCATTGTGAGGAGGATCCTGTCTCTGGAGCCCTAACCACCGGTAGCTTGGACCCTGCTCCCGATACCGCCAGACTACTATTTGTTATATTTTTAAATGTTTTCTTTTAAAAATATTTAAAAATGTAAATGTGTGTAAAAATGAATAAACGAAATAAAAAATTACTGAAATAATAACATGTTTACAAAAAGTGTACGTAAACATATGGTTCATTATTATATATTAATATAGGCCTGTAATAGTATTATAATAATCTGTATATATATTTCCTGATACCTACAACCTGGCAGTCTTTAAGTCAAGAGTGAATAGGTTACTTCTAGGCAAGCATGCTCCATCTTCGACCACATCATCGCTTACCATCAGGTGAGATAGTGGTCAAACGCGTGCCAATCAAATGTAAAAAAAAAAAACTGGTATAGCACTTAGGATACTTTTATCCCAGAAGCATGTTCCCTTGGGATGATCTTAGATTTTTACGCGGGCGAAGCTGGTAGAAGCTAGTTCACAATTTTAAAGAATTTTCTATTAATTTTCAACGCAAAATCCGAAATTCAATGCTGCGGATATGTTCATAATTATTTAGCAGAATTCATCAATTTGCTCTGGGAAAGCATACAACTAGGTCAGTACAACGCAACGCCCACTCAATTCTGCGAACCACATCAGCAGCCAAAGACGAATAAATTTGTAGATCCGTCTGATAACGCATTGTGAATGAAAGGGTGGTAACCTGTTACCTTCTGATGTTAGTAAAAATCACGGACATGAGCAGTACAACCTTTTTTTATAAAACTCGCTAACCTTAAGCAGAGGATTCTAAATTCAAATTATCCATAGAAAATGTTGGATTACGAACCTATATACTAAATCTGTGTTAATGTTTTTAAAGTAATCACATGATTATTCTTTAAATCTATATAAATAGATCTATAAAAAAAACTTTTTTACAAAAAATGCAACCGACTTCCAAAAACGAAAATAGCTACACGCAAAATTTAAAAATAACTTTAAATTTCGGAACTCAGTGTTTGTATTTTATTTCTTCGTTATTTGACACCGACTTCCGAAATTAGTTATTTTTTAATTTTTAGTGTATTTTCTTTTTTGGAAGTACGAGTAGGTTGTATTTTTTATTTTTCACTTTTTGGTTGGTATACCCCCTAACTAAAACTAAATATTAAATTCATGCCCGAATTAATAACTCCAATAACATGGAATTTAAACATGCTCGTAATTGGAGGAAACCAAAACGTAATCTCGTCGTCATACATGTTTTTTGTTTTTGTTGATTTTTTCACTTCTCACTGAAGAAATTTCGATAAGATTTTTATAGGACCACCTCTGGAGTAAGTATACTCTTTCTAATAAAAAAATAATTTTGAAAATCGGTCCACAAGTGACAGAGAAATCCGTGGACATACATAAAAAAAAAAACATACAGTCGAACGTAGAACCTCCTTCTTTTTTCGAAGTCGGTTAAAAATGAATGGCTAAATGTGTTGCTAAGCACTAAATTCGAGAACGGCTGGACCAGTTTGGATGAACTTTTTTTATAAACTATTCGTTGAAGCCTCTGGGAGGTTGTATGAAGAGAAAAACTGAAAAAAATGCATGGAATACCGTACAAACCACATTTTTCTTCATTACATTGAAACTTCCTAGCCGTCAATATTAGGGTTAGTTGTCTATCCGGATGGCGAAATGATGGTGACAGAAGGACGTCTGTCGGATCAGCTAGTATATAAATCAAAATCAATTGCCTGAATGTATGTTAGCGCATCATTTCAGAACGGCTGCACCTATTTGGATAAGTCTTTTTTGTTGTGTTAGTAATTGTCAGGAAAGGTTTGTATGAAATAAAATTTTGGGAAACCGAAAAAAAAAAAATATGTTGCCCGACCCGTGCGAAGCCGGGCCGACTCGCTAGTTTTTTCTTTAATAAATAAGGTCCATTATATCGTTTTTTCTTGGGTTCGTTTCTCACTAGCAGTCCGAAGTCTGAATTTAGTAATAGGATCGCCTCCAGGTATTTTCTACAAGGGACTACCACAATATTCTTTAACTTTTATTTTATTAAATCTTATTTACATAAAATATAAATATATATTTATTAGCAGTACGCCACTGACTACCCCCTTTATATTTTTAGTTCTTTCAGTTCATCCAACCAAAGTTTGTCTGGTAGATAGCGCTGTCAGCGATAAGACCGCCATTGTACCCATAAATTTTTGGTGTAGTTTATTTTATCTATCTTCTTTAACTGACAAAATGTGGATGTACTACAGATTCCCTTCCTAACCCGTCGGAAAGTACAAGCGTGATCTTGTGTTAAAATATTTCAACTAAAATTAATCTCGGCAAGAAACAGTCATTCCAGCTTCATCATTTTGTAAGGGGTCGGAGCCGACCCTAAAAGTAATCCGGGTCTGCACCCCCCAAACGCCCCTCCCCAAAATAAATTAGATCTCTAAAACCGTCCATAATCTAGCGTCCCTTGAACCACCCTATCCGTGCCCCCTCGTAAGACCCATGGGGGATCGCCCCATTCGCCCCTAAAATAGGGGAGGGTCTAAAAAGGTCGACTGGTCGGTTGCTACGTGTGCATATGTGTTGGCTTCGTAATTGTAAACTGGGCACTCGATATTGATTTCGGTTGCTATACACTTTATGTTGTACAAGTTGTAGGTCATAATGTGGGTGTAACTATTTTTGGGAGGCGAATGGGCTTTATTTGTTGTTTTTTTTTAGGGATCCGTACCCGAATGTTCCAAACGGAGCCCTATTGTTGTCACTCACGTGTCCGTCTGTCTGTCCGTCCGTCGTCTGTCACAAAATTATGTTACGAAGAATTCTTTAACTTCTCATTGACTTGAAATTTGGTGATAATGTTTATTAGAACGTATACTTTACTAACAAATACCAATATTTGGTACGGAACCCTTAATGTGCGAAATCCGATACGCACTTGGCCAGTTTTTTGTTTAAGTTTTGATATAGATTTAATACTCTAAATCTATATCAAAACTTAAACAAAAAACAAGAGAAGAACTTGAATATGATTGAATGACATATACAGTAGTTGAGTGACTGTTCATCTAGATTCACTCTGTAGGTTATAGGATATGTTTGGATATGAGTTCATTGTACCTAATCAAGTTTGGGTAGCTATACATAAAAGTTAGAGATCTGCGAAATAATTAGGTAGTTTTTCATTTCACAAACAGGAAAAAATAAGCGATTCATGCTGAGGAATAGTTGTAACATGGAGGTCTGTGTAGTTGTCCTAGATTTTATTCTATGGCGCCCCCCTTTCCCCGCCCGGTTCGCAGTCACCTGTTCGTCTGCGGGATGGCTGCGCCGCGCAGCCTCAACCAGGATTTAATTTTATTAAGGATATAACTCTATAGATTGCAGTTGCATGTTCAGCACCTAGCCGGCCAAACGCTACCTGGAGTGAAACACATTTTATTGTAGTGTTTTTTGACTTCACAATGTCAGTGCGAGTCGCGGGATTTAGTCTCAAAAGACCGGTCATGATTGAGTGTTTGTTTTGTGAGAAACCGGGAAATTTGGTCGCAAATCCAGACGAAGAAGCATACCATGCCATAAAAAATGTGGCGGATGAGCGGCAAGATGCTACTCGCGACAAGTTCTACTTTCTGTACAATGATAGTTTGTCTAAGCAGTGTTTTTCGTGGCACGTGAAATGTGCGACTGCCTACGTTTGTTTTGATGATAATAAGGCCAGAGTAAGGCCAAAGATTGTACCCAAACTAAAACATAAAATAGAACCGGAAGAGGACGTAAAAGTTAAAATTGAAGGAGTTTCCGTAATAAAGGAGGTTCCGTTATCTCAAAAAAGACATCTGGAAGAAATTGTTAGATGTTTGATTTGTGACAAACTATTAGATTTGGTGGACAGTAAATCCCAGCCATATAAATCTCGACTGTCGGCAGCCAAAGTTATTTATGATATTGCGCATATGAAGCATGACGGCGTGTTTATAAAAATCCGTCGGTACCATTCACCCGAAGATATGATCGACAAAGGCATATACTATCACAAAGCATGCTATGTTAATTACGTGGCACAGACCAATTGCTGCCAAAAGAGACGACCTGGAAAGATATCACGGAAAGATATGTATAAGGGTTTGAAGAAACTGCTGGATGAGATCGATGATAAACTGCCGACTACCTGCTTTCAACTGTCGTTCTTGGCTAAACGACTGGCGAAACTGACTGAAGTAAAAGATGCAGTAATAGACGAGGAAACTGTAAAAACTCTTCTTATTGGAATCTACGGGGATAAGTTATTATTTTCATATCCGGCTGGTTTAGAATCCTGTGTGGTGTTCCTGAGAAGCGTCCCTTTGAGCGAAACTATGAAACGGTTGGCTTGAATTAACTGATGAAGATAATAAAAAAAATCTGGCCAATTACATACCACCTCCACTTTTTTGAAGCCGATTAAAAATAAACGTATACGAGTATTTCGAAAGAAATAATGTTAAATTCTGTCTAAAGTATATAACGTAGTTGTAGCTACATACATATTTACCTTATCTCATTAATCATTTAAATATATTATGATGGATGTGTGATGAAACTTAATTTTTTCTCCTAAATCTTCTGAAATCAAGGCCAAAAAACTATTTTTTTTTTTATCAAATTACATACAGTCGAACATAGAACCTCCTCCTTTTTCGAAGTCGGTTAAAAAATAAAGCTCTAGCAAAGTTAAAATAAAATAATAGTTTATTTTAATTTGTGGTTTGCTCATAATGCTTATTAGTAACACGCTCACCAGTTGTGCGTTTAATTAATCTGCAATTTATCACAACAATGTAACTTCAACTCTTGCTTTGCGAACGGTAGGTACCTATGTCACGAGTATGTATGAGATCTGGGACACCCTTTAGATATTTGCATACTCACTTATAACATGTAGTGTGTTGTATAATACACACGCTTGGCGATACAAACATTGTCGAGATTTCAAGTAAAGGAGTGCCATAGGTGTGTCGTTAGGACAACATAATATCTGTGACACTATTTTATTATAATACTAGCTGGGCGCCGCGGTTTCAGCTTGTAGGCCGGGATAAAAAGTAGCCTGTGTTAAGGCCGTACTACCGGCCAAGTGGCGCCCTCATTGAATAAATAAAAAACTTTTTTACAAAAAAATAGAACCGACTTCCAAAAAAAGTGCAAAATAACTTTAATTTCGGAAGTCGGTGTTCCTGTTTTGTGTCTTCGTTTTTTGACACCGACTTCCGAAATTAAAGTTATTTTGCACTTTTTTTGGAAGTCGGTTCTATTTTTTTGTAAAAAAGTTTTTTATTTTTCACTTTTTAGTTGTGGCTCCCCATTAAACTGTGTTAATAATTCATAGACATACGATAGCAGCAATCGCGGTTGATTTGCTGTCAATTTTTGAAGAGTTCCGTTGTCTGTCTCCGAAACCCATAATTAGATCTTTTTGAAATTTAAATGGGACCATTTCGGAATAGACCCCTTTCGATCACAAAAAGAATTTTGCAAATCGGTCAATATATGACGGAGTTATGCCCGAACATACATAAAAAAAAAAAAAAAAAAAAAAAAAAAAAAAAAAAAAAAAAAAATACAAACATCCGAATTGAGAACCTCCTCCTTTTTCGAAGTCGGTTAAAAATCGCAGCAAAGCCAAGAAAATAAATATTAAAGAATCCAACGTCACGTTTGTTACAAATACGATTAAGTATTTTTACGTTGTTAAAACAATTCTCAGAATATTTGTATCCAAAGTAGTAGACAAAAGTGTCAGAAACGGCCGTTTTTGGTACTTTTGCCTACTACTATATAAGACCGCCTGGTTTTTTTATACGATTGCATCTTAATTCTTTTGTATTTGCTTGGCTCACATCTTTTCTTATTATAGCTTTAGTCTCTTGATCAGCACGCACAACGCTGCGGTATGCGGTGCGAAAGAGTGAATTAACGAGGAAGGCTTGTGTGTATAATTTTTACCCGTGTGAAGTTTGGGCGGGTTGCTAGTTAAAAATAAACAATTAAGGCGTATATAGCCGCCAAGTGGCGCCCTCATTGAATAAAAAATCGTAGCAAAGCGTAGAAAATAAAGATTTAACAATCCTATGTTGCGTTTGTTAACCAAAAACGGCCGTTTTTGACACTTTTGCTTACTACTTTGGATACGAAACACTTTCGAGTCCTGTTTCAACAACGTAAAAATACCTTATCCTATTTGTAAGAAACGCAACACAGGATTCTTTAATCTTTATTTTATATGCTAAGATACGAATTTTTATTCAGTGAGAACTTACGGGGAGGTAGGCCCTTAAATAGTTTCCACGGTCTGTCTTTGTAGTGCGGAGAATTTGAGAAGCAGAGACAGAAGAACAGAAATACTTGTATCCTAGATGTAAAATCCAGAATGAAGCAGCGAGCTCTGACGCATCATAGCCACATCTGCAGATTACCTAACGCAACATAGGTGCGACCGACGACGCGCCGTTGATTTAAGAACCACTTTAGTAATAGTCTTATTCCTGTCTATGTACTTTCTACATACATTGGTAACCTTATGTGGGTAGCTGTATTTGTTGCTTGTCTTTATCAAAGGTCGTATTTTGAGAAACCCTGCTGAAGAATAACGGCCGATCTCAATAACATCATCTTATTTTTTTTTTTGTTCGCGATGGACCACGCTTGCCTAAGGTAACCTATTCACTCTTGACTTAAAGACGATCTCGATGTGGACAGCACAGACACGAAATTTTGTGAATGAATTTAAACGCTTCTTTAAAAATGTTTTTGCGTTTCAAGGCCGCAGTAATTCTTTCGAAAAATCCCGCGACCCGCTGATTATGATTAGGCTGGCCTACTTTGAATAAATGATTTAGGTTTTTATGATTTTGATAACATTCCTTATACAATCTATCTAACTTCTCTCCAATAACGTAACTCCAGTAAAATGTAGCAGATAACACCAAACTAAGCTTAAGATAATACCTAACCTGTTATGTAACCTTGCTGCACCGGTCGACGTCCTCACGTCAGCGCCAGCTATCGCTGAAAACCAGAGTTGGGGCTCTGTCTCGCATAGGGTAGGCAGCATTATGCTTAGCGATGGCAGTTTTGCGTGGTTGTGACGCATTTTCCCCAAGCTTTTTTTTATGTTTTTGGTCTTTCTTTGCGTCATGTTTACCGTAAATAAACTTATTTTCTTTCTTTTTTTAACTGTGGTCATAACAAAACTTCTAACAGATTATTTCCGATACTGCTCACAACCAACACAGACCAACTTCGGAATAGATTAAGTTTGCGTTTTTAATAAATATACACAAGACTTTCGAAATATGGGTTAACACTAGCTTCACCCGAGTGAAGTGTTTTATTGTCCTAACCCATGTTCAACCCATAAGCTAAGTTTTATCCAAATAAGTTCACCAGTTGAGGTGTGATTAGCAAACATAGAATTTTGCCACGACCCTTTTTCACCAAGTTTCAAGTACATCTGACCTTAAACAACAATATTCCATACAAACTTTGCCACCCCTTTTCACCATCTTAGGGGTAGAATTTCGAAATAAGCTCCCTTATTCCTTGTACAAATCATAAAGGGGACCTCTGTGCAAAATTTCAGTTTTCTATTTCCAAAGATTTAACCTGGGTGTTGAGAAGACAGTGAGTCAGGACATTTCTTTTTATATTTAAGATTTTACCCGAGAGAAGTCGTGTAGGTACTCGATGGGTTTTCCCAGCGGCAACTTCTTAGAAGCCTTAGGGGATGAGTTTCTAAAAAAAACTAACTTGTGCTTATAAACCGATGTACCAACTGCCACGTTTCCAACAAACTTTTATCCTCAATATTTAACCCTTTGAGGAGAGAATTTTTACAAATCCTTCCTTAGGGCTCAACTTTGTTATTAGGAATTTTATTAGGAACACCACATTTCACCATTCGCTCTATAAACTAAGTTTTACTGAACTAAGCTTAGCGTAAAAAATAAAAACCACAAAAAAGATTCTAGTGAGTTAACCTTAAAAGATAGACATTAGGGATTTCGGTCTCGGAAGCATTTTCAGTCCCGGGACCAGTCTCGAACCTCGGAAGCTAGTCCCGGGACTCCCGGGAAATTCGAGACCCGTGTTTTTTATATTAGAATGGTTTTTTACGGATACGTTACGTTATGGATGGAGGTATTGCAGGTGTGCAAGAAAATGGTGATTTTAATATTGTTTTGGAAGGTAAACTAGACTTATTTTGGTAAAAATGCGCAGGCCACTTTCCAGACGAGCTTAAAATCGCAAAAGTCACTCCCATATATAAATCAGGGACGAAGACAGATCCTAGTAACTACAGGCCTGTGTCAGTGTTACCCGTAATTTCTAAAGTTTTTGAGCGAGTTGTCTATGATCGATTAAATAGCTACTTAGACAAAATAAAATTCCTTTTTGAACGACAATACGGCTTTCGTCCAAAATCAAACACTTTATCCGCCACTGTAGATCTTATTACCAAAATCAGAATGAACATCGATAGAAAACAACTAGGCCTTGGCATATTTATTGACCTGAAGAAAGCCTTCGATACCGTGAGTCATTCCCTCCTTCTAAAAAAGTTGAAAAATATTGGCATCACCGACAATGCGCTCAAAATTTTGGAATCGTATCTAACGAACCGCTTTCAAGTCGTAAAAATAGGTAAATACCAAAGTACTTCCCAGCCTATTACATGTGGTATACCACAAGGCTCAATTATTGGGCCCTTGCTATTTTTAATCTATGTTAATGATATATGTGAGGTGTCTTTGAATGGCGAAATTAGTCTATATGCAGATGACACATGTATATTTTATTATGGTTCCTCAATAAGTGAAATGATGGGCTATGCACAAAAGGATTTAGATAAATTACACGATTGGTTCCAGTATAATTTACTCACAATCAATATATCAAAGACGAGCTATATTGTATTTAAGGCAAAAAACAAACAACTACAAAGCTACCCCAAGCTTTATATTAATAGTATTCAAGTAAGGGAATCTATCGAAGAGAAATACCTAGGGCTAGTTTTGGACAGTGGATTAACATGGAAGTCACATATAAACAAAATAAGATCTACGTTATCGTCATTAGCAGGGCGTCTTTACGGTGTTGTTCGATGTTTACCACGACAAGTTAGACTAAATATCTATCACTCCCTCGTCAGATCACATCTAGATTATTTAATAGAAATATGGGGTAGCGCAGCCAAAACCAACCTAAACTGCATCCAAAGACTACAAAATAAACTAATAAAAATATTATTTCATTATGACTTCCTCACACCAACAGATAAAATTTACTCCGAAACCAAATTAATGAACATAAAACAAATTTATTACTATAATACATGCATCCTAATTAAAAAAATTAAAGATAAAAAGCTACACTCGGAGCTGATTTTAAAAACTAACACCGAAAAAGGGTTAAGACCTCTCCGTAGCGCAAATGATATCTGTCTCGCGAGAACACGTACAAATTACGGAAAAAAAAGTATTACTTACGAAGGGGCACAGATGTTCAACAAACTACCACGAGAAATAAAAACCTCTAAAAGTTTACAAATATTTAAAACTCAGCTAAAATCTTTTATTATTGACAATATTTAAGTCCGGCCCTGGTTTATGTTTTTAATTTACCCACAAAATTTTTTTTTTTTCTTCTTTACTTTCTCATGAATCTTTTGCTGCTACCTTCAATGTCTTGTTGTGTACTTTAATTATTGTTGACTTCTCATATTTGTGTGTGTCATACATGTGTCATACTAGCTCTGCTCACGAATGTCATCATTATTTTATGGATAAAATATGTCTCATTAAGTGAAATTTGTAGTAAATTTCTTTTGAGAAATAAAGATTCTATAACCATAAAAATAAAAGAAATGGCAATGACATAGTTTGACTTAGTAAATGATAAACTATAAGAGGGTGAGGGTAGTAGTGAAACTGACTGAAGTGAGTGGTGGTGAACTGTGAAGTAAATGATAATTACGATTGTAACTGTTTATAAATCACATTTATTACAAATTTACTCTTTGATCAATCTGACCAAACCAAACATTACAATAGAATATTATAACAAATAGAAAAAAATAAGATAGCAATATTTGAAGTACCTAATTCAGACTTTCAGGTTATTACTTAATTCTTTATTCTTAATTCTAATGTTTAGTCTTTTTTAATTAGGAACTTTGGTAAAAAAGCTTATATCTAAGTAGTCGTTTTATCTAGTAAAATATTAAAAATATACCCTTTCCTTAAGTTTCGGTAATTTAGGTATAAATAAACTTATAAATGTCGATTGACCTGACCAAACATTTAAACAAAACAAAACGAAAACTCTATAATTCTTGCACTAGAATCTTATGACTTATTAATAACTATAATTACTCTGTTTATACAAAACAAAATTCAAATTAAAACAAAACTTCTCATAAAAATCAACCAATCGAAAAGTTACACTCAAACAAAACAAAACGAAAATTTAAAATCAGTTCTTTCGACTTATTAATATTAATTAGTCTGTTTAAACAAAACAAAATTTAAAACAAAAATAATCTTCTAATAAAAATCAACCAATTGAAAAGTGTTAAATATCTTTTTTTACATTAGGTACTGTCATAATCACTCAGTTAAGTCGCTTTCCAGATAGATAGTAATGTTTTTCTACCGAAACATTTGGTCTCGAAATTCCCGGGAATTTTTATTAAGTCTCGGTCTCGGTCTCGATGATAAAAGTGGCGAGACTCCCGGGATTTCGAGAATCGAGACTCCCGGGGCGAAATCCCTAATAGACATATGCTGTCGCGGACTTTTTTTTAGAACTTTCATACATAATTTTTGCGTAACTTTTACCGTTTACGCAGCGCACGCCACTGAAGCTCTCAAAAGGTTTTTTTTTTCCGTTTTTGCCACATTTTTCATTGGTGCTTCGCTCCTGTTGGTCGCAGTGTGATGTTATATAGCCTATAGCCTTCCTCGATAAATGGACTATTCAACACAAAAATAATTTTCAAATCGATCCAGTAGTTCCTGAGATTAGCAAACAAACAAACAAACTCTTCAGCTTTATGACAGCGGCTAAACGGGTTTAAGGGCGTTTAGAATTGGGGAAATTGGCCTTCAATTTGTTACACAATTGCGAGAAAAAAATCACGCGGTGAAATATCGCGGTGCGGACAGGGCTTACCGGTTTTGGCTGTGTAAATACACCGACAAATATTTTTTTTTTAGTAGTAGGTAAATCTATCTTAAAATTACAGATAAAAGGTTATGGAAAATGGCCGTTATGAGATCCTTCTGTCTTCATGGCTATTGCGAAAAACAAGTACAAACCTAATGCCACGTCGATACTTTGCGTAGGAGGGGTTCAAGGTTACGTGAGCCTGCCCCTCCCTTGAAAACACCAGTTACGCCTATAATTAGCAATTATGTAGTTTGTGGTACAATTAACCTAAAACACGGCTTGATACTGGGAAGAAACCAAATTATATCCTGGCAAAAAAAGGGTATTTTTAGTTATTTTCCAGAAAAAGGAATTCTGAGTTAATATAGGTAGGTAATGTAAAAATTAAAGGTACAATTATTTTTTACATTACCTACAGTTAGGACTCTGGGTTCTAGTACACCAGACCAGACCTAGAGCCGTCCTTGGTTCTTGGTAGACCGAAGGTCAAGGTTTACACAATTACGTGCATAACTAATCAATTAACAGATACCTACAAGCAACTGAACAAGAAGAGAATTACGATATTCTGCTGGAAATATTTGTCACTTCAGCTTCATCATCACTATCACTACATAATATTATAAAACACGGTCCCCCATCGCGTCGATGTGCGCGCTAAACTCAAAAACTACCGAAATGGATATTCATGCGGTTTTCACCAATAAACAGGAGATAGGTAGGGTTGCCAACCGTACTTTAAAATAGAGTATTGTACTCTATTTCATGTTGGTGTACATTATAATTTGTAATACTAATAGAGTACGTTAAAATACTCTTTTTTACACAATATTTAATATACTAATACCAGTCATGCATACCCAGCATTGTCATAACCCAAAGATGTAACTGTTTAATGTTCATTGAAGTTAATAAAAAATGGGCTTCTGATCTACATTAACTTATATTTAAAATGTTTGGAATTATACAATTCTTTTAATAATTGTTAGGTGCCGCAAAACACTTTTTTTTTCTCCTTTCAATAATTAAAATAAATGTACTCTTTTTCATAAGTTGATACTCTTTATTTACCATCTCTAAAATTAGATATACTTTATTTCTTTTAAAAAAAGATGGCAACCCTAGACCCTACCCTAGTATTTTATTAATGCTAGAATAATTGGCATTCAGATTTTATACAACCAGCAACAATGTGGTAGGTGAGTAATACTAATAAAAATACCCACGTTATCAAAATACGGAGCAGAACGGCTGCGGATGGAGTGGGTCATCGACTGAGAGGACATTATGTAGCTGATATCACTATCACCTACCTACAGCTAACGTTAACGTTCGAAACAAGCCCTATGAGGTCTGAAATCTTAGGCGTCCATTACACGGTAAGTTTTGCTGTCAGTTTAAATACAGTCAAAGTTGTGACTGATGTCGCGGGTGTGTTTGAAAGTCACCGCGGCCCCAGCACAAGCAACTGAAGGAACACGTGTGAGTTTTAGTCATTGAGTCTGACACCCCGATATAACTTCTCCCGCTCCACCTAGAGCGGGAGAAGTTATTTGATGACTTCCCAACCTCCAAAAAAAAGGGCGGTACGAATTCGCCTGGTCAGGTAGTCATTTATGCATTTGGTTTTAATTCTAATTTTTATAATAATAATAATTCTTTATTATCAGGCAACTAAGGCCCATAAATAAAATACAAAAAATAATCTTAAAAAATAATAAACTAATACATATTAAAAAGAAAACCCTAACATAAAAACTACTGTACACGAAGTGACGGCGTCATGTTACGCTGCGAGGTGTCGCGTAGCTGGCCGCGGAAACGCCGATACAGCACTCCTTTCGGCCAAAACTCTTCCTTGAGGTCAGCACTAGGAAGTGGTGACGGGCGGGCGTTTTTTGGGGGACTGTCTTTATGTAGAACTTTGACGTTCAAAAAGTGCTGGTTCTCAGCTTAGTTTGAATAAATGACTTTTGATTTTGATTTTTTTGATTTTGAGGAAGGTCATCAAATGATGAGTCGGAACGCGCACCACGAACGACTTGAAATTGGTGCTATGGCGCGCCTCCAGCTTCTCACACCTCCACCACTCCCCTCTCCCTTCTCTTCTTCACTACGGATGATTTCCCAACCAAAAAAAAAAAAAGGTTCTAATTGACGGATAACCTATTGTTTATTACAGTATCTGATGGTTGCATAAAAAGATCTGGATACTTTGACCTTGCATCATGCAACCATCAGTCATGACTTTTGGAATTGAGTGACGCTTGTATGAGCGTGTAATGGACGCCTTAGTTGGCGAATTGTGAGATTCGTGGGCGAAGGAGAGAACTCCGCGCCTTCCACTGAGGAGTTTGAGGCTTGATTTTAGATTTGATTTGGTGTTAATGTTTATTATTACGTATATTTTACTAACAAATACCAAAATATTGATTTTCCTCATATGGTACGGAACCCTAAATGCGCAAAGTCCGACACGCACTTGGCCGGCTTTTTGTGACATTGTCATGTGGGATATCAAAATAAAGGGCTTTAGTTTTTTTATGGGGTGGGAAATCATCCTATGACTTCTCCCGCTCTGGGTGGAGCGGGAGGGCGTGTCAGACTTTTACTGACCAGAACCCACCCCTGTTCCTTCCTTGCCTGAGTGCCCAGGGGAGCGGTAACTCTGTTACGAATTTATCCGCTACCCCTTGGCATGCAGGCATCGGCCATGATGGGCCCCGTCAGTGGAATATAAAGGGATTGAGAGGAGGGATTTAAAAATATATTTAACTCTCTAAAAATGTAGGTACCAGTAAAAAAAAAAAATATTTTCAAAAAACCATTCGGGTTTTTAGAAAACTTTATCTTCTTACATACTAATGTCAACCTGTCTAACAATCTGATAAATACAAAAATGTAAGTAGTACGACCGCTCAATGTGGAGACGCGGAAGGCGTATGCCCAGCAGTGTACGAGCGACCCGGCCCAGCTTCACAAGGGTACAAACTTAGACTATGAAAGGTTATAGACAGAGTGTCAAAAGCCAGTAATCTGAAGTACCAGAATGAGAAGCCGGCTTGTATCTGTATACGCGAAATAAGCTCTCACAGACAAAGTGAGAGCCGAAAGAAACGTCATCGTTATGTTCGTCGAGGTCACTCACACATTTTAACGATGCTTCATTTAATGTCCAATGACGCTGCGTCTAAACCTTTTATAGTCTAAGGGTACAAATTATACACTTAAACCTTCCTCATGAATCACTCCGTCTATTGGTGAAAACCGCATGAAAATCCGTTCAGTAGTTTTTGAGTTCATCGCGAACAGACAGACAGATGGGGCGGGGGACATTTTTATTACATGCTGTGATGACACGTAAAGGACATTGAATCATCTCTCCGAAGATATTTCGTTACTTTTCCTCAATCAATCTCTTCATTCCAACCACAAATCGCTAACTACGTTAAAAATGGTCACGTTTCTCACAGGCAGATGAAGCACCCATACAAATATTGTTAACCGCCCGTCACCACCTTTATCCATCTTCATCACAAAAGGGGGTCGTCATGGCAACGTTATACGCACGTTTTTTCTGTCACAAAAAACAATATTTTCTTCAAAAGCGTGGAAAACGCGTCGGTTACAATTGAAAGAAAGAAAAGCATTGCATAATTTAATTCCGCCAAGCCCGTTCTATCACCGACCATTAGACGTACGGCGCACCGGTACATGGTAGAGATCCCACCCACATGCACAAAACGTTTTGGGAACACATTTACTGCGCGTGGAACATACTCGTAATTGGAGAAAACCAAAACGTTACATAGATGACGTTTTGGTTTTCTCTTACTTACGTATTTTTCGTTTTTTTTTTTTTCAGTTTTCCAAAAAAGCGCTGAAGCAATTTCGATAAAATTTATATGGGACCGCCTCGGGAGTATATTCTTTTGGATAAAAAAAGAATTTTGAAAATCAGTCCACAACTCGATACAGTCGAACATGGAACGTCCTCCTTTTTCGAAGTCGGTTAAAAAGTCTAGTAAACACTTTTGCGCAAATTGGCTTTGAACGACAAAATATCAAGCTTTTAAAAACTAGTTAAAAAAAAAAATGTTTATTCATCTCCACAAATTACACATTATATACGAGGACAATCTTAAAGTTAAATATACAGGTTGACAGTTACGAAAATGTAAATTGTAGGAGATCTGGAGTCTAAACTAAGCCTAGGCCTGTACTATAGAACTCCAGGCCCCCCATCACATAATATTGTATGCAAATTATAATTCAGCGAGTAGGTACATGTTAAATGTGTGTATGGTGTATGATGGTGTTTGTATGTGTGTGTGTGTGTGTGTGTGTGTAAATGTTTCAATATACGTGCTATACATGCTATACTTATTTATATACATATATACGTTACACAAACATAAAACTACCTTGCCACTTCAATAATTTTTTCAGTTTCGTAATAATTTAATCTTAATAGACATTTTTTAATTTTATTTTTACATTCATTTTTATTGCAATTGGACATAGAAATTATCTTATTTAGTTTATTAAATAGCATATTTCCTCTGTAAGGGAAAAATCTTTGTGCAAAATGAGTATTTACATGGATGGACTCACATATATCATAGATTCTTCTTGTGGTGGCTATGCGTTGTTTTCTTTCCCCCGATATGTTAGGAAGTTTAAGTAGAACGGTAAGTAATATGTAGAGCTGTCGTACTGAGAGCACTTGCGATTCTTCGTATAGTTTAGAGGTAGGGTATAAACGAGGCTTAGAAAAGCTTACTTTTAGTTGCCTTGATACACTGCCGTGTGTGTGTATAAGCACCGCCGACACGTGTAATTAAGCGGTTAAAATGTAGTACTCATACAATATTCAAAACCAACCAACTGTCCATACTCAAGATAATCCTTCATTCAGGTACATCATGCCATCAACCCCGAGGTATTCGACGCAACATGAGGGGGATGTACCCCTATGACGTCACCTGCCATCTCAACTAACGGGCCCAACCGGTTCGCCCCGACCCTACGGGCCTGCGGACGAGAGGGCAAGGCCAGCCCGTTCACTGCGCGAGGATAGAAAGCCAGCCTATGCTGCAATGTTATCATTGCACAATGTAGGCAGCTTTCATATCTTGATATTGTAAAAGGATTTTTTGTGTATCAACTTTTGAAGACTTGTAAAGACCGTAGCAATGGCGAAAAAAATCGTGAGTCATCGTCATCGTTAGTTTATGTATGATAAATCACGTAAAATTGTGAACTCTTAAATAAGTAGGTAGGTACTTAATTCCAAGTAAGCAGTTAGTTAAAACTATGTTTAAATATTATTTTTTTATATGACATTTTTATTCATTAGATATTCCAACGCATCTACAGAGATGCGCAGGCTTATTTAATTTGACCCTGTACTGATAACATCAATTGGAGTCTCTCACTTGTCTTTATGAAGAAGGGGGAGCACTTCAAAATAAAGAAAAAAAAAACAAAAGAACCAAAGAATGAAGGCGATTGCAGCGAATGTATTTACAAAAAGATTGCAGCGAATGTAGGAGTGACTTTATTTGATCTAAGTTTGTAATTTTAAGTCACTTTGTAAAACAACTAAAACACTTCTTGTCCTTATCACAATCTATTTGGGGTTGGCGCAACATTGTATTATGCCTTCTTAATGCATACTTCTCAACAGGATGTAACGGAATATAAATATGGTCATATTTTATTACTTCAAAGAAGTCATAGTAAATTCCCAAAAAGAAATGGTTTTCCATTTTATCAAAATTGATATGGGGGTCAATTTTTTAGGGTTCCGTGCCCGAAGGGTTCAAACGGAGGTCTATTGCTGTCTGTCCGTCGTCTGCCACAAAATTTTGTTTCGAAGAATTTTTAACTTCCCATTGACTTTTGAACTTGAAATTTGGTGATAATGGTGTCGATTCTGTTATGCACAAACTAAAATTAATTTAGGCTATTCCTATCTTTTTCTCTCTAATAAAACAAGAAAGAGACGGACGTAAATTAGAGCTGTCAAATTTAGTTGAACCAATGTTACCATACAAATTTAGGGTACACGTAAAAACATGTCGACTAAAAACACGGTAAAGTACAAGGCGTGAACTAATTTGACATCTCTATCTCTAACTTAGTTCATAGCTATAGCCGTCCTTTTCTCGCACTGCCGTTTAGTAAAAGATAGCGATTCTCTAATTTTAGTTTAGATATTCAACAAGAGAATCGGCACCAATGTATAGTATTACGTATATTTTACTAACAAATACCAATATATTGATAAATCATTTTTTCTTTGATAATTCCCCTATGGTACGGAACCATAAATGTGCGAAGTCCGACACGCACTTCACCGGTTTTTGGAACGAAGTTCCTTATCGCGCGTTGTGAAAGGGGGCTAGACGGAAAAAATTCTTACAAAAAGTTGTCACGACACTAATGAGGCTGTCCATCCAAAAAGATTGTGTTGGAAAAACAATCTAATAAAAACTTCTTGTATTTTTTTCTACGAAAAAAGTTGTCACGACACTTTTTGCTATAGTAAGCTATTGTAAGCTGTGCGGCGTCGCATGTTTCTCTGTCTGTCTCTCTCTCTCTTATAGAAAGCAAGCCAGATATTGCTAAAGAGTTAAGTTGAGTTGAGTTGAGCTGAGCTAAGCTGAGCTGCGATGAGATGAGATGAGATGAGATGAGATGAGATGAGATGAGATGATGAAGTATAACTTCTTACGTGCGTGCGTGTGTGCGTAGTTAATAATAAAAAAAATACTATAAACTAAAAAAAATAAAATTATATTACAATTCCTTCACTAATTAATCGAAAGGAACTTCGTTCCATCCGGGTGTCCCTTGACACCTCTCAAGTTTTTTTAAATTTTTATGACCACCAATTTTCCACACACCATGATTATATATTATAAGTCGTTATCTCCGCAGTGACTCCCTTTCTAAACATAATAATATCAGTATATAAAATACAACAGAAAATTTTATCGAACTTGAAAATTAAATGATTATTCTGTGCTCTACATCCACATATAGGAAAAAAACTATCGGCAGAAATGAAAATGGGTACGTGCTGGTAAATGTACACTGCTGATATTTTTATGGCAGGGAGGGGTGTGATAAACCGTAGAACTATTAGATTAATAGAAAACCGGTCAAGTGTGTGTCGGATTTCGCACAATCCGACACACACTTGACCGGTTTTTTATAGGTGATGCCGGTGATGGTTCCATTGATAGTATTATATTATTATAAAAAAAGCGCCGCCATTTTTTTTTGTTGTAGCTTTGCGGCTGGATTCTGGGTTACCACTTAAATGAGAATGCGATTTCTTAATCAAAAATCGATTTTTAGTACATGAGTAAAAAATATTTGTTTTTCTTAAGAACATTTACTAACAAAGTAAGTAAAAAATTTATATTTTTTATCTGTAATAAGATTTAAATAAACAAAAACAGTGTTACTTTTCAATGTAAATCATTTTAAATCTGACTAACGATATAATTATCAAACCCATAATAATTTTGTTGTATGTATGTATTTAAGTATGTATTTATTATTGTATGTTTTTTCCCGTTTATTCTCTCCCTTAAGGCGCTATTAGCTGCCAACGACCTTGAGTGGTTAGCTTGCGTGTTCTGCGCTGAGCTCACGTAACGCGTCGTATGTCCACACAGTAATAGGACTCGCCCATCAAGGAGCGCTGTCCGAAATTAGACGCATTATTAATTTATTACACATAAAACAACAAGTATTAAACTAAAACACTGAGACTAAATTATAAATAATTAAATAATCTTTAAAATGGTGAAGGTTTCATAAAAATACGCTTTATAGTTTTTGCGTGATTCTCAATTTTTTATCCGCGTTAGACATAACTTTACAAATTAATTACACTATGTTATAAAAATGTAATTTCAAATATTCTCAGATCAAATTACGACGGAAATAGTCTAGAGTAACATATATTTTTTTTAAAGAATTAAGACTAGTCGTTTAGACGTGATGTTCAATTAAAAACCTTTAAAAGTCGTATAACTGCGCCTTAAGTTACACCTGCCACGTTCCGTCTCTGCACCACCCTAAGGTCGACTGGTAGAAAATGCTTAAGGCATTAAGTCCGCCATTGTACAGTAATTCGTACTTGTGCATTAAGTTTAATCAATTTAAAAAAAAAGATTTTTGTGATACCATTGGTGCTGCCAGGTAATAAAATAAATATTTTTGAACATGAATGGCATTGGTGCCGATTCTCTTAATAATTACTAAACTAAAATTAGAGAATCGCTGTCTTTTACTAAAAGGTAGTGCGAGAAAAGGACGGCTATAGCTATAAACTAAGTTAGAGATGTCAAACTAGTTTACGCCTTGCGTATCACCGTGTTTTTAATCGACATGTTTTTACGTGTACCTACACTTAATTTGTATGGAAATATTAGTTCAACTAAATTTGACAGCTCTAATTTACGTCCGTCTCTTTCTTGTTTATTATTATTTCTTATTAGAGAGAAAAAGATAGGAATAGCTTAAATTAACTTTAGTTCGTACAAAACCGAATCCGCACCATTGTCTGTCAACCAACAATGATATACAAAACAAACTATCTAGTAGCGCCCATGATGCTAAACGGGGATTTAATCCGAGCGTCGTGGGGACATTTATTGGATTTTGTAGATTAGATGATACGTTTCAATTGAGAAGAAAGCGTCTACAGATTTTCGGAAATGTAAAAAAAAAAAATGTCATGGAAATACGTGTCAGATGTTGATAGCTTAGATGCCCCAAGGTATCTCTGATATCAAAGGTATGTTCATCTGCCGACTTGCGTGGTGGGAGTAGCCATCCGGAAGGGCAGAAAACAGTTTTTTTTTTTGAGCACGTCAGATATTTAGAGGGGATGTTAATTGAACCTTAAAAATGCTCTAAAGCCTAAAAAGACTGACGATTCAAAAGTGACACATGCCCGTAGTGAATTTTTGAAATTGCAAAAAAAGTCGTCATATTGAGCTACTCGAGCGTGTCAGATTTTTATACAGAAGGTTCACCTTGATGTTCCAGTCAAAAATCTGACGATCATTTTGAGGGGTATAATTAATCTGACAGCGAATTAGTTTATTTTTTTAATTTTTAATTTTAAACTACTTTTAAAACTCAAACAAGCCATACAAATAATTTTCTGTTCACGCCCAACGCAGGTAATGCCATTGTCATACATTTTGTACTAAGCTCCAGTCCAGATGCACGCTCTTATCTTCATAGACATAGATTTTTATTATTTCGGCTTGTGGAAATCAGCTGATTATATTTTTTCGTGATTCTTACTGACTATTTCATTCAAAATAAAAAAAAAATCAACCGCGCTCGAGAATGTCAAGACATCGCTTTTTTTTGCAACTTTGTAACCCCCTCTCCCGTTATGCTCAAATCGTCAGATTTTCTAAATGTACACTTTTTAGCTAGTATATGTATACTGAAGCGGGTCAGACTAAGGTAAGGGCAATTCCCTTACCTTAATCTGACGCGCTTCAGTATTTTCTACGACCGATTTTTTTTTTTACTAATCTGATGGACTGACCTAGACGCACGGTTAAGAGCGGCTATATATGGAGGAGGTACTCAACAGGATGCAAGGTATCTCCCCTATTTTCATCTGTCGCGCTCAAGTAGGTAAATCCCAAATCCCTTATTGGGCTCTCCTACAATTCGCTTTGCTTCCTTGCGTCGTGAACGTGAATGTTTTCTTGTTTATTTTTTTCCGAACGTTGCTTGTTTCTGTTATAATAATGGAGTACGATACCGCTCCTCACGAAGACCCGGCCTTACTCTTGGACACCAAATCTGCTTTTAACGTTGACCCTGGCACTATTTTGGACCCCAAAACCGCCTTAAACTACAACTCTGGCGCGAACTAAAACCAATTAAACTAAACAATCAAACTAATTGTATGTGTGTACTAAATAAACTTGGACGCTCCTACGCATCCTCTTGTTCCCGCGAGTGGAAATGAGGAAGAACATAAGCGGCGATGTGTCAATTGTGGTATCCATGTTATGCATCGCAGAAGACGCACTCTGGAGCTCCTAGAAATACAATCGGTGATACGGCAATGGACTGCTCCTCAATTCGTAAGTCTATCTAGTTTTCAAGTATTATGTAAAAATGCTTCTGTTATTTACAGGTTACAGACCAGAGCTTAGTGTGTGTTTCATGCTGGATGTTGGCATTTCATCACTCATCGGTTACAGAAAATGAGCCAAGCATAAGTAATGGAAATAATCGACAACAGTGTGTTGTCAATGTTCCATACTGCGTACCAGGTCTCATTTTTTGCACACAAACACCGAGAGAGAAGCTCATATAAGTTTATTTATGTATATTTACACTCACAAATACACAGTATATTATATAAAGATACACTTCGGCCCTCTTTACTCAACAATGTGATCCGGACCGATAGTTGAGTTGTCTTAGGCAACGGAAAAAACACGGTTGTCATAAAATTATACACAATTTCTTGGATTTATTGTTTGTTTGTAATATTCTTTTGCAGTGCCCATAACTAAAAGTTATTATTTTTAAGTGAAGAAAAATCATTTATTTTAGAAAATAGATACTCATTTTTACAATGTTTTTTAGTGAAAAGATCAAAATATATTTTTTAAGATCACGAAGCGACCTACATATATCGACAAAATCCCACGCTGAAGCCGCTGAACTACCTCATATTGTATCTAGTTTTACTTAGAAATGGGGGTGTTTCGTCCCTACGGCCTTTCGTCTAGTTACACGTGTTTCTTGGGTGGTTCTAGCTAGAATAACAATCTTCCCTATTTATACTCATCTATAACAAAGTCGGGCTAGTTACTTACAACATTTATTACTCAAGAAAGGCTGGACCAATTTTTACGATATTTGATTTGTTGGATTTTTCTTGAGTAGAGTCGTCTCAAAAACCCTTTTCTCGGAAAAATTCACGACAAAACAATTATGAAGGAAATTTATTTTCTCATAAATTTAGTATGGAACGGCCTTTTTTGTTTATTGATTTTGAGGCGGTACGAAGTTCTGCCTGGGGTCGCGGATAAATTCGAAAGAGTTACCGCGGCCCTTGGCACAGGCAACTGAAGGAACAAGGGTGGGATTTAGTCAATAAAAGTCTGACACCGACACGCCCTCCCGCTCCACCCAGAGCGGGAGAAGTCATAGGATGAATTCCCAACCGCCAACAACAAAAAAAGTAGTACGAATTCGCCTGGTCAGCTATTTATGACTTTAGCTTAAGTCTAATATTTATTTTAGTCGGCAGTAATACTTTGACCTTGAGCTGGCGTAGTAAGGAGTTTAAAAAAAAATGCGATGCAAAATCCTATTGGTTACGCTACCACTGACGTGCGGCCTACTACGCATTTTTCCGACTTTTAATGGTTTTTAATTGAACATCCTTATTTCTTAGAAAAAAATATATGTTACTCTAGACAATTTCCGTCGTAACTTGATCTCAGAATATTTGAATTATATTTTTATAACATAATTATTGTAATTAATTTGTAAAGTTATGTATAACGCGGATAAAAAATTGAGAAACACGCAAAAACTATAAAACATATTTTTATGAAACCTTCACCATTTTAAAGATCATTTAATTATTTATAATTTAGTCTTAGTGATTTAGTTTAATACTTGTTGTTTTATGTATAATAAATTAATAATGCGTCTAATTTCGGACAGCGCTCCATGATAGGCGAGTCCTATTACTGGGTGGACGTACGACGCGTAACGTGTACTCAAGGTCATTGGCGCCTTAAATAAATACTAGGTGACTGGTCTAACACGGCAGTTAAATAGCTCTCAAATTCAGATGTATACTAAACTAGACTAGTGGGGGGCGAGTGCGAATCGCGCCTGGCCGTATTTTTTGTTTTATTTAAAAAAAAAAGCAGTACTCAGTAATGGGCCGTACGTGAACGATACTATAGCAAAATGTAAAGTTAACAAAAACTTGTAACATGTAAATGCAGGTTGAAAACCAAATCGATCAACTTTACATTTTTCAAAATCTGTCAATTCGTTTAGAAACGAGGGGACATCCCTACCCCCGACCCTATCTAAGACGACTAAATTAAAATGTCCCCCTTTCTGTTGAGCTCACCGAAGTGGGTTAAAAGTATGTTAAGTTTGCGACATGTAAAATAAAAATATAATTTAATGTCCCAGCCGTTGGGGATTTTAACTGAATTTATAAAAATTTCGTTGGATTATTTACTTCGCACGGGTCCAAATTATACACTTTAACCTTTGTTCTGAATCAATCTGTCTATTGGTGAAAGCCGCATGCAAATCCGATCAGTAGTTTTTAAGTTTATCGCGAACAGACAGACAGACGCGGCGGAGGAATTTGTTAGGGTCCCGTACCCGAAGAGTAACCATTGGGACCGTATTACTAAACCTCTGCTGTCCGTCCGCCTGTCTGTCAGCGAGCTGATCTCATGATCCGTAATAGGTAGATAGTTGAAATTTTCACAGAATTTCCAGGTATTCTTGTCACGAGCCACGTCGAACCAGTCCATGCGGTATTATATATTACTTAGCTTTTGCCAGCGGCTTCGCTCGCGTCGAATTTGTACTTCCCCCGATATAAACTTTCAACCCCTTAAGGGTTGAATTTCTTAACACACTTTCTTAGTGGATACCTACTCTTCACAATTACACATCGTACAAATTGCATTTCTTTGGGAACAGCGGCTTAGGCTGTGCGTTGATATTTATGTATCAGTCAGTCAGGACTTTTAATTTTATATAATACTAGCATTTTGACCGGGGCTTCGCTCCCGTGACCTATCCCGCGGGACCTGTTATTTTTCCCGGGATAAAAAGAAGCCTATGTTACTTCCTGATAATTTAGCTAGTGGTGAAAAAATGGTTAAAATCGGTCCAGTAGTTTCGGAGCTTATTAACATCGATATTTAATTATGTATTTATATTTTGTTTAGCCCCGTCCGTGCGTCACTGCGGGGTGCCAACGGGGTGTCTGTAGCCTAGCAAATGCTGAGATGGTGGTGCTTCGGTATGGGCACGCTCAGCACAATTTTATTGTATTTTATTGTATCTTTGTGAACTTCTCTTTTCCTTTTGTTTGTTGCTGTTGTGTTGTGTCTGTGTCGAATAAATGTTTTCTATTCTACATAGAAAAATACAAATCTTTCTTCTTTATAATATTAGTATAGATACAGATTATTGTCAATATTATTTACATCCATCTAATTTGGTATGACGAGTAGGTTTTCTGTCTCATAAGAGTTTCTGAATACTGTTAAATAATTCAAACCTGACTGGAAAAGCAGTTAGTGTTATCGATTCTTAAGTTATCTAACAGTTTACTTCGACTTCTTTAATGTTTTATCAGTTTTTAAACAGGCTGCACTCAATACGGGGTTGAATGTGCTAATAAGCAACCATGCCTAGGGGTAGCGAAAAAACTCGTAACAGAGTTACCGCTCCCCTGGGCACTCAGGCAGGGAAGGAACAGGGGTGGGTTTTAGCCAGTAAGTCTGACGCGCCCTCCCGCTCCACCCAGACCGGGAGATGTCATTGGGCGAATTCCCACCCAAAAAAAAAAAAAACTTATTACAAAAAAAATACAACCGACTTCCATGAATAATACTAAAAAATGCAAAATAACTTTAATTTCGGAAGTCGGTGTTTCTAGTTTGGTTTCTTCGTTATTTGACACCGACTTCCGAAATTAAAGTTATTTTGCATTTTTTAGTATTATTCATGGAAGTCGGTTGTATTTTTTTTTGTAAAAAGTTTTTTATTTTTCACTTTTTAGTGGTTGTTGTGAAGTGGTGAAAACAATATACAGACATGCGAATGCAGCAATTCTGGAAGGTTTGCTATCATTTATTGAAGAGTTCCATTGTGTATCTCCGAAGTTCTTTATCAGATCTTCACCAAATTAAAATGGGACCACATGTGAAGCAGCAGCTATCAAATAAAAATCTTCAAAATCGGTTCACGTAGTAAAAAGTTATGAGGTAACACAAATAAATAAAAAAAATACAGTCGAATTGAGAACCTCCTCCTTTTTTTGAAGTCGGTTAAAAAATGGGGACACACAGGACCGGATGATGCAGGGACGCTTGGGGAGGACTTTGACCAGCTGTGGAAGTCTTTCAGGTGAAATAATGATGATGAAGCGACATACACACACACAGCTCATCCACGAATATAAATTGTTGCTGAGGGAGAAAGGCTCATGTACTCGAAAGTACCATGTACCTATGCATTATGTTCAAAAAAGCCGGCCAAGTGTGTGTCGGACTTCGCACATTTAAGGTTCCGTACTGTATTTTTGACTATTTGATGGCTTTGGGTCAACTAAATTTAGAATAAGAAAATTTGAAGACTGTAGCTCCAAACTTTTGGCTATAAAACCTGAGTGACAGGCGACGGATAGACAGACAGACGGTAACGGTGAGTGACAGCAATAGGGCTCCGTTTGGACCCTTCGGGTACGGAACCCTTAAAAAGGTATTCGAATGTAACTTGTGGATGACGAACAATAGCATCAGCATCTTCCTGCCTTTATCCCATGTTACTTGGGGTCGGCGCAACACTATTTTCTTCCATTCTGTCCTGTCAGCCGTCACGCTATCACTAACTCCGTTTTCTTTCATATCACTTCTCACACAATCCATCCATCTTTTCTTTGGCCTCCCTCTCCCTCTCCATCCATCCACATTTATATTCATAACTCTTTAGTTACATGTGTTTCATCCCTTCTCTTCACATGACCATACCAAGATAAGCTGTTTCCAACTTTTCTGTGACTGGCGCCACTTTTAAACTACCTCGAATGTACTCATTTCTCACTTTATCCATTCTCGTTACTCCACACATCCATCTGATGACGAACAATAGCATACTTATACAATTACTAAATTAACAAACATTTGGTAGAACCTTATTCGAGTCCCTCTTCATTATTTAGTTCCAGAAGTAGGACTGGGAGTCTTCAAGTAAAGCGTGAATAGGTTACTTCTAGGCAAGCGTGCCCCATCTTCAACCACATCATCGCTTACCATCAGGTGAGATCGTGGTCAAACGCGAGTCTATCAATAATAAAAAGTTACAGCTCATCCATTTCGGAGTCGTCAAACTTTAAGCAAACCTTTTGTATTTTTATTCAGAAATACCCGAGACCCATAAAAACCAATACAAAGGGGAGGGGGACCCTTTTAGCTCGCCGAAAATAAAAAGATATAGCAAAAAATGGAGGGGCTGGGGTTGCTCCCTAGCGACTCAAAATGGGAGAGAGAAAAAATTATATTCCTTTGGCGGGGTGCGTGTAGCAATGGGTTTTAAAATATGTCATAGAAAATATTATAATGCTATTTTAAACTTGTTTAGAGAGTACTCAGACTAGTTTCTAATAAACCTAGATCTATTTTAAACACGCCTTTTTCACAAGGGGGTAGGCAGTAAAATAAAATTCCACCTGCTATAATCTTTACATAATCCTTTTGGTTCGTACGTTCATACATTTGGTCATACACGTATGCCAGTTGAGGGAACTACGCATCTGATTATCATTCTCCTGAACTTTCTAGAGAACATTACCAATAAGGTTCGTGTTTATATCCTTCTAGGCTATGGCCCCCCGGCCCCGGCGTATCATCTCACATTATGCCTTACATTCAATGTAACACATTCTAATGTTTTTGCAGTATTAGGCAGCAAATTTATCGAGTCAGCATTCTCGGCAAGCTTCACTGAGGTAGTAAATACTACAATAAAATTCTCAGCTTCAATTCAACTTCATATCGTGTTAAGAAAATGACCAAAAATATACTAATCTCCCTATCATATGATGAAACAGAGGAAATACTCAACTAATAAACAGTTTTAAGTTCTCACTCAACTCCACAAATGTCCCACGTCTCAATCATAACTCCTTCCTTTAGTAAATGCTCATTCACACAACACACTACACTAACAGCAACACAACACCCACACTAAACATTAGAATTATTTTGAATTTTATTATTATTTTAGAAGGTAACATTACCTCAATGCCAAAATTGTTATTTTTCTTCCTCTTAATTATAATTTGACCAGTGTACCCACTCACATTGGTAATGAAAGTATTTTAAAATTTATGTTTACGCAACTCCGGCCCCTGAGATACAGGCTCCGCCTAGTTCGGGAACCTATGAAATTTTATGTTTATCACAACTTGTTACAATTACTCATTAACATTAAGTATTATTAAGAACTTTTTTGTAACAATTATTCAATAAATTTATTATTATTATTCCATTTATTTATTTGTATATACATAATGTTTACATTTTTAAATATTTTAATAAAAAACATTTAAAAATATAAAAATAGTAGCCCACTGGTATCGGGAACAGGGTCCAAGCTACCCGGCGGTCAGGGCTCCAGAGAGAGGAACCGCCTGACAATGCGAGCCGTGTCCAGAAGTACAGCTTTCTGAATCAAGCCCTTGATCCAGCCGCCTAACGAGAGCCTCCTGAGGTGTTGGTCGAGGCTCGTGGCTAAAAGGCCATTGGCAGACACGACTATCGGCACAATGATCGCCGAGTCCACATCCCACATGTCGACAACCTCGCGAGCCAAGTCAAGATACTTAATTTGTTTATCTTTCTTAGCTTTCACGAGGTTCTCGTCATGCGGGACGGCTATGTCAACAATCATTGCACACCTCTCGATTCGGTAAAACACCACTATATCAGGCTTATTGGCTACAATAGTCCTGTCAGTGATGATGGACCGATCCCAGTACAATGAGATATGACCATTATCGAGAACTGGATCGGGCACGTACCTGTAGTAGGGCACTTCCGATTCCACAAGAGAGTATTCAGAGCAAGTTGCTGATGGATAATCCTGGCTACAAGGTTGTACCTATGCAAGTACTCACCGTTAGCTAGACGAGAACAACCAGAGATTATGTGGCGGATTGATTCTCCCGGACGATGACATGCCCGACATATGTCAAACGTGCCGTCCTTCACAATAAATCTCCGGTAGTTTTTCGTCATGATAATTTCGTCCATAATTGCAGACAAATCCTTCGGTTTCTCCAAAGAGGTCACCGACACGCAGCCAGGCTACGGACGCTAGTTGGTCTAAATCGGGCCCATGTAGGGCCCGGAAAAAGCGTCCGTGCAGTTCCTTACTCTGCCATACTTCCCTGCGATCGTTAGTGTCAAGCACTAGAGCTTATAGGTTTCGGTTGGAGAGAGGGATCTCAGGTTTATGGAATCCGAGAGTTGTGTTCCCACGGATTCCACAATCTCCCCTCGCTTTACATGCATAACTGCACATTTGTCCACACCAAACTCCATCCTGATGGCACTACTTAAGGTTTCAGTTACCTTCAGTAGTCTCATCAGTTGCAGATTGTTAGGGGCAAAAAGTTTCAAGTCATCCATGTAAAGGAGGTGAGTTATTACCTGACCACCTCTCTTCAACCGATAGTCTATCCCTGAAGCCTCCAGCAGTGCGCTTAGCGGATTCAAGGCTAGGCAAAACCAAAGCGGACTCAAACTGTCACCCTGGAATATACCCCGCTCGATCCTTACCGGTTCGCTATTCCTCTGAATATTTCGACATCCTGGATAGCGAAGGACCGTCCTCCATTGCCCCATACACGACATCAAGAAGGTAGGTAGCGTTGCATCAACTTTATACAATTCTAGCACCCTCATGAGCCATGTATGAGAAACTGAGTCATAGGCCTTCTTATAGTCTATCCAACATGTCGACAGATCCTTTCGGGAACGCCGAACCTACTGGCTAATGGTCATATCTATGAGGAGAAGCTCCGTAGTACCGCGGGACCCATTCCTACATCCATTTTGAGAGGCAGACATGATACAGTTACTATCTATATGTGTGTTAATCTTAGCTCTCAAAATGGATGTAAGAACCTTATAGACCGTCGGTAAGCACGTGATCGGTCTATAATTTTTAGGTTCCGCAGTACTACCTGTTTTATGGAGCAGGTGGATTATTCCTGTTGTAAGGAACTCGGGTAGCGAACCAGATTCCAAGGCTGCCTGGTATTGAGATGCCAAGCGAGCGTGCGACCTTTGTAGCCACTTTATCCAAAAATTGTGCAGCCCGTCCGGCCCTGGAGATTTTCAATTAGGCAACGGATGGACTGCACGGGTTACATCTTGGGGGCTGATAGTGATTGCCCCCATTTCTGTTATTGGATCGCACGCTCGCTCGATCTCACGAGTCCAGTCACCTTCGCTTATTATTATTATTATTAATTTACCAAGATTGCGTCTGTTTTAATGATTCCACATATTGTACAGTTGCGTAGACACTTGAGACCATTACTACATCAATTTACATCAGAATATCCACCAGAAATCAATTTGCGAATAATAAAAACAGTCGCTGAACTTTACTCGAAGAAATCCCGCCAAAAATTCTATGTATTCTATTTATAATATAGCATTAGAAAAAAGAGGCACGTAGAAGCAGGGATACAAAACATATTTTTTTTCAAAGCAAAGTTAAGCTAGCACATTTTATTAATTCTTTAATGTTAATTTTAAAACAGTAACAAATTAAATAACATCTAAATCACGAAAATACGGCAGTAACAATTAACAAGGCGTCGCATTCACAAATATTCACTAGTGAATGACAATGGTAGAATTATAGTGAAACGAAAAACGTTCCCGGTATGTTCATCCATAAATGAAAAAAACTTTTTTACAAAAAAACAACCGACTTCCAAAAAAAAATAAGACATTAAAAATTAAAAAATAACTTTAATTTCGGAAGTCGGTGTTTTGTATTTCACTTCTTCGTTATTTGACACCGACTTCCGAAAGTAAAGTTATTTTTTAATTTTAGTTGGTATACCCCAGAACTAAAAACCCCAATAACATGGAACGTGGAATTTAAACATTTGGAAAACGCCAATACGTCATCAAGGTATACGTATTTTTCGTTTTTGTTCAGTTTCTCAAAAAGCGCTGAAGCAATTTCGGGAGTATATTCTTTCGGATGAAAAAAGAATTTTGAAAATCGGTCCACAACTGACGGAGAAATCGGCGGACATACCTACATTAAGGCGCTATTAGCTGCCAATGACCTTGAGTGGTTAGCTTGCGTGTTCTGCGCTGAGCTCACGTAAAGCGTCGTATGTCCACCCAGTAATAGGACTCGCCCATCAAGGAGCGCTGTCCGAAATTAGACGCATTATTAATTTATTACACATAAAATAACCAGTATTAAACTAAAACACTGAGACTAAATTATAAATAATTAAATAATCTTTGTAATGGTGTAATTTTCATAAAAATACGCTTTATGGTTTTTGCGTGATTCTCAATGTTTTATCCGTGTTAGACATAACTTTACAAATTAATTACACTATGTTATAAAAATATAATTTCAAGTATTCTCAGATCAAATTACGACGAAAATAGTTTAGAGTAACATATATTTTTTTCAAAGAAATAAGACTAGTCGTTTAGACGTGATGTTCAATTAAAAACCTTTAAAAGTCGTATAACTGCGCCTTAAAAAAATTATACATACAGTCGAACATAGAACCTCCTCCTTTTTCGAAAGTCGGTTAATAATATAACTAAATGAAAGCCACATAATTTCATAAGATGAATAGTTACAACAGCTGCAGATTATAATAAATTCGGCGTCTATCGTAACTGTAACATGTTTATTGTACTTTTGTTACAAAGTGTGCATTAAAAATAACCTTGTTATTATGCTTATAATTAGTGTTATCAATCACCCCCTACTTCATCAAGCTACAATCAAATCAAAATCAAAACATGTTTTAAATAAAGTCACTTTTCGTCTACATTACGATTTTTAGTAAGAAAGATTTTTTTTTTCGTTTATGGCTTCCATCTGAGTCAGACCTACCTGCGCTAAGAGTAAAACTTTTTGGATTGAATGGTCCCCGCTGAGTCATCGAAGCCGTGCTCTTCGTTTTAAAAAAATAAATTACAAAGTTGACGCGGGACCATAAATGGAGGGGCGCAAGCCTTCTACCCCTCGTTTATAAATAGAATAGAAATGTATGGCTTGGCGCGTAGCTTTTTGCAGAATGGTTCTTGCTAGCTAAGTACAGTTTTTTTACCGACGAAAAAACGGAGGAGGTTCTCAAGTCGACGCGTATATATTTTTTTTTTTATGTATGACCATCCGTAATTTTTACTTTTTATAATTCTTTTTTACTGGAAAGGGTATACGCCGAAGTTGGTCCCATATAAATTTGGGAAAAAATTTCCAACCAGGTAGGAAAACAGGGGATGATTGATTTTTCACTCACTGATTGTAATGTATGACCACGCATAACTTTTTACAGAGTAGTACTATTTTGTTCATTCTCTTTTTATTGTATATGGTATACCTCGAAGTTGATCCCATATAAATTTGGAAAACAAAATCCTACCCTAAGGGTGGGAAAATAGGGGTCATTTGTTGTTCACTCACAGATTTTAATGCTGAGTTGTGTATTACAATTAAAAGATGACGCGAGCCACAAAAAATTATAAAATACAAAAAATTTAATCGACGAAAAAGAACTAAAAAGCAAAAAATAATCCTTTTCAGTCTTGAATATTGAGCTTATTTTGACCACCATCTCTCCTGATGGGAAGCGACGATGTGAAATGAAATGAAGACTTGTTTATTGATGTTAGATCTTCATTCGTCTATTCGCTAATTCAAAATGAAGAAAATGCAGTAACGAATAAAATCAAACTGAGTATCTCATCATCTGTACCCCGAGTGAACACAGTCCACAGTGAAAAAGTAAACGTCAATTTATACTAAAACTGTATTAACGCCGCCTAGTGACAATAATTGGTAACCTCCTTTATTCTATACGATTTGACATAAGCGTACGTTTACGCAAACGCATTCGAGTGCGTTAAAAAACTCACACCCACACTTAGAATACACTGTTCAAAACTACGTTGGAGTTGGCTTCCAGTGTAACCGAATGCATCTGAATACTTTACATGAAGCGATAGCTGACTGTAACCAAGATTAATTAATTACTCAATCACGTTACTATAAAGGATAAATAGTTAGTTCAACTACAGCTTGCCAAACTGATGTTGCCTAGAATTATTTGCGATGGTTATAATATCTCAATTGACTAACAACATGAATGTAAAATTATTAGACACAGCTGACAGACATTAATTCTTGTTCCAACCGTCGAGCCTGACGTCTGATTCAATGTAATACTGAGTGTAAGTAAAGCTCTTCTTTGATATGTGTGATTGTTCAACAACAACAACAAGGTTGTGGACTTCTTTATACTCATAGTCGGCAGATCCACGTCCCGTCTGGTGGCAGGTGCTATGAGGTCACGCGGGGCGGGGCCTGACCTTTTCCCCATAAGGGGAAACCGAAAGTTAAAAGTGACTCGATGTTTCTACCTGACAAGTGAGGGATTTTGGGGTATGATTACATGACCTCCACAACCCACTTACTGGGTAACACTATATCAATCTAACACCGAAATAAGGTATTCCTGTTATGAAGCTCATTACTTTAATGGAATATTCTGAAACTTGATACTTATCTACGGCTTGCCAACGATTTCGGGGTGTAACCACACCCCCTAGCCACGACCTTGGCTTTGGCACTTGGGGCACGCGTTCAAATATTTTATAAATAAGTAATAAACGGCTGTGTCGCGTCTCTCGAATGACAACCTTTCGATCCGCGATAAAATAACGTACTGCCAAGGGTAAAAGTCATACGGTTAATTAATAAGCATTTTCTCGTCGTAGCTACTTTTAATATCTCGCCAATACAATAATTGGGCATTTCAAATATGATTACATAGCGAATCCCCACAGATATTATGATAGGTAGTAGCTGGCAGTAAGGTCATTTGAAATTTAATAGTACTGTCTGACCAAAACACGATTTTAGCCGAAACCGTAAAAAAACGGTTCAAAAAACGTTCGGCTTCCCTTCGGGTTAATGGGTCTCTATCACAACTTTCAGCTCAAAGACGCTAGTTTCCACTTTTTGGCCAAAACCGAAATTCCAACCGAAACCAAAACCGAACCTTTGGTCGAACACTGGCTTATTAAAATTGACCCACCCTGTAGACACTTTCACAGAAAAAAGCTTTGGAATATTTCTAAAGCATTGTTGTCCTTGTCTGTACATTTTTATTCCCACCCAACCAGTAAAACCGTTGAAAAAGTAACCCTCCCCTTTTTTCTAAAATAAAATATAAAACTACACACGTGCACGACTATCGTGAGGGTTGACACAGCGTCAGGGGAGGGTTGGACGAAACCTTGGGGCTTTTACTGAGATGCTAGTGGAATAAGTTTATCGAAAATGCATGATATATTATGGAGAATAAATTGAATGCCCAAATAAGTTACAGACAATACAGTCTCAAATTTTGAAGATAAGTGTGTATTTATTTTACAGTGTATGTTGTTCGGTACTGAGTACTGCTTACGGTATTGTAAAAATATCCATACATCGTGACAGTACGAGTATGTGTCACCGTTTACTCGAAATTGACGGTCCGTGACTTTTCAGACTATGGCTATAACAGCCGGAACAGAGCCTTTAGACAAAATACTGTTAACGTTAACGCTAACGCTTCGTGCAAAATGTATGGCAACGATATTACTGGACGTGAGTCACGTGACAGTTCTCTCCGCAGGTAATGTCCTTGCCATACATTTTGCACGAAGCGTTAGCGTTAGCGCTATTATAAAAGTTATTTGGCTAAGGGAGCTGCTCAGCGCACAATGCGTGGGTTCGAACCACGGGCGTTTCCGTGCCCTGTGTAAAAGTATATTGTACAGTCTGTAAACGACAGGTAAGGTGGTCAAACAGGAAGGGTCGCGGCCGCTCAGAGGAGGGACTCTGTCCACCCACCAAGTGAACCTAACAGACGTTGTACAGAGGTTCCGGGTTGCCTTTAAAGAGATCACCGGGTGGTTTTAGTGAGGTAATAATGCCCCACTCCCTGGTCTTTTTCTCCAAAAGTTCGGGTACCTTCTGAAGGTTTCCCACCGACAGCAAAAAAAAATGTAGCCACACAGGAAACAAAGGTTCAAAAAACCTTACTATATTGGAGCCTTTTAAGCCAGCATGATCGTAGCTTGCCTCATGCCCGCTCCGGCCACCGCAGCCCCCTAAAATTCGAGGGTAATTATCGTAATCACCACGTTCGACAAACGGGTTGTCGGTCTTCGGTATTATTAGAATTGGAAGGTGCCTACTATGCTATCCTTACATCGGATGTAGCCAACTCCCTTCTACCGAAGAAGGGACGTAATTGAAGGACGGGTAGCCGATAAGATACTTATTTATATGTTACTGATGACATTTGGAGCTTTGCTCGGGTACCTTATGAAACTGTATGTATGTAAATATAACACAATGTCATGCCTACATGTCCCAAGGGGGGACGAGCTGTTTAATTTGTTCTATTTCGTTTTTCTTTAAGTTTTTATTGGCGCACTTGGAGGATTTTCGAGCTAAAAACGTTCAAATTCAATTCGTAATCTCATCCCGGCGTCAATCTTTTTTTTTTTTTGTGGCATCTCGCAGGTTAACCTATGAGATTGTCGGCTGCTTAACCGGATTTGCCTGAAGCGCTTAGCCAGGGTTTATTTTAAACTTAACAACTAAGAGACTACACGCTAAGGGGTACGGGCCTCGGCTTAGGGCGTCGCTGGAGGGAGGGCAGCAAGGGACGGCTGGATCGAACTTAAATTATTTAGGGAATTTGAAACTGCAGGCTCAGCGGCGCGTGCTGGCTTGAGCAAGGGACGGGGAGGACGTTGACGTGAACTTTGTCAATCTATGTCAAAAACTTTTCAATATGTAAGAAAATTAGAACAAATTAAGACTGAGATTTGAACAGAAAGCACCAGCAAGTGCCCCTCTGGTCTTATTCTTCGTGTAGACTATTCCAACACTTAAGGTGGAAGCGCCAGGCTAGCCCGCGAAATTCAAATTTTCTTACGTTTTTTGCAATTTGCAGGTCAGTGTCAGATTGTATCTTGGTCAAAATTTGGTTCGCGGCCGGAGCAAGTATGTTTTTACAGAACTGTAATCATTAAAATCATCAATACAACTCTCTCAGTTAGAATTGATGCCAAATGTCATGATTTCATGAAATACTTACACTTGACATCAATTATAACTAAAAGAGTTGTATGATTTTAATGATTATAATTCTATAAATACATACTTGCTTACGGCCGCGAATTGGTCAACGGGAAGTTAAAAAATTCTTCGCAACAAAATTTTGTGACAGACGATGGACGGACAGACAGACGGACACGTGAACGTGACGGAACCCTAAAAAGCATGTTAACACCACAACGATAGCGTTAGCAGTGTCTTCGAAAAGGTTTTCAAAGAAACTGATTAATCCAGTCTAACGTAATTTACTCCTGAACTGTATCCCTAAAAAATGCTGAAAGCTTACCTTCCCCACACAAGGTGCAAGCTTTGTCCTTATTCATATGCGTCCAGCTGTGACTTTTGAGGGCATCTTTCCTCTTGAATGTTCTTTTGCACACAAGGCACACGAACGGCTCGTTTATTGATCCATTCAACTTTTCTGAAATGCTGTACTTTTCTTCTGGTACCTAAAAAGATTCCATGAGTTAATTTGTGCGCTCATAACTAAGAAATAATAATCATAGATAGCTCTACAATAAGTAGCTCTCATTCGTACAGAGAAAGATCAAACATTTTAGAGCCAGAAGAAGCTAGCCCTCCCGGCGGCGCCCATGATCGTAAATTTATTAACCCACAAAAAAAAAAAAAAAAATTAAAAAAAAACCCCGACTGTCAAAAACAACTAAAAAGTTTCAAACAAGTCACTTTTCAAGCAGTCTGATGCAGTTGGTGGCTATTGTTTTAGTTCAATTATTGATTTCATGCCACCGACTGCATCAGACTGCTTGAAAAGTGACTTGCTTGGAACTTTTTAGTTGTTTTTGACAGTCGGGTTTTTTTGAAAATATTCAATTTTTTTATTTCCTACATTTCAGTGAGTTATATTTTTGGAATCGCTTCCTCGAACCCTTTATTTTGATACCCCACTTAATATAGTTCGTTTTTTTTTTTTCACAATATGGCGTCTGGTTATCGCCATATTGTACATAATAAAGAGTATTCTATTCTATTCAAGACAAATCAATTGACGTAAGAATTATCAAAATCGGCCCACGCGTTTCGTCTCTATAGTGCCACGAAGGAACATACATACATACATAGACTGATAAACACATTACCCTCTTGCGTCGCGCAGTCACGTAAAAAAGGAGGAGGTTCTCAATTCGACCGTGTATATATATTTTTGATTTGTTTTATAGACGCATTATAAAGAAATAAAAACTGTAAATTTTATTATATCTACCTATTACGATATAAACAGACGGACGGACAGCGGAGGCTTAGTAAAACGGGGTTCCATTTGTTACCGTTCGGGTACGAAAGGCTAAAAAATATCGATACTTCGCTACCCGTCACTTTCGCCAGATAATTTAATTTGACCATGTTTTATCGTTATCGCTTTAAACAAGAAATAAGTCTTTACTTTAAGTCAAGAGTGAATAGGTTACTTCTAGGCAAGCGTGCTTCATCTTCGACCAAATCATCGCTTATAATCAGGTGAGATAGTGGACAAACGCGTGCCTTACAAAAGTAAAAAAAAACATTACGATTTGTTTAGTATTACTAAGAAAGAATCCACAACTCTTATTCCGATCTCAGCTTTTTTTTTACAATTCCAGATGGTTTTTCCTGCTTCATCGGTCAGCGGCGAGCACAGATGTTCGGAGCCGGCCTAAAGTGAGCAAAACAAGGCCAGTGCGCCCCATTGGGAGATTAAACGCGGTTCCACAGGGCGTTGCTCTGAGGTATATGGAGGCGGGTGGCGGGTAGGATTTAAAGTGACTTATGCCTGCCTGAACTGAAACTAGGCTTTAACTACAGAAATGGACGTTCTGCAAGAAAGTCATAGTCTACTCGGAAATAAAAACTTTTTTAACAAAAAATAGAACCGACTTCCAAAAAAAGTGCAAAATAACTTTAATTTCGGAAGTCGGTGTTTCTGGTTTTGTGTCTTCGTTTTTTGACACTAACTTCCGAAATTAAAGTTATCTTGCACTTTTTTCGGAAGTCGGTTCTATTTTTTGTAAAAAAGTTTTTATTTTTCACTTTTTAGTTGTGGTTCCCCATTAAATTGTGTTAACACTACATACGATCGCAGCAATCGCAGTTGATTTGCTGTAATTTTTTGAAGAGTTCCGTTGTCTGTCTCCAAAACTCATCATCAGATCTATATGAAATCTAAATGGGACCATTTCTTTTTCATAAAGCCCTTTCGAACAAAAAAGGAATTTTGCAAATCCGTCTATACATATATGACGGAGTTATGCCCGAAAATACATTTTTTTTTTAAATACAAACATTCGAATTGATAACCTCCTCCTTTTGAAAGTCGGTTAAAAACAATTGGTTCTCATACTAATTTTAATCAGCTGATGACAACTATGTTCGGAAAATCAATTTTTTACCAAGTTTTATTTATAATCAAGGGATTTCTCACAGAGAGGAGGCCTGTGCCCCAGCAGTGGGGACATTAAAAGGCTGATGATGATGAAGGAATTTATGGGTCAGTTTCTAAATTTAGAATAGGGTAGTTAAGTATCAAAAAATTACTTTATCCAAAATCTAAAATAGAAAGACAAAAATACTTTCTATTTTAGATTTTGGATAAAGTAACGTTTTGAAAAAAAAAATCCCTAAAAAAGAAAAAAGTGTGTGTGTACTTATGTACGCACGTAAGAAGTTATACTTCTTTGGCGTAACAAGATAAAAAACCAAACTATCACAAAGTTTACAAAAGGAAAACAATAATTCTTCATGAACCACAGACCATAGCTAACTTTAGGGTGTCAGTTCTAGCTAACTTCAGGCTGTAGGTTTTGTGTGACGGTGTGCGCGCGCATCGTAAAAATTTACTCTCATCATTTTTCCCTAACGCGCCAAAAGAAGTATAACTTCAAAAATCCAATCCGTTCAATATTTAGTTACAAATCTGTATACCCCTTCAGAGCGTATCAGCGTGATGTAATGTTGTAAAGTGGTGAAAACAATATACAGACATGCGATTGCAGCAATTCTGGAAGGTTTGCTATCATTTATTGAAGATAAATGATAAATGAATGATAAATGATGTTTATTCAGTAAATAGGTTACAAGGAACACTTTTACACGTCAATGTTTTTTTGTCAATTTAAGCTAGATGAGGCCGGTGTTTCCTAGCTGACTACCCTGAGAAGAAACACCGAAACAAACTCAGAGGTCAAAGTCTCTTTTAGTGTTCAAATCCATACAATGTGGACTGGTTAGATCCTATGAGAACCACGTACGTTTATGTCTGGGATGAGCTTTATGAAGAAAGCAACACACGAATTCGAGTGGACCTGTCCAGACAGTGCAAGCATTTGTCAGTCATCGCGAAGCTCAACTCAGAACTCTGAGGTGCTCAACGAACCGACGAACAATACCAAAGAAGAGTTCCATTGTGTATCTCCGAAGTTCTTCATCAGATCTTCACCAAATTAAAATGGGACCACATGTAAAGCAACAGCTTTCAAATAAAAAATCTTTAAAATCGGTTCACGTAGTGAAAAGTTATGAGGTAACACACATAAAAAAAAACAGTCGAATTGAGAACCTCCTCCTTTTTCTGAAGTCGGTTAAAAAGAGATAGCGAGATGTCTCCACCACGCACCCACTCTTCCTTATACCAATATTTGCAATTCTAATTGCTGCTTCATTTAATAAACAATTTTGATGCTGTTTTTGAAAAATAGATTTATTTTTAGAGTTATTTGTTGTTTCTAAATAAATATTGTACAAAAATAAACACAATAAACACACTATTTGGATTTAGAAAGTGTCGAACCGTACTTTACAGACAAAGTTTGAGGTTATCAGACCAGAGTTTGCATTTTTTTTTTTGTGTGTTTGGGAAATCATCCAATGACATCTCCCGCTCTAGGATGGAGCGGAAGGGCGTGTCAGACTTTACTGACCACAACCCACCCCTGTACCTTCCCTGCCCTGAGTGCCCAGGGGCGAGGTAACTCTGTTTCGAATTTATCCTCAACCCCCGGGCAGAAGATAGGTACCCCTCACCTGCGAAGTAATTATGTAATTGCTAAAAGGTAAAAAATACGGTGCATCCCTTCCCCTGCAAGTAAAACGGGGGTGATTTCTTTTTTATTTGCATCCCTCTTATTCTTCTACCGCGCATATAGATGAACCGTTATATTTCAAATTTACTAGAGGTGTATTATTAGCATTTTTTTTAATATTTTATGTTTTATTGTTGTGACTTGTGGTTGTATAGAAGTGTTGCACTTAAATAGAGTTTTAGTATTATTATGTTAATTTCGATGTGTTTGCAATGTTGACGATTCTATCAATAAATAAATTAATTCGAAGAAATAAGTTTGTCTAATATCATGGAAAAATTAACGAACAATACCGACTTAGGAAAGCCTTAGGAGCAGCTAATAGATAATAGGGATGTTTACTGGGTTTAAAAAATATAACAATTCTATTTAGTCCGTAATAAGTTGATAATCAAGAATACAATAAGACGGCACAGACGCGTAGTGGTTGAGCGTTCAGCTGCTGCGCTGCGTGTAGCGGGTTCGATCCCCGCACGGAACAAATATTTGTATGGCCTACAGACAGTTGTTCCGGGTCTGGGTGTCTTGTGTATGTGAGTTTACATGTTTGTAAACGCACCCACGATACAGGAATAATTCCTAGAGTGGGGAAACGTTATTAAGGGTGAATCTCCAGGTGTTTTGCAGAAAATAATGACGGAGTGTTGCCGACAATGACGAATCGTGGGAAATTCAACTTTAATACATTAGTATTTAAAGTACACTAATAGTATTCATTGCCTAGTAGTGCTAGTGTACTTTACCACTACTGTAATAAAGTTGAATTTTCCACAATTCGTCATTGTCCGCAACACTCCGTCATTATTTTCTGCAAAACACCTGGGGCCCAATTCTGTAAAATAACTAACTTGTCAATAGTGTGTCAGTGGTGTCTCAATAGAATAGTCATTGACATTTGGTATTCTACAAATTATTTATGGTCATTGACTTGCCACTGTAGTGCTTTTGAAACGCCATAATAAGACTATTGTAATAATTGGTAGTCTGGTCTACCATAATATGTCAAAAGCATTTTGAAATTTTTGCTGAATACCAAATTTGCAACAGTGGCAAAATAATGTCTGTTGTGTGTCGATGGAGTGTCGATGGCGTGTTGCTTAACTTAAAGTTACAGAATCGGGCCCCTGGAGATTCACCCTTAAAAAACGACGACGACAACGTTTCGTTAATTTTATTGTATCTTTGTGTACTTCTCTTTTCCTTTTGTTTGTTGCTGTTGTGATGTGTCTGTTTGTAATAAATATTTTCTATTCTATTAAAAAAAAAACTAACATAATCAAAAAATATCGGACACTTATTTTTTGCTTTACCAAACCAATGAAAAATGATTAAGATAAAACGTCACTAAACGGTACGAAGTGTATCGAGGGGTGAGGTCACGCGAAATTTCAACTCACTGTATCGTCCTCAATTTTGGTGACAAAAGAAAAAAAAACGTATCCAATATTTTTTGGTAATCTAACTGACGAACTAATTAGATTTTTTTAAGAAACTAGCCTATTATTATTTTCTTTTGTAAATACATTATGTTGCTATGAGTGACAGACGAAGTCTTACAAGACCGACATTTTCTTAGAAAAGGCGTAGACGACAATTCGATAGGTATTTACGACTGGATACACTGTACTTGCCCTGAAGCTTTCAACTTAACAGTGGGTGATTTCGACCTGAAAAGATGACATGGTGGGACCCTGGGCGTCAATATTACCCATTTAAAAAAACTTTTTTACAAAAAAAACAGCCGACTTCCAAAAAAAAATACCTACACTAAAAATTTAAAAATAATAACTTTCATTTCGGAAGTCGGTGTTTGTATTTTATTTCTTCGATATTTGACACCGACTTCCGAAATTAAAGTTATTTTTAAATTTTTAGTGTATTTTTTTTGGAAGTCGGTTGTTTTTTTTTGTAAAAAAGTTTTTTATTTTTCGCTTTTTAGTTGTTATACCCCAGAACTAAAAACCCCAATAACATAGAACGTGGAGTTGGAGAGAACATTTGGAGAACACAAAAACGTCATCGAGATATGCGTATTTTTCGTTTTTGTTCAGTTTCTCAAAAAGCGCTAAAGCAATTTCGATAAAATTTATATGGGACCACCACCTCGGGAGTATATTCTTTTGGATAAAAAAAAAATTGAAAATCGGTCCACAACTGACGGAAAAATGCGCGGACATCCATAAAAAAAAAAAAAATACATACGAACGTAGAACCTCCTCCATTTCGAAAGTCGGTTAAAAATAGAATAGCATTTGAAAGACGAAAGACTTTCATGCCTGTTAAATAAGGTTCTCATGCAGGTTAGATGAGATTCTCATGCAGATTGGATGACGAACAACAAGGACGAACTTTTCAAAATCTAATGTGCTATATTTACGGCAGTGTAGTCTGCTCAAACCTTACCTCCATCTCCTCATCATGATGATCCATCTCCACAATGGGCCTGCTGTACTCGTCGATGATTTCCTGCTTGATCATCACGAACTGGTCGCTGCCCGCCTCCAAGTACCCATCATCGACGATATCCGTATTCTCCTCTACGAACACTTTCGTGTGCGTTTGTAGGTGTTTTCGTAAATGGTCTTTGCGGTAGAAGCCTAAAATAAAATATTATAAGGATACATACTTATAAATTAACTAGCTGTGCCCGCGGTTTCACCCGCGCTTATGGTTACTGTGTCGTAGCGTGATTATATAAAGTCAAGACCTTCCTCAATAAATAGCTATACAGTGCAAAATGGTACCTCGCTCTCCACATAACTCATAATCGCCCGCCTTGCACATCATGAATGTGCGCGTGGTACTTGATTAACACTATGATATCTCCTAAGATATTCGTTGAAATCGATGTCAAAGGCAATTTTGTTCAAAATGAAATACTTATGATGAATAACGTATTTATTTGGATAAGGATTAATGTCATGTTTATAAAAATACCTTCGTAAATAATGCATTATTTTAGAACGAATTTGATTACTTACCATAAAAAAGATAATAGTGAGTTAACCTTAAAAGATATAAAGATATGCTGTCGCTGACTTTTTTTAGAACTTTTAAAGAGGAACAATTACGTCATACATAATTTTTGCGTAACTTTAACCGTTTACGTAGCGCACGCAACGGAAGCTCTCAAAAGGAATATTTTTTTCCCCGTTTTTACCACATTTTTCATTGATGCTCCGCTCCTATTGGTCACAGCGTGATGTTAAATATATAGCCTATAGCCTTCCTCGATAAATGGACTATTCAATTCAACAAAAATAATTTTTCAATTCAATCCAGTAGTTTCTGAGATTAGCGCGTTCAAACAACCTCTCCAGCTTTATAATATTATAGTATAGATAACTCGACGTGTTCCCGGCAGGACGTGATAGTGTGACCTATTCGCAACAATAAAGCACCCGAAAAAGCTTACACGGAAGAGCACACGCTTCAGTGAAAAAGTAAACCCAAGTAAGAAAAATAAAAAAAATCTAAGCTCGGTTGCTTAATTGTTTACTTTGAAGAAAAAAACTTTTTTACAAAAAAAAAAAACAACCGACTTCCAAAAAAGAAAATACACTAAAAATTAAAAAACAACTTTAATTTCGGAAGTCGGTGTTTGTATTTTATTTCTTCGTTATTTAACACTGACTTCCGAAATTAAAGTTATTTTTAAATTTTTAGTGTATTTTCTTTTTTGGTAGTCGGTTGTTTTTATAATATTATGTAGGGATAGTGAAGTACCATCAGCAAGATAATCATCGATTTTCACATTTTGTATTAGTCTGCTTATAACATATTATTTATACGAGCGATCTACGAGTACGTACATAACTTTCGGAGATATTTAAAGCAGTTTTTCCATGACATCCGTTATTTTTACGACCCAGTGTTCGTTTGTTTTCGTCTCAGTCAGGATTAAAAGACTATGAAAAATTACACCCCACAAAAAATGTTTCCCACACACAGGTAGTCTGTCAATTCAACGGTAAAAGACGAGCAGGGGAGATAGAAGCACCGTTATTTTATTATTGCGCACACCCTTTGTATGACCTTCACCGATACCGACCGGTTGTGTAACTAACAACATAGTAACAAAAGTGGTTTCATTACAAGATTGTAATGGAACCTATTGTTACTATGTACTTATGTTATATGTATAAGATTGACCCTGACTCCTTTAAAGATGTCGTTTTGGCTCACTCCTGAACTTTGATGTGTTTTATCTTTATCATTTTTTAATGATTCGGTAAAGCAAAAAATACGTGTTCAATAAGTTTTTGATAATGTAAGTAACGGATTAGATAGAATTAATATGTTTGTACCCAGGACTCATCCCTATCATTCTGTAGCAGCCTTTTTATTTTAAATCAACAGCCCCCTTAGCCATATAACTTTTATAATAGCGCTAACGCTAACGCTTCGTGCAAAATGTATGGCAAGGACATTACCTGCTGAGAGAACTGCAACTGTCACGTGACTCACGCCCAGTAATGTCGTTGCAATACATTTTGCACGAAGCGTTAGCGTTAACGTTAACAGAAATGTATTTTGTCTAAAGGCTCTGGGGGGTTAGACAAAATACTTTTCAGTTAAAGTTAACGCCTCGTGCAAAATGTATGGCAACGACGTCTTGCACGAAGCGTTAGACAGAGAATTGTCACGTGACTCACGCCCCGTAATGTCGTTGCCATACATTTTGCACGAAGCGTTAACGTTAACAGAAATGTATTTTGGCTAAGGGGGCTGGTCAGAGTAAAACACGAAACAAACCTGATTATCTAGATTGCCCTAGACTAATAAATAAAAAAAAAATTGTGAAATGAATGTTATAACTGTCATTGCATCCTTATTGTAACTTAACTCAAAATAAGTGATGTTAAAGTGGAAATTCAGTCTGTCAAAGTGATCTAAACAAATACAAGAGTAAAAACGTAACTATAAAAAAACCGGCCAAGTGCGAGTCCGACTCGCACACTGAGGGTTCCGTACAAGCATGCGAGTATGTAAATAGTTCGGGAATTGAGTTTAGAAAATTTTTGCCCGAAAATCAATCAGATTTTTTTTTAGATGTGGTTAAAGTCATTTCAAATGTGTTTTAGCTTATGCTAATGAGGTCCTTTCATACGATGCCCCACATGATACGGTCGCCTCACTTTAGAATTTGGACCCGAATTCCTTGTATGGGGAAACTAATTTTTACAGCGGGAACCCTATAAATTTAGATTCCCTTGAGAGAGTCGAAATATACGTTTTTGAGGCACAAATGGCCGTATCTTTTTTTACTTTAACTTAGAAGTTTGATTTTTTCATAGCTTCAAGAGACTATAGACCTAAGTATATTGTTTTAATTTTAGCTCAATACCTCCACGCGTTCCCGAGATAAAGGGTCTTGACAGACAGACAGACGGACGGACAACAAAGTGATCCTATAAAGTATAAGGGTTCCGTGTTTTCCTTTTGAGGTACGGAACCCTAAAAAAGGTCAATTTAGTTTATTTGTGTGAGCTAATCTCTTGAAGTACTGATCCAATTCTGAAAATTCTTTGCTGATACAAACCCATGTTTAAAATCTCTGACCTGTTTAGCAACTGTTTTATTCTTACTATCCTATTAATATTACATTACGAACGTTTGGATGGATGGATGTCTGTTAGTAGAGATAGATTATAGACAATTATAGCATGTTGGCTATAGTTTAAAATGTAGGAAGTTCTAATACCATCTGGGTGAAATCACTGGCAGAAACTATTACTTTATAATTAGTTTTGTCTAGTAACAACAATAACACTTACAACAACAACAACAACAAGATCTCAACAACCAATAATAATATCATTCGCTCGCTGGCGTTTCGGGCAAGTCGGACATGTTACTTTGATATTATTATTTTATTTTAAATTGAATTATAATTAAAGTGATTAAACTGTTTTTAAATAAGTATTTAATATTGGATTGTGTATTCCATGTACAAGTTCTTCTAACTTATCAGACAGATGTGTTGCTGGGTGATCTTAACAAGTCCGCTTTTAGCGATAAGGCCGCCCATTGTGTCACCCTATGTAATGTTTTCCTCATATTTTTATTGTAATTTATATGGTGTACATAATAAAGAGTATTCTATTCTATACACTTACTTTTATTACAGACAGGACAAGCCTCGCTCTTGTCACCACTGTGTATGGATCGGTGAATGTTCAGGTGTTCTTTCCTCTTGAAAGCCTTGCCGCAGTCAGGACACACATGAGGCCTCACTTCCTGGTGTTCTAGAGTATGCCTGTCTAGGTGTTCCTTGCGTTTTAACCTGGAGGGATTTTTTTTTGAGAATTGAGTTAGACTTAAAGTTTTCATGATTTTTAGATCCTTGAGTTAAGTATGATTATACTTCTACTAACTATAAAATGAAATTGAGATGATTTATCAGTGTCTAAAGCTTTTTCAAAGTTCAAGAAAAAGGACTATTTATATGTAAATCCAGATTAAGGAGTATTGAATGAATCAAAGTCAGAAAAAGCTCTCTTCTTACAGAGAATGGGTTACTATAAGTTCTAATTTAGTATAAACATGGCAGCTAAAGAACAAAAAACTTACCCAGTGCCACATATCCCACATAGGTACCTATAGAGCTTGTTATGGACCAGCAGATGCCTTTCAAGCTCATCTTTATTAAAGTACCAAGCAGAACATTCCACACAGGAGTACTGAACAGTTCCATTAGGCTTCTTCACTATCATAGCCAACTTATTCTTTGCTAACATACTCCTTTTTATTGCCAACTCCAAGTTTGGTACTGGCTCTGCAAAATATGTTTGGTTATTTAAGGGATAAAAAATATAGAAATTTTGAAAGAGAATGCCAGTTTACATACCATTATTACTGTCCATCTTCCTCACACTATACTTTCACCACCTGAAATTTCTAACTTTTTAGACTAGAATTTTTTTTGTTCAGATTATAAACTTCTAACGTCGTTACAGACAACTTTCCTACACGCGCACAACCGTTAGAAAGGGCAAGGGACAAAAAATACTGAACTTGAATTTGTGATCCCTTCCCCTCCCAACGGATATCACCCAAGGCCCAAAAGCTCCCCTCCGCTTAGGGGTGACTACCCTTTGTCTACCCGAACTTCCCCTAAAGGAGGGGAGGGAACCCCACTCCGTGCACGACCCGATAGGAGGGGTGGATTTACCTTGTCCGTGCCCGACATTGATTCAAAATCCTCTACCTGAGTCTCAAACCGGGTTTAAAAATGTCGAACTAATAATAATAATACACTAATCACCTCCACTTGAAACCATTAAATATTATTTTTGTTTTAGCGCGCGCGAAAAAGTTCTGAACAAAGCAACATGTTTTAATAACATTAAAACAAACATACTTACGTTTTTGTCATTAAACACGTCACAAAAGTTTCGATATACACACTATAACACAAAGTCTATTGTAAACAACTAACAGCGAAAATGAATACGAAAATAAATAAAACACACGAAGAAATTACACACCGACGCGCACTCCCCTCAAAACTAGAGGTGGCCGTTATTAAAAAAACGTTGGTGGCCAACGATGTTAGTCTATGATGTTGGCCAACGATGTTGAACTGTTGAACAACCGATATGAGTAACACCGCCAACACCCAACAAACTCAACCCGATGCCGAATAATCCCGACCACACCCGACAACGACCGATGTTCCGTTGCGAGCAGCAAAACATTTTGATTTGATTTTAGGATTATTAGGTACCTATTACTTAAATAAAAATATTTTGTCTTTTTTGCAACTACATTTTTCTTTATTATTTTCATAAATGTCCTTTCGTTGAAGTACAAAGGTATCGAACTTCAACATTACAACGTTTACGAAAACGCCAACGTAAAGTCACGATGGCGTTTTCGTAAATGACGTTGTTGTTCAACATCAACATATCCAATCCGTTAGCATGAAACTGGATGTCCGACACCGTTGTCGGCAACAACGATGTTGACAACGGGTGTCGTTACCGGAGCAACGATGCGCATCGATGGCGAAAAATAACAACAACGCCCATCTCTACTCAAAACCGTTTTGAAAGTGACGGGCACAGATTAGATAGCCTACCTAGCTAGTGACGGGCGGGCACAGAGCTGCCAGTAGATATTTTTAAATTATTCGGCAATATTTCTGAAATTATACAAAATTGAATGTCAGGATACAAACAGTGCTTAAAATGTTTTAATCATACACAATAATGATTAATCACGTGAACTTACCTACGTTATTTTATTTATTTGTTAGGATACTCTGGGAAATCAAAAGTTATCACCTTAAATTGGGGTAAATAGTAATATAAATAGTTTAACTCCGAAATTCAAACAATATCTTTGTGTTAAACTCAGATAATAGCATCTAGGCTTTCCGTATCCTATTAAAAATGAGGGTCCAGGATACAAAGAGGATACAATCAGTAACCAAATTATACGGTTTTTGTATCCAAATATACAATCTGGCAGCCCTGGACGGCAGTGCTGCCTCATGCCTGTTGAGTGTTGCCTGCTCTCATGCCAGACTTTTGAAAACGGCTAAATTGGTAAAAGTTGGAAAACTTGAGGCAAACATTTTTATATTGTGAATTCTATGATAGGTGTATTTGATAAGCATGCATTTTTTACACTTTAGAATCTACTGAAAAAAACAAGAAGAAATAAAAAAAAAATACTCGCCACAAGAAATTGTTTGTCCACAATTCGTCATTAGATTCTATCAGTTTCATTGCCTAAACTCATCGATCACCTCTACAGAAGTGTAGTGATCAATGCATGTACTGCTAAACCTACAATAGTTATCCAACGTAAACCGTAATACGTTTCAAATAGCTGGCACTCTAAGGTTAGGCACACGAAATAGAAAAAAAAATTATTCCGTGGTTAGGCAGGTACGATACTCAAAAAATATGTGTCAAAAGTGAATGCTTCTTACTTCTTACTCCTATAAAATATTATTAATGTGAAAGTCTATAAGCGCTGTTTATTAACCAATCATACATCAATTGGGTTTTTGTGTACGTAACGATTGCTCCGCCAAGTTATCCAAACAGAAAAAAAACTTCGCCAAAAAATGTGCAACATGAAATATTTTATTTTTTGTTTTTATTTAAGAATATCATGTAGAATAGACCACAAGTATAATAAGAAATTAAAACACTGTAATTTATTGCAAAAAATGCGGTTTTATACTGACAGTTTGAATTTTCGCGCGAAAACGGACACACAGTTCCGATGACATCCCTCTTGTCCAGTGTTGCTAACTCTACGTCTTTTTACGTAGATCTACGTATTTTAAGCCTTTCCTAAACACCTGCGAACTTCAATCCCAGAATCTACTTACTTTCTTTCAAATTGTACAAACTTGCAAAATAACAACTCATTAGGCTGAAGAAGCATATTTTCCATTCAAATCGAAATAACTTCACCTAAAGTTATTTCGATTCAAATTCGAAGGAGTGGTTTGTTTGATTTTACGATTTTACACTACTTTATGTAAGTTTAATGTACTTTTGAAATAGAAGAGCGATTCCTCCTGGCACAGATATATTGATTACCTAAAAGAAGGACTCATAAATGGTTCTAATCAACTTCGTGAAATAAAAGAATTTATTGTTAATTTATTTCAATACTCCATAATTTCACTCAGAAAAGAAGTACGAAGATAGCACGAACTTTTCACGTGCTTTTACAAATTCTACGTAATTTTCTAGTCTCTATTTTTCATATTTTTAATTTTTTCTTGTAACTTGAATGAAATATTTAAAAATATGTAAATTATGTTTAAACAAATGAATAAACGAAGTAATATTAAACAGTACAATTTTTTTTTTTAATGTCGTATTTTTTCTTAGATAGCTTTCGTTGTACAGACTATACTGCGGCCCGGCAGCCAGGCTTATTTGTATGAAAAAAAGTTTTAAAATACGTAAAAATCTCAAATGCGGGGACCGCCCGTGGTGCCTGACGGGTTTTGACCAAAGACTACTATAATATACTGGGTAGTTTTGACGAATTGACGTTTTTTGCGCCCGGTGCCTCACAGGTCGCTCTTTCAGGTTTCTTTTTAGCCGCTAAAAATAGAGATGGATTTCTGAACAAACCAGAAAACGTCAATCATTAAAAACTGTCAGTCAAGTCAAGTGTCAAACGGTTTTTGGCGGTATTTTTTCGAGTCAAGGTCAGTGGCTGTTTTAATTATTCACTCACTTATTGATTCCTAATGAATATTGTGATGTAAAAAACTTTTTTACAAAAAAATAGAACCGACTTCCAAAAAAAGTGCAAAGTAACTTTAATTTCGGCAGTCGTTTTTTGACACCGACTTTTTCACTTTGTAGTTGTGGTTCTCCCATGGTTCTCCACTGTATTAACAATTCATAGACAAACGGTCGCAGCAATCGTGGTTGATTTGCTGTTAATTTTTGAAGAGTTCCGTTGTCTGTCTCCGAAACCAATCATCAGATCGTTATGTGAATGGGACTATTTCAGAACAAACCCCTCTCGAACCAAAAAAAAAAATTTGCAAATCCGTCAACATATGACGGAGTTATGCCCGAACATACGTAAATATATATATATATATTTGTTACGGCTAAAGATGGGTGTGAACATAAACTTAAGATTAGCCGGCTAAACTTAGGTTTGTCTTCGAGGAGGTGTTAATGTTAGTTTCTTCTATCTTTAGCCGGCTAAACTTAAGTGTAACTGCAGGCCCTTGGCTAAAAATGTAGAAGGAAATGAAAATAGGAAACAATGTACACATTCTTGTACTTTTTTTAAATTCATTTATCAAGCGATTCCGCCCACCATGACCCGTATCAATGTGAATGGTATGCAACACATCAAACAGGTTTCAATTTTTCACATAATACAAGATACTATTGCCTTGTCCTGCCACTGGTGCTATTAGCTTTTCTATGCCGCCAATAGTGCAAACATTAAATCTTTTTAACCGTCGATACTGCAATGTTGAACGCTTAGCGGCGAGTTTTGCTGACCTGACTTCTTGAATTACATTATCGTACTGTTCGTCACTCAAATAGAAACTATTATCAGTTCGTTTTGATGTTATTAACTCACGAAACTTACTCTCAAACTTCGTTTTAAGCGTTTCGAGATTATGCGACGCTGACATTGCAAGTATGTGCAATCAACCGCATGGAAATATGACGCAATACTAAACAAAAACATTTCCACGTGTGCGCGCATTGTCTCCCCACCGCCCCCTCAAGCTCTCCGCCGGCCCGGCGCGTCCATCGAATACATTTTTAGTCGTTTCATTTCGGTTAATGTGCACATTAGCCGGCTAAAGATGGAATATCACGACACAAACTAACATGATATCGAACTTTAGCTGCTTCTCGAAGATAAACCTAAGTTTAGCCGGCTAATCTTAAGTTTATGTTCACACCCACCTTTAGCCGTAACATATATATATATCTCTAGATTTGGTATGGTCATGTGAAGAGGAGGGATGAAACATATGTAAATAAAAAGAGTATTGAATATAAATGTAGATGGATGGAGTGGGAGAGGGAGGCCAAAGAAAAGATGGATGGATTGTGTGAGGAGTGATATGAAAAAAAAGGGAGTTAGTGATAGCGTGACGGTCACGGAATAGAAAAAACAGTGGAAGTGCCCTAACACTGCCTAATCACGGAGACCAGTTAGTGTCGCCAAACTCACACATTTACAAATAAAATTGCACGTTACACACATAAAAAAACGTCATATAATTGGCTACAATCTACAAATGCAACTTTGAAAAATCATTTACTGCTGTCAAAAATTAACTCTTATTACAACCACCGAAAGTTTTTATTATGTTACCTGTCACAATCAAAAAGATGTCTATCAACAAACTAAATTTGTGCAATTTACAACGAGTTCAGCTACTCAACGCTGGATGGCGCGATAACCAATTTATTGAATTTAGAACGCTAATGCCTTAAAAATAGATGTCATATTCGCATGCACGTGTTATCTCGTGTTAAGATGTAGAAATATCGATATTTCAATATCGATGTATACTTTATTTGCAATGTAATATCATACAAATCTTTTAAGTAATGGAAAAATTTGTTGTAGTCTTTAAAAGGTCTAAGTTAAATAAAATGATGGTAGATAGTACAAGAAATATTTATTGACCTTGATATAACACATATTTGTCTAATAATTTCCGTTTTGATGGCTTCATGTTTAATTTTAACAAGTGATGAATGCGAAAGTGAAAATGTAAACAAAAAATGTAAATGTTTGTATCATCAGACAACCAACATTTACAATAAGGACCAAACTTTACATTGGTGTTTTTTAAGCTATCAATGTCTTCACTTTTCATAACAAACTTCTTCTGTAAAGTTTTAAGAAGTTCTTACATATTCTTGATTTTTCTTTTTAATCTACGATTCCTACTTTGTAAACGTTTGATTTTTAAATTTTGTTTGATAAGTTTACTTTGAGTCCACTGTAACTGTTTTCTTATTTTTCTTTTTTTTGGAGTTGAATCAGTAGGACTGCTAATTAAATCAGAGTCTGTTGTTTGGCGTGCCTTCTTAGTTGGTGTCCCAATAATAGGACTTGACAATGGTGGCGTTCCTTGAAGCCGTTTCCTGGAAGGACCTGGCTCATTTCTTTCGGCATTATTTAGATCCTATAAAATAAAAATAAAAAGTACTATATGATAACTAAGTTTCATAGAAAAAGAATAGAGGTAATATTGATAGAGTAACGGCTGACAGGAGAAATAGAAGATAAATCGTAGTACGTATAAGTGCCGATTTCAGATAACATGGGACAAGGTCAAGAAGATGATGAATAATTAATTAATACATAAAAATTAATTCAAGAACGATCGTACCTTAAACACTAAAATTTTCTTAGTAGGTATTGCTTTTTCGTTCAAAGATCTATATCCTTTCTTTGAAATTTGTAGATTACTGTCTTCGAAATGCTCTGAGCATATGGTTCTTAATTTAGATGGCATCCAGTTTTGTCTTTCCGTAGCTTCTTTCCATTTTTCCTTAACAAAAGAATCTTTGGGAAAACTGAAATATTTATTTACTTTATTATTACTTATTTTGGGGCCTATGTCCAGCAGTGGACGTATTACGGCCTAAGATATTACGTTATCTTTATTAACTATGAGCGACGCGCGACTGCTTCAGACGGGTGCAAGCTACGTGTTGTTAAAATATCGAGATTTCTGTACAATCTTAGATAAATAAATTAATGAATTCTAAACATAAACCGTCCCAAATAAATTTCCTAAATGATGGTGTCAATTATGAAATGTAGAGGTTGGAAAAAATAAAAAAATATCAATACCGATCTACTTTATGGATGTGTCCCATCCCTAACTGAGTAGCGTCGAAGTTTCTAGAATATATATTGTGACTTTTCAGATATCAAGCAAGTAGATTTAGACTTTGCATTATTAATTATATGGTTGTTTTTAGTTTGCATTGAAGTAATGGTGCCGATTCTCTTGTTAAATCTAAACTAAAATTAGAGAATCGCTATCTTTTACTAAACGGCAGTGCGACAAAAGGACGGCTATAGCTAAGAACTAAGTTAGAGATGTCAAATTAGTTTACGCCTTGTACTTTACCGTGTTTTTAGCCGACATATTTTTACGTGTACCCTAAATTTGTATGGTAATATTGGTTCAACTAAATTTGACAGCTCTAATTTACTTCCGTCTCTTTCTGTCGTCTGTTTTAATAGAGAGAAAAAGATAGGAATAGCCTAAATTAAGTTTAGCTTGTGCACAACAAAATCCGCAACATTGTCATTCAAATCAAATATATTGAAAATTAGCCAAGTTTAATACTTACCGGTGATATGATACACCTCCACAAGATACATTTTTCTTTCTGCCATCGTTTTTGCACGTCAAAACCGCACAACAAGGCTTATTTAATTATTTTAGAGACGACGTATCACGGCAAGACTCTGATAGCGAATGAAGTAATGTTGAACATATACGCTTATTGTGAGTGTGACACGTGTGCGACGCGCGAATGGCACTTCCACCGAGAAAGGAAAAAAAAAACGGGTCGCGCTGACTCCAAGTAACATGGGTTATGGGCAGGAAGATGATGATATATATCTAGATAAACATCCGAATTGATAACCTCCTTCTTTTGAAGTAGGTTAAAAAGTGGTGTAGTTTTGTGTCTCAAGTGTCTGCAACTGGACATTATGTGGAATCATTGAAACAGCCGTGATCTCGGTAAAATGAAGCTGAGAATTTTATTGTAGTATTGTTTACCTCAGCGAAGCTTGCCGAGAAAGCTGACTCCACACATTTGTTGCCAAATAAATACTGCAAAAATCAAAATGTAACATCTGCAGTGTACAAAAATTATACGAACTAACTGATGACTAGGCAGCATGGTCTCTGACCTTAGCCTGTTCCACAAGAAAATAAAGGAAAAAATCAAGAGTCAAACTCAAACTAAACCACCAAAGTGGCAAAGTTAGTCAATCAAAATTAAGTACTTACCTACTATTTTCCGCCGAAATTAACGAGTAAATTCGAAAAATAACTAAATCTAAAATGTCTTACGACAATAAACTTGTTGACCTAGCAATTAAGCTATTTGCGATAGATGCTGTAAAGTTTGGAGAGTTTACAACGAAAAGTGGGATCAAAACACCTGTTTATTTTGATTTGAGGGTTATAGTTAGCTACCCTGATGTTATGGTATGTGTTTCAAATCAATAAATTAATTACTGATATTCAAGTAAAATTCCACGTCCATATCGCATATTTCGATACAAAAGTTACTTAGGATTAGTTCTAAGTTCACGGTTCTAATCACGTGTCATTTTTTTATGAGTTTGGCTTCCTGGTTCCGTATTCAAACAACTCTCTCGGAACAAACACCTCATGCAGCACAATTTTCTAGTAAACAGAAATCTCAAAAAGGGTTGGGTTTAGAATTCGGTCGCCTGAAAGTCAAGGGGCCTCCCCACCTTGATGGTGGAGGCCGGGTTGGCTTCGTAGGGGAGGAAACCACCTGCGCGAAGCTGAACTCGCAGCGTTGCTCAGACCAAAGAGAATGTTGATAAGGCTATCCTGCCTAACCAAATGGGGCTTACTCGGTCTGGAACCTTCTTTCTGCCCAGGGGTTGAGGATAAATTCGAAAGAGTTACCTCGCCCCTGGGCACTCAAGGCAGGGAGGAACAGGGGTGGGTCAGTAAGAGTCTGACACGCCCTTCCGCTCCACCCTAGAGCGGAAGAAGTCATAGGATGATTTCCCACCCCCCAAAAAAAAAAAAAGGGGGTATTTGTCTCAAGCATCCAAGCAATTTTAACTGCCGGAGCTGTGTTGAAATATTTTAAACTAGCAAATTTAACAGCAACACCGATATTTGATCAATGGCTACAACTAAGATTTGGTTGTTATATTTAAACGGTGATACTTCCATATCAATGGAATTGAATGTTGAGTCATTTATTTTTAAGAAACACTTTTACGAATGTTTGTCCGTGACTTGTAATTATTTCATTATCTTGATTGTGTTTTTCTCTTCACCTTCCAATCCATAGCTTCACCCAAAGCTTTCTTTTGTTTTGTGTTTTCTTTTTTAGTAATAAACTAATGAAAATAGCAGCACATAAAGTTGCTCCACATTCCCCCATTTTCCTTCTCATTTCTTAGACAAAGATATTTGATAAATGGAATACCATCATAAATTCTAGTAAATGCTTACATTTCATAAGTTGCAACTGTCAACATGCGTAAAATGAATCGTTAGGCCGCCATTTTTGACATTGACAGTGACAGATGTACTTGACTGGTGTCATTACGTTCCTTCGGAGTTTAAGTGAATTTTGTAATCTGCCTCCGATTTTCGAAGACTTTGTTTGCTACCTCTGGGTTATAAAAGTTATGTAACATTTTGGTATTTTATCGGGTGCAAGAGCGAGCGAAGCAAGCTCAGGACTTAGGGCACCTTGGGAACAATAGGTTAGAAAAGAAACGGTTAAGTACCTCACTTTATTAAGGCGACTTGATGCAAAACCATACTGGGACTCTGGGGGCTCAGTGGAGCACCTCCGGCGGGGAAAATGGTGGGGGCGACTGTACACCACCCCTGTTCTGACTGTACCGAATTTAACCTTACCCTCAAAATGATTTGTGTCAAGTACCCTCAAGCAATTTTAAATGGGTAAATCGCTAATTACTAATGCTTGAAAGGGAATGTAAATTTCACTAAATTCTTACTAAATGTAGGTGTCCAAGCAAAAAGTGTCCAGTAGTGGGGTATTGAGTTATAAACTAGATTCGGTATCTAGAATAGTCAATTGATAATAAGGATTAAAAAAATATTCAAAAACTAGCACTTTATCAGACATTTGAAGTTGAAACTCTGAAAAAGTTTGATTTGAGAAAAAGCATTAAAAAAAAATTAAGCAAAATAGAATTTTCTGGCACTTAGAAACATCATATCAGTCAGAGTCAGTGTCAGTAAAGTCATTTACTATAATTATATGAACTTGTAGATAATTGATCAATACATAATAATCAATTAATTAAAATCGCGTAATACAATTTTTTTTACCCAACTTTACGACTGACGAGAGGATCGCTGAACTTGAAGAGGAATTGAACAGGTTGCGATGGACTATTATGGGATTATCGAAAGTTCGAAGAGAGGGGGAGGACACGATAATTCTCAGATCCAGTAACCTGCTCCATTTCTGGGTGGGTGACTTATACTCAGAATATCGGCAAAATATTCGTTGAAGGTCGTACAGGTTTACGCCCAGACCTCGGCACACCCTGACGCCGAAGTAGAGACCGTGTATGAGGACATATCCAGAGTTATGCATGGTCATAAAACTCACTTCACAGTGGTCATGGGGGACTTCAACGTAATCGAGACGGTGACTATCTGCGAGTGGGGCAATTTGGATTTGAATGTCGGAGCCACCGGGGACACCTACTTGCCACTTTTATGGAGAAGAAGGGCCTCTATGTGATGAACTCCCTCTTCAGAAAGCGTGAGCACAGTAATTGGACTTGACAGAGCCCCGACGGTGCAACTAAAAATGAGATTGACTTTATCATATCGACGATGAAGCAAATATTTAATGACGTCTCTGTGTTTAACGCGGTGAAAACCGGAAATGATCTCCGCATCGTAAGAGGCACATTGAATCTAAATATCAAGCTGGAAAGTTCTCTTCACTGATGAAGTCTACACTCCGTCCAGCACAGATTCAGATCCAAAACCCCGAAAGCTTTCAGCTCGGAACTACAAAATCTTTTCGAGTGCCTAGGGAGCTCCGTAGAAGAATACATCGATGGGTTCGTGGAAACTATCCATACGGTCGGGTCTAAGTTCTTCAAGACTCACCGTACAGATAAGAACAAGAGGCTCTCTGATCCTACTCTCAAGCTCATGAAGGAGAGGCGGGATATGATTCTGCAGTCTTCAGACGATGCGTGCAAATACGCAGCTCAATAGACAGATCTCCAAGTTCTTAAAAGCGACCTCCGCCGATTTAATACCGAAAGGATTAAAAACGCGATAGAGCGGAATAAGGGGGCTTCAAGGTATGTCTATTGGGCAGAGTCAGCTCACGAAACTGAAGACCAACGATGGCAGAGTCATATCCGCCAAATCGGAGCATCTGAGAGAGATCGAGACGTTCTATGTATAACTGTCCATACACGTCAATGACTAAACCCGCTGCGAATCTAGCTAACGACTCAAGGGGTAGATTGATCCGACACTATATCGAAGACATCCCGGACGTCAGCCTGTATTATTAGGATGATTGGTTAGGATGGCTCTGAAGCAGCTTAAAAACAACAAGGCGTTGGGTGATGACGGAATTACAGCCAAACTCCTGAAGGCGGGAGGAAAACCGGTCCTTAAGGCCCTTCAGAAACTGTTCGATTCCGTCACACTCGAGGGGAAAACGCCACAGGCATGGGGCAGAGGTGTGGTGGTACTTTTCTTAAAGAAGGGCGACAATTCCCTGCTTAAGAATTACAGGCCCATCTCACTTCTGAGCCACGTCTACAAGCTGTTTTCCAGAGCCGTGATGAACCGTCTCGCGCGCAGGTTTGACGACTTCCAGCCTGCCGAGCAAGCCGGATTCCGAAAAGGCTTCAGCACCGTAGACCACATACATACGCTGCGGTAGGTTATACAGAAGACCGAAGAGTATAATCTGGCCCTATGCTCAGCGTTTGTGGACTACGAGAAAGCCTTCGATTCGATAGAGACTTGGGCTGTGCTGCAGTCTCTCCAAACGTGCCAGATTGACTATCGGTACATCGAGGTGTTGAAGTGTTTGTACGACAACGCCACCATGTCAGTCCGACTTCAGGACCGGACCTCGAAACCTATCCTCCTACAGCAGGGTGTGAGGCAGGGAGACGTCATTTCTCCGAAACTGTTCACAGCCGCAATGGAGGATGTCTTCAAGGTTCTGGACTGGAGAGGACTAGGTATTTACAACAATAGCGAGTACATCACTCACCTGCGATTTTCCGACGAAATAGTCGTCATGGCTGAGACTATGGAGGACCTCAGTACAATGCTCAATGATCTCAGTAGAGCTTCCGAAAGAGTGGGTCTTAAAATGAACATGGACAAATCGGAGACTCTACACTCGAAGTTGTAGACAAGTACGTCTACCTGGGACAAACAGTCCAGTTAGGTAGGGCTAACTTCGAGAACGAGGTCAACCGTCGAATCCGACTCAGCTGGGCGGCGTTCGGGAAGTTGCGAGGTATTTTCTCGTCCCACATACCACAATGTCTCAAGACGAAAGTCTATGACCAGTGTGTGTTGCCAGTGTTGACATATGGAACAGAAACATGGTCGCTCACAATGGTCCTCAGGATCAGGAATTATGAAATCCGCAAGAGAACCAAGGTTGCCGACATAGCCCGAAGAATCGCCAAACTGAAGTGGCAGTGGGCAGGGCACATTGCTCGCAGAACAGATGGTCAATGGGGCCGAAAAGTTCTGGAGTGGCAACTGCGTACCGGAAGACGCAGCGTTGGAAGGCCTCTAACAAGGTGGATCGATGACCTGGTGAGAGTCGCGGGTAGCCGGTGAATGCGAGACGCACAGGTCCGGTCATTGCAGGAGTAGCACTGAAGTGCATTAAAAATGTTGAGAAGCGATTTTAACTGTATTTTTAATCGCATTTTTAATTTAATTTTGAATTGTAATATTTATTTTGAATTGTTTATGACAATACCAGTTAAAGAAACATTGAACCGTTTTGATAAAGACGCATGTTATCAACTCTATTAAAGAAACAGGACTGCCTTGAGAAAGACATTGGAAAGAAACAAGATGTGGGCGACGCACGCACCAGTTCGCTCTGAAAAGAACGGTTTGTTTAGTCTTGTAAACAAACCGTTCTTTGCACTCGAAGAAGATGCACAGAGTCTTCGAGATAGCAGATGCGGACACGCGGCAACCCAACTCTTCACTCGCAGACGATCAGCACTCGACGACGGCGCGGCGCTCGGGCTGAAAAAAAAAGAATGGATACCTTTTTTTTTTGTGGGTCATCTCGCAGGTCAGTCTGAGGCTGTCGTCTGCTCAACCGGACTTGCCTGTGTAGGCTTTCATTTATTAAAGCCTCCAGCCAGGACTTATCATTTACTTACAAACTAAGCGACAACACGCTAAGGGCACCCCCTGCGGGGTACGGGCCTCGGCTTAGGGCGTCGCTGGGGGGGAGGGGAGAGGCAGCAAGGGACGGCTGGATCGAGTTAAAATTATTTATGGAATTTAAGATTACTGGCTCAGCGGCGCGTGCTGGCTCGAGCAAGGGACGTGGAGGACATTGATGTGAATTTCGCGACGGCCCTCGTCGGCGAGGGCGGAAAGACGGTGGTCTGTGTTTGTGTAAAGTGCTGGTTTCCCTACGGCTCTCTTGGAGCAGGGTACTAGGGTCGTCAGGAATGAGGGCATGGATCCCGCGCGCCAACTGATATATATACTTTCGCAACGTTTGCTGACGTGTTTAAAATAGCGCCATGCGCACCGTTTCCGCGTAGCACAGCGCGCATGCGCGGGTTGTAAATAGTTTTAAGGACATGCCACTTGTAATATAGTAGTTGTAAATATTAGTAGAGCATTATTAAAATAAAATGAGTTATCGACTGACATCAGAACACTTTTTTTTGTGGGGTGGTAAATCATCACCAATGACATCTCTCGCTCTAGGGTGGAGCGGAAGGGCGTGTCAGACTCTTACTGACTAAAACCCACCCCTGTTTCTCCCTGCCCTGAATGCCCAGGGGCGAGGTAACTCTTTCGAATTTATCCTCAACCCCCGGGCAACATCAGAACACTTAACATTGCGTTTTATTCTACCGAAGACCTCTCCACTACTGTCCACGAAAATTGTATTTTTGATTGCATTTTCGATTGGTATTTTAATTGTAATTTAATGGTTTTTTCATTGGTATTTCTAATTGTATTTTGTGGTAGTAATATTGCTTTGGCGTTATGCAGTTATTTACGTGATTTTGAATAAATAAATAAAAAATTGTAGTGACACTTGGGAGAGACCTATGTCCAGCAGTGGACGTCTTTCGGCTGAAATAATGATGATTATTCAACTTTACAAAACTGCGTATTTCTCGGAAACTAAATTCCGAGAACTGGACCCGTTTTGCTTGGAAGCCCACAAATTCTCGCGTTTTTTAAGTTGCGTCTGTCGAAACGCGTAAAATAAATCGTTAGGCCGCCATTTTTTGACATTGACGGTGACAGATATGCTCGACTGGCGGTGGCGTCATTCCGTTGCTTCCGAGTTTACGTGAATGTGCTCCTTAGAGCGGTTGCACACTACGTCCGATCCGAATCCGATACTTATCCGTGAAAATACAGGGGGTCTACTCCGAAGTGTTTTTACGAAGTATCGGCCGAATGTTCGGACATATTTGTGTGAAGTGTTAAAGTGAATGTGCCATACATACCTAAAATTGTATTTCTTCTCTGAGAGCTTCTGCCACCAAAAACATACGTAATGCCATTTTGCTACAATTTTAAGTATGGCACATTCACTTTAAAAAACACTTCGAAGTAGACCCCCAGATCTAGAAAACTCGGACCAAATTCGGATAATGCTTTACGCACTACCTCCGATCCCAATCCGAGATTCAGGCGTCATTTTACGCAGAGCGTTCACGTCGTTAATCATGAGTCCTTTCAAACGACGTCAACTTCTGGCAATGCTATTGTACGTACGAAGAGCTACAAATACCTAAAAATATTTACCCCTAAAGTTGAAAGTCAACAACCCCTAAAACACCACATTAATTTCTAATGAAAACAAATTAAAAAAGAAACTGATGTATAGGTGGACTGTGTTTTCGAACCCACATGCTGTTCGTCGTCAATCCAGCATCAAACCGCTAAGCCTCAAGAACTTGTTGGGAATACGCGAAATTAAAGATTGGGTTGTAATTATGTAGTGTGACTAAAAAGCTTTTCAACTTTAAATGTTAACGAGATAATGATTAAAATAGCTTAACAAAAACATATACAGGCTGTAACGGAAAGGTGTGGTCATATTTTAGGAGCCGGTTCTGCCCATGGAAATGAACAACTTTCTCTAAGAAAAAATAGAAATTTCCCAAAAAAAAAATTGGACTTTCCATAGAAAGTTATCATCAGCTGATCAATATTAGTATGGGCGGTAAATTTTTTTTTTTTTAATTTCCTCGGATTTTCTTGAAGAATGTTGTTCATATCGATGGGCAGATGCAGTTCTTAAAATATGACCACACCTTTCCGTTACACCCTGTATAATGCCGGTGGCTCCGACTATGTTGGGTGGGTTTACCTTAACGTTACGTGTTAAAGATCAAATTTGCGTGTCTGTGTTATTATTGTATTTTTGTTCATCGAGTCCTCGAGCACTTGTCTGATAAGCTCATATAAATTAAATAAACCTTAATGTTACAGGCAGAGGGTCCAAAGTCGTTTGATTTTAGGGTGGGTTAGATAATGTTGACAACAGTCTGTACGTATCGGATTTTGCACATTAAGGGCCCCCTACCATATATTGGTATTTGTTAGTAAAGTATACGTAATAATAAACATTATCACTAAATTTCAAGTTCGTAGGTCAATGGCAAGTTAAAAAATTCTTCGTAACGAAATTTTGCCCTATTACGGTCACGTTTGGACCCTTCGGGTACAGAACCCTGAAAAGGAGGACGACACAGTGCGTTTAAATTTCACATGACGTCATGCTACACTTTATACCACGATGTGACGTAACAAGCCCCCCCTCCTGAACTTTGTTACGTTATATCTTTGCCATTTTCATTTCATTGGTTTGGTAAAGCCTAAAATACGTGTCCAATATTTTTTGATACTCTTACGGACTTACGGACTAAATAGAATTATTATCTTTACACCCAGGAAACATCCCTAGTGCACTAGTAGTTGTTATGTCGCTAGGTCAACAATTAAAACTTTGAGGATCCTAGTACCTGTACTTATAAACAAAAAGTCCCTAAAAATACTTAACAATACAGGGTGTAACGGAAGGCTGTGGTCTTATTTTAAGAACCGGTTCTGCCCATGAAAACGAACCACTTTCTCTAAGAAAAAATAGGATATCCTCAAAAAAATAAAAATTGGACTTTCCATACAAAGTTATCATCAGCTGATCAATATTTGTATGGGAGGTATTTTTGTTTTTTGAGAATTTCCCCTGGTTTTCTTGAATAAAGTTGTTCTTATCGATGGGCGGATGCAGTCTTTAAAATATGACCACACCTTTCCGTTACAGCCTGTATAAAGCCCCTAAAAAAACCCATCCCACTTATTTGCCCCAAAATTTGGGGGGAAGTTTTCCCCCCAAAGGAAGCTGGGAACCGTGTCCACCGAGTCACATCACTACAAGGCCACATACGCCCCCCCTCTCCCCCGACCCTCTGCCCCTCTGGTCGTATGCAGCTCGGATTCGGTTCGGACGTAGTGCGCAACTGTTCATACAAATAATACTATGGCTACTTCGGTCTGTCAATAATCTTGTCTGAACTAGAGATTCACGGATCACGGAGAGAAATCGGATGTAGTGCGTAACCTACCATACAAATTGTTCTACGACCACGCCGGACCGTATTTTCACGGATAAGTATCGGATTCGGATCGGACGTAGTGCGCAACCTCACTTATTGTTATACTTATGCCTCCGATTTTCAACGACTTTGCTACTCCAAGTTAGGGAGTGCTTCCGCACATCCGCAGCCAGCGCCGTGATCCGGAATTACGGTCGGCCCTAACTTTGGAAAAAACGACTCTACCCCTGTCCCCCAATTCCTTATTAAGGCGACTGGATACAATGGTATCCTCCGGCGGGGCGAAATGGGAGGGGGGGAGGGGTGGTGACTCTACAACAATCCCCCATCCCGCTCCGACCAACCCCACCCCCATATTCGGGTGACTGACTTCTAAACCTTACCCGTTTTTTTTTTGCAGGAATTAATATCAAACCTGTTACTGGAAATTTCTATGAAGGACTTGCAATACGATCACTTATGTGGAGTACCATACACAGCCTTGCCCATCGCCACTATACTCAGCATACTAACCAAGAAGTCTATGTTAATGAGACGTAAAGAAACAAAAGCTTATGGTACTAAGAAATCTATTGAAGGCCATTATAAGGCAGATCAGATATGCCTTATTGTTGAAGATGTGGTAACATCAGGCTCCAGTGTGCTAGAAACGGTAAGAGACTTACGCAAAGAAGGTTTGATAGTCACTGATGCAGTGATTATATTGGACAGAGAGCAAGGAGGCAGCAAAAATCTTGCAGTGGATGATGTACAAATTAAATCGTTGTTTACAATGTCTTCTTTGATTGATATATTGGTGAAGAATGGGAAGATCACTGAAGAAATGGTGATAAAGGTTAAGAATTACCTCAAGGAGACTCAAGCTCCAGTAATTGGTAAGTTTTAAAATTAAATCTTATGCAAACTCTTAATAAGGTTGTGTCTTTTCATAGTGAATTTAAAAAACTTTTTTGTGTACAAAAAATATAACTAACCAACTTCAATAAATCTCTCTCGGTTAGAATTGATGCCAAATGTCATGATTTCATGAAATACTTTTGGAATCAATTCTGAGAGAGTTTTATTGATGATTTTAATGATTATAATTCTATAAATACTCGTACATACTTGCTACGCCCGCGAATCAAATTTTGACTTAGATATAACCTGACACTGACTTGCAAATTCCAAAAAACGTAAGAAAATTTGAATTTCGCGGGCTACTCTGGAGCTTCCACCTTAATGATAATATTTAATATGCAATGTGTTTTGTTTTTTTTTTTTTTAAATAAAGTTATTTTTTTTAAGTTGTAAGTTTTTTTGTTCATTAAAAGTTGCCAGTAACGCCGAATACCAAATAATAGCGAGTATTCGCGGCATCTCTAGTGTATATTTTTTGTTTTTGGTGATTTTTTCAAAAAGCGCTGAATCAATTTAGATAAAATGTATATACCAACTCTGAAGAATGACCTACCAAACAAAAAAGATTCATCTTAATCTATTCACAAGTGGCGGATTGTCCGGCGGCGCACTTGTCACATACAAAAAAAAACATGCAGACGAATTGAGAACCTCCTTCTTTTTTAAGTCTGTTAAAAATACTAACATTGAAAATTTTTATTGGCATTTAGATTACATTTTTTTTTTCAGATAAACCCTTGGACAGAATCTTGCTAACTTATGAAAAGCGTGCTGCACTAGCCAAGAATGGTATTGCAAAACAACTGTTCAGCATAATGGCAACGAAAAAAACGAATTTGTGCCTCTCGGTTGACTTGACATCCACTACCAAAATTCTAGATCTACTAGAAAAAGTTGGAGAACACGTCTGCCTAGTGAAGACTCATGCAGATATAGTCGAAGACTACAGCAATGATTTTATTACCAGAATTAAACAACTGGCCGACAGATTTAACTTTTTAATACTGGAGGACAGAAAGTATGCTGATATTGGACATACAGTCTCCTTGCAGTATTTGAAAGGGTTGTACAAAGTAGGGGAATGGGCGGACTGTGTGACCGCCCACTCTTTGCCTGGTGAGGGAATACTCAAAGCCCTGAATCCACCAAACGGTGTTAATAGAGGTGTGTTCTTGTTAGCTGAAATGAGCAGTGAGGTAAGATACAATAAATAGGTGTGTCATATTATTCTTCTAATCGGCAATTTAAAAAAAAAAATTTCTTTCATTAAAGTACATGAGATGAAACAGTTTTCAATTTTCTATTGCAGGGAAATTTAATAACACCTGACTACAAAGAAGCAACTGTGTCTATGGCATCTAAATATCCAGAATTGATCACTGGGTTTGTGTGTCAGAATAAGGACACCTTCAAGGACCCAGGTCTGATACAGCTGACCCCAGGAGTACAACTGGAGAGCAGCAAAGATGACCTGGGCCAAGTCTACAATACTCCAGAGAAAGTGATTTTAGAAAAAGGTGCTGACGTCATAGTCGTGGGTAGGGGCATTGTGGCGGCAAAAAGCCCAGAAGCCCAAGCCGTTATTTATAAAGATACTTTATGGAAATGTTACTTGAAAAGAGTTTCTGGGAAACTTGAATAGGGAAATTATATCTGTGGTCTTTTTGTGCTACTAAAAAATGGTACTCTAAAAGTTTTTCTAAAAACATTTCGGTAGGTAATCTATAATTATCATGTTGTAGAAATAAGTGGGGGTTGGGTTTTAGAATTCGGTCGCCTGAATTTTGAGGATTCTATCACTGTGGGGAGGTCAAGGGGATTTTTCTCAAGCGCCCAGCAGGCGTATTCGCTAACTCAGTTGACATCAATTTGATAGGCACTTTGCCGTACGTTGCTGCTTTGACGTAGAGGAAAACCGTAGTGCCTTTTATAATCGACGTCCACCGAGCAATGCAACTGCATAGTGCTTATCATATTGATGTCAACTGAGTTAGCGAATACACCTGCAGAAGTAATTTCCGACACCACACCACCGCCCCATCCTCCCCCACCACTTCCGACCCCCATATTCGGGCGACCGAATTCTAAACTTTACCCATAAGTGGTTCTTCCATATTCTTAAATATTCCTGTTGACAGCAAGCAATTTTGTACAAGGACCAATAACTGTTGTGATAGCATATCATTTTTCTTTTATTACTTGTGGAACAGGCTAAGGTCAGAGACCGTGCTGCCTAGTCATCAGTTCGTTTTTTTTTTCCCCATTACACTGCAGGTTTGTTCTAATGTTTTTTTTGCAGTATTTGGCAACAAATGTGTCGAGTCAGCCTTCTCGGAAAGCTTCGCTGAGGTAGTCAATACTACAATAAAATTCTCAGCACCGTTTTAACGAGATCGTGCCTGTTTCAATGATTCCACATATTGTCCAGTTGTATAAAAGTAATTCGTAGTTAGTATTATAATTAACATTTTGGTGCTGATACAGCCAATAGGTATATTTAGTGCCTTAGCATTCCTAGGTGTTAAACACCCAAATAAAACACATTTAATTTTTTTATATTAAATTAAGCTATATACATAAAGGTACCTACCTATTGTATTTATTTTGTGAAGATATAACGAAGTTTATCTAATTATTTGGCTTTTATTTTCCGAGACCCTGAAACTTATGATGATGAAAATGTGAAGTGAGCTCAGTTACACAATGGTAATGAAAAAGGTTTTGTTCCAGGTGCACTCATGTTGCACAAATGTATTGATAGTGACGGCGATTACCTTATGGAACTCACTGCTGATCGATATTAAAAAACTACCAGCTAATAGTGTTTTAGTAATAGCACCATCAAAAATCAATCTGCCTTGCCTTTTCCCAACTATCTTGGGGTCGGCTTCCAGTCTAACCGGATGCAGCTGAATACCAGTATTTTACATGGAGCGACAGCCTATCTGACCACAGCCCATTAACTGGGTAATACGATACCTCTTGGTAAGACTGGTTGTCAGACTTCTGACGACCCGTAAAAAAAACCCCGACCCGACCCGTCCCGACGAAACCCGACCCGAGACCCGTATAAATGTATTTTCTTTCTTTCTTTTCTTTCTTTCAAAGATCCACGATTGACAGCCGGGACCAACGGCTTAATGTGCTTTCCGAGGCACGGAGGAGTCTCGGTATGTAAAGATTAACACCCATCCATGGACCAACACCGGCAAGCGTAGGTTAACCTGATGGATCGACCCGTGCGGCTGTTGTTGCTTTAGCCACGAGCTCCTCATCATATAATAGCACCATACCATAATAAATTATTAGTTAAAACCTCCGAACTCAAACACTACTAAACCACAAATTATAACTTTGTTGCTGGGTATAAAAGGAAAATCGTTTTGCAGCACCTACTAGTTCTGAATTCAAATTATTTTATACGATAAATCTAATTATTGATGGACATGGAAATTAGCATTCGTTTGTATTCGGATAGGCAATGATTGCCGAGGGACACTAAGAAAATAGTTGTACCTACTTACTGTAATTCATTTAATTTTACTTTTTATTGTTCCGTACCCGAAGCGTAACCAACGGGGGACTATATTACTAAGCCTCCGCGGTCCGTCCGTCCGTCTGTCAGCGGACTGTATCTCTCGTGATCCGTAATAGGTTGACAGTTGAAATTTTCACAGAATGTGTAGGTATTTCTGTGGCCGCTATAGGTACTAACAATGTGGCCGCTATAGGTACCAACAAATAATAAAAATCCTACTAATATTATAAATGTGAAAGTTTGTGAGTGTGTATGTTTGTTACTTCTTCACGCTCAAACGGCTGGACCGATTTAGATGAAATTTGGTGTGTAGATAGCTTATAGCCTGGATTAACGTATAAGCTACCTTTTATGCGGATAAAACCGCGGGGCGCAGCTAGTAAATTATAAATCCAAGGAGCCCCCTTGAATTTTTTATTACATAAGTGTTTTTTTTACTCTTTTTTTTTTTGCTCGATCATAGTAATGGTAACAAGTAGATGCGTATAATTTTTTACGATGGTACGGAACCCTTCATGCGCGTGTCCGACTCGCACTTGGCCGGTTTTTACATTTAATGCCACTTTCTGATGAGGTTGTTCGCAAATTATAACGTGTCTCAGCCGCTCAGCAAATGTGAGATTGTGGTATGACATGGTAGCGTAGGTACCTATACCTATGCAAGAAGTTGGGATCCGTCGTTTAGGACTGGTAAGGTCAGTGCAACCTGCTCCACTAAACATCAGGGAGCTATTAGCTCCCCCTGATGCCTGCTCTTTTTTTTTTTGCTGAGTTTGCTGAAGAATGGGAACGTATCCCACAAGACATTTTTTAAAATATCCTGGAAAGCATGCCTAGAAGAATGCAATCTGTGATTTTGGCAAGAGGAGATCAGTGTAAGGTCACACTGATCTCCTCTTGCCAATAATAGGATTTTAAATTTTAAATAAAACAACTTAAAAAAATTGCCAGATCTCACTTCACGCTTGTTAATCTATAAGATTTTATGTAGGTATAGGTACAGGGTCTGGCTATGTCAAACAATTAAATTCATTCGCAACATTACACAGAAGTTAAAAACGGTATTTTTTAGCAGACTTCATAAAAGGAGGTTCTGTATTCGAACCTTATTTAGGTATGTTTTTTTATCCGCGATTTTCTCGAAAACTACTGATCTGATTTGGATGGGGTTTGCGTTAATTAAATGCATATTTCTTCAAGGAAATTTAAACACTAGCACTTTTCCTGCGGCTTCGCTCCCGTAACCTATCCCGCGAGAACTGTTATTTTTACCGGGACTAGAAGTAGCCATGTTACTCGCTGATAATTTAGCTTTTTATTGGTTAAAATCGGTCCAGTAGTTTCGGAGCTTATTCGGTAAAACAAACAAACAATTTTTTTGTCCCTCTTTATAATATTATTATTAGTATAGACACGTTAGGTTTGCATTGGTACTATTACTTATTCTGTGGTTAGATAAGGATCTGATGAAGATTGAAGATCTTCGGAGATAGACAGTGGAACTCTTCAATAACTAACAGTACCTAAATGACTCATTGCTGCGATCGTATGTCTATCTACTGAACCAAAACTAAAAAGTGAAAAATAAAAAGTCTTTTTTACTAATTTAAATAAAACCCACCCAAAAAAAAGTGCAAAATAACTTTAATTTCGGAAGTCGATGTCAAAAAACAAAGAAACAAAACCAGAAACACCGACTGCCGAAATTAAAGATACTTTGCACTTTTTTTTTGTAAGTCGGTTTTATTTTTTGTAAAAAAAAGTTTTTCTTATGTACCTACACTTTTTAACAAAAGTTAATTATTATTATACAGCAGCTGTCTCCTAGCGGAAACTAGTGGCTTTCATTTAACTATACTATTTCATTCCTATTGAAATAAAAAAACCGGTGAATAGCCAGTCGGACTCGCGCACCGAGGGTTCCGTACCATCTAATATAAATATTTTGGATTAAGTACACACTTGACCGATAGTGAAACTAATATAATTTTGTTGATGATTTCTGAAAAAGTGTGCTATAGATAGACATCGTTCTAGTTTTCCTGTAATCTTTACATAATCTTCTATCACATAGAATAATTTTAGATTTTTCTCCATTCAAACGTCGAAGTTATGGGGTGGGGGTGGAACGTTATATTTTTTTACATTTTTCATCTTTTGGCGGCCTATAAAATAGAAAAAATGTTTAAGAATGTGCACTGTCCGTGTCTGAACTGCAATGTGCAAGAGCATGCAGCACATCGCTCTTTCATAATATGATACCCCACATGCCCTAGTAGCCCCACTTCGAGTTTTTAAGACACTGTTGTTCAGACACTGTTGAAAAAAAAAAGTTGGGCGTCACAGGACGCCCGGTAGTGTGTGAATGTGAAACATCTATTTTGTGTTGTTTTTTTGTGTAGTAGTTTTTGTTGTTGTTGGTTGTTGTTGTTGTGTGTTGTGTTACTTTTTTCGCATAGATGTTTCTAGGGAGAAGAGAGTCGAGTGCGGCGCCGTAGTGGAAGCATTGTGGCACGTCGGGGTCATGCAGTTTGCCGTCACGACATTCGAGTCGATTTTACTGCCAAGCCGCGCAATAGATGTTTCACATCAAAAATTTTACTTCTTTCTTATTTGCAAAATAGTTGGGCAAACGTCATCTAAAACTATTCCAAACAAGTTGACAGCATTCTTGAGATATCAAGCTGTGACAGGCGGACAGACAGACTGAGTCGCACCATAAGGGTTCCTTCTGCCTAGGGGTTGAGGATAAATTCGAAACAGAGTTACCTCGACCCAGGGCACTCAGAGCAGTGAAGGAACAGGGGTGGGTTTTAGTTCAGTAAGAGTCTGACACGCCCTCCCGCTCCACCCAGAGCGAGAGAAGTCATTGGATGATTTCCACCCCCCAAAATAAAAAATAAATCAATTTCAAGGAAGCCAATTTAGGAACAGTCTAAAAGGATTCTGTTCAAATCCTTGTACAAAAATTGGAAAAGATTGGCATTAGGGGTAAACAACTTAGCCTATTGACCGATTCATCAACAGACAGGACCCAATGTGTTAAGGTGGGTCCGTATATTAGTACTGATCATCCCAGTGACTTACGGAGTGCCGCAGGGGAGCATTCTTGGACCGACTCTTTTTCTCGTGAATATGAACGATCTCCTTTGTGTAAACTCATGGTAAAATAATCTCATACGCAGAATGATAGTGCCCTCATTTTCGTTGCAAAAATATGGAATGAAACTTACCAGCTAGCGCAAAAGGGTTTTGATTTAGTGAATAAGTGGCTTTGCGATAACATACTTACTTTGAATGTTAAAAAACTAAGTACCTACGTGACTTTCTCGATCCGTGGTTCATTACATGCAAACCTAAACCTTATCGTACATAAAGTGCTCCCCTCACGCTTCTTTCGATTCTAAATGCTCTTGCGATTTGCTGGAGCATACCAAAACAATGAAATACTAAGGCATAATAATTGACGAAAATTTCAACTTATGTGCTGAGTAAATTCGCAAACTTACCTACATTTTCAGGACATTGAGGCATGCTGTCACCCCGATAATACTGAAGCAAATATATTACGCGTCTTGTCAACCACTCATTACATACTGTCATCTCGTCCTGGGGTGGTGCACCAAAGACTACAATGAAGCAACTTGAGGTTTCCCAAGGAACATACTTAAACTCAGTAGGTACATTTAAATCTTTTCGTTACCGTACTACGCTACTATCAAAATACTGCGAGGTCCCGACTGTTCGCCAACTATTTTTCTTAGGCATTATTCTAAAATAACATGCCACCATGGAGTAGGTACAGTCCGAGTCAGGAAACAAAGCGGAGAGGTTTACCTATTTCTAAGAGGATAAACGCAAGAACCGCCTTTATTTGTAGATTTTTTCCCTTTTTGGGCCCGTTTTTGTATGACAAAATTAATAAAATTCTTCAAATCTACTATAAAAAATTTGTATCCCAATGGCTTTGGAAATTAACATACGATCGGACTGAGGATTTCCTGACCATCTTGAAGTAGTGATACGATTTGTGTTATGTACATATCATTATAATTATTTAAATGAAACTAAAAGTTGTTATTATTTTATTTTAAATTACACACCCTCTCACATACAAACACTCACCATTTCACCTTACACACCCAGAGGACATTATTAATATTACTGTTCAGGCCCCAAACCTAGTTTGGCAGCAGAGGCCAATAATACTGTAATTGTTTCTAGTCTAAATGACAACTTGTATCTATCTTTTTGTGAAATAATTATATTATATAATTATTATTTTTTAGAGAAATAAACGCAGTCCAGAACAATGAAGAGCCGCTTTTGATTTCAATAATTTGTTCATTTGATTTCAGTAATTTGTTTGATTTCAGTATTAAAAAGCGTCATTTGTTTCGACTCCTCAGCCAGAAAATTGAAGGACAAACGTTCCCGTATTATTATTATACTCTTTGCGTTATTGATTTACGAACGACATAATTATATTTATTAATGTTGGCATCTCCTCACTAACTCTGACTGTCATCCAACATGTCAATTTGAAAGAAATGTCAAATTTGATTAATGACTGCAGTTTTGTACGCAACAAAACAAAACAAAACATCATTATTAATTTAAAAATGGATTATATAGTTAAGGAATTAGGTATAAGTAATAAAAACATATTCCCCACTACCTCCTCTGGCCTTTACACCGTCGTCGTACACTCGAGTTGGTTGAAGAAATGGATAAAAAACCTCGAAGTGGACACCTCACTGAACAATGTAGATTTTACCTTGCAACCTGGTGAAAGTGTACCTTACCCGTGGCGAAAAATATTTATGAGGGTATGTATCTATTTATCAATACAATAGTAATGCGCATTGTTGGATAGAACTGAGAATTAATCAAAAAATTTTTTGTAGGTATTGAATAAAAAAGTCTCCAAGGTTCTTCCACTACCTCGATACAAGCTCAATGAAAATACGAATGAGACGCCCCTCACGTTCTCTCAATTACTGCAATATGTATCACAAAGTAACCAAAGGACACTGTGGAAAGAGTCTTACAAGAAGTACTGTCAGAATAATGATGGTAGTAAGGAAAGTACCATAGTAAATCTGTTAGAATATGATCAGCTTATGTCTGAAGTAGTGCTCCGCTTGTATGGATGTAATATAATTAGGGTAAAGTGCGATGGAGCTGGGCATATAGAGTACAAAGAGGTAATACCTAATAAACATGTTTTAAAGATGTATGAAACACATGGTAACCTGCTAGCGGCTATGTTTGTTATAGAATCAGACAATAACTTCTACATTATATACAGAGGGCAGTATGAAAACACTCTTCTAGACTGTCTGAACTTCAGCCCTAATTTAATAGACATGAACTACACCCGTGGATTATTTATTGTGTACCAATTGTTGAATTTATCTAAAGCTATGAGCGATAGAGGATTGAGCATAGGGATGCTAACTTTGCAAGATATTTATTTGTCTGAGAACTTATGGCTGCAGGTGTTGCCTATGATAACAAACAACATACATTGTCTGGATGCATCCCTGATCATTGAACACAATAGGAGTAAGCAGACCACTCCTGCTGTCAGTCAGGGGCCCTCTGGAAAGAGGGTAGAAGAGTGGTGTTGGCGCAAAGAGGCAGTACAGCTGGAAAAGCTTTGCATGCTGTGGGTCAGAGGCAGGATATCTAACCTGGACTACCTCCTACACCTGAACATGTTAGCTGGAAGGTCCACCAATGACCCTCAAGTACATTTCATGATTCCCTGGGTGACTGATTTCTCTTCTAGATGTGGTAAGTCTTTGTACTGATAGTAAATGTATTAATGCTTTTGTTTTGTTTGATAAAAATGTGTTTATTGTGATTCATTATTGTTATCTACTGCACACATGCTTCTGAAGTATCAGTGATGTTTGTATTGTCATTTAATGTTTAGTTACTTACAGTAAATTACAAAGTTAACAATTCTTTTGTATTCAAACATTAGGGACATACTCACTCATTGACTGTTGCACTAATTGCATTTCTTTTGTCGTATGTGTGCCTGACTATTAAAAAAAAAAAACTATTTTAACTTACCATCATTCATTCTCCTGCCCTTATCCCAATTTATTTGGGGTCGGCGCAACATGTCTTTTTCTTCCATACTCCTCTATTAGTCGTCATCTCTGTAGTCACCCCCTTTTTACCCATATCCTCTTTCACACAGTCCAACCATCGTTTCTTTGGCCTTCCCCTACTCTTATAGCCATCCACATCCATTCACAAGACTTTCCTCACGACATTTTCTTCATTCCTCTGCATCACATGCCCATACCACGACAACCGATTTCCACACAACTTTCAGTCAGTGGTGCCACTTTCAGACTTCCTCTTATATACTCAAACTATTTTAACTTATAGTGATAATTATTTCAAGTACCAATACTAGTTGATTGATTAATTCTTATCTTATAACTTTGAATCAAATACCCTTGTAACAATTTATCAGTCATCAAATTAAGTGTGAAAAAAGTAGATAAAAAACTAATTATGGATCCACTGCTACAATACTTCTCCTTGTATAACTTTCCTAGTATTCGCTAAACATATGTGGGAAAAATGATTTATTCTGGTATCATGGCCATGAGCCTAATAAAGAGACACGGGTACAATCAACAATATTGAATGCTGACTCTTTCAGTTTTCTCAAAAAAAGATTTCCTAGAAAAAGTATTATTTTGCAGCAAACCTAGTATGCCTAGCTGAGCAGCCCCCCTTAGCCAAAATACATTTCCGTAAACGTTAACGCTAACGCTTCGTGTAAAATGTATGGCAAAGACATTACTGGGAGTGAGTCACGTGACAGTTCTCTGTCTAACGCTTCGTGCAAAACGTTGTTGCCATACATTTTGCACGAAGCGTTAGCGTTAACGTTTACAGAAATGTATTTTGGCTAAGGGGGCAGGTGGTGGGGTGGCGCTGTCGGTGAACAAAAACACACATATCAAAATATACTTAAAAACTATAAATAGCTCATCTAGCTTTTAAGAATTTAAATATTTATAAAACCCATAGGAAGGAACTGGCGAGACCTAACCAAGTCGAAGTACCGTCTGAACAAGGGCGACAGGCAGCTTGACATGACATATGACGTAAGCAGCTGTACGGACCAGATACCACATCACGTTTCCGACGCGCTGTCCGATATTACATGCTACGTCTATTTGGCACGCAGGTTAGTGCCAATTTGAGATTTATAGAAAGGGCATAAAGTTGGTTTCAGCAGTACCGAACTACCGACCAGATACCGTACCACGATTCTGACGTGCTCTGCGATATTACGTGCTACGTCTACTTAGCGTGCAGGTTAGTGCGATTTTGAGGTTTATATAAAAAAGGAATATGCTATGTTTTCAATCAATGAGGTCAGCTGCTGTACCGACAAGATGCTGCACCACATTTCTGATGCGCCCTACGACATAATAATAAAACTCTTTATTTTCAGGCTACTTTGGCCCATAGATATATACTTACCTTACAGAATAACATATATATTATAATACAGTTTATGTTTGTGTGTTTCGATATTACATGCTATGTCTACTTGGCACGCAGATTAGTAAGAATTTGAGATTTACAAAAAGGGAATATGGTATGCTTTTCACTTACGACGTCCTCAGCTGTTCCGACCTAGATACCACACCGCAGAAACTATAATGCGTATTTTTATGAAACCTTCACCATTTTAAAGATCATTTAATTATTTATAATTTAGTCTCAGTGTTTTATTTTAATACCTGTTGTTTTATGTGTAATAAATTAATAATGTGTCTAATTTGGGACAGCGCTCCTTGATGGGCGAGTCCTATTCCTGGGTGGACGTACGACGCGTTACGTGAGCTCAGCACAGAACACGCAAGCTAACCACTCAAGGTCATTGGCAGTTATTAGCGCAATGGGGTGTTTCATAAAAATACGTTTTATAGTTTTTGCGTGATTCTCAATTTTTTATCCGCGTTAGACATAACTTTACAAATTAATTACACTATGTTATAAAAATATAATTTCAAATATTCTCAGACAAAATTACGACGCAAATTGTCTAGAGTAATATATATTTTTTTCAAAGAAATAAGACAAGTCGTTTAGACGTGATGTTCAATTAAAAACCACTCCTCAACCGCCGCGCCTCTTATCGCAGTTTGACATATTTACGACCGGGCTCATAAAAAACAACTTGCTGAGGTTTCTATTGGAGCGAGGCACTTAAAGTAAACTTTTTTGGGTTGTTGAATAAACAAACCTTAGAATAACATGTAAACAATACTTGTAATTCAAGAGTTGAATTTTATTCAAATTCTGTTATCAACGATTTGTCGGGAATAGTGTGTGTGTGTGTGTGTGGGTAGTTGTTAAAACCACTGTATCAATTTACATGAAATTTTGCATGTTGCACTATGAATAGACAAGTAATAGAGTTGTTGTGTTGGAGTTGTAGAGTCCGATATCATATTTTCCTATTATTCACACTCAAACTTCAAATTACGAAATCAAAACAACATAACGGCTTTTTAAAATTGCGTTTCTGCGTTGCGTTGCGTTTTGTGTTGCGTTTTTTTTCTAACACTATGTAATAACTATCTAAGAATGCATGTGAACCATGCCACAGGATATAAGATCTTTAGTTATTTAATAATAGAGGTTTAAGCCGCGTAATCTGGAACGGCATACGGGCATGCCGTCGGACGTTCAGGGGTTAAAAGTCGTATAACTGATGGTCGTCGCGCCGGTGATGTCGTCGGGTGTCGAAGCGTGTGTTAAAACTTGCTAAATAAAGTATCGTTAAAGTATAAAACTAAATCACTAAATTAAGTTCTGTGTTGTTATAAATAAAGTGCATTTTAAAAACTACGTAAATCGCACGATTAGTTTACCTACCGGCGAAAAAAGCAAAAAAGATAAGAAGCCGTAACCGGTTTTGTGCGCCTAGTCCGGGAGCTAGGTAACATGAGTTTACCGCGTACTCCAACAAAGCCACTGATGTTTAGTGGGCATGCAAGTGGTGGATCCACCTCTAATTTGGAGGATGATGAAGTCCGAGTTAACAAAGACTCAAGAAAGAGAAAACCACACACTCTAGAGTATGATTTTAAAAGAGTTTTGGCCCAATTTCGTAGCGAAATAATGAGCTGCATAAAAGAAGCAATGAACGACCAAAATGAAAATATAACACAAATGCGGACTGAAATTAGGCAAGAAATTCAAGATTTGAAATTAACAACGTAAAGCCTCACAGAAGAATACAAGAGACTGCATAAAACCGTGGAAAACATCACATCAGAACATAAAATTACACAAAACAAAATTATTACCATAGAGGCTGAGCTACATCAACTTAAAAGTGAGAACCGGAAACCCGACTTTACTTTTGGAACACAGCACGATTTTTTTGTGGAGATACAAGATAGACTTCAAAGAGACAAGAACATAATATTAGTGGGCTTATGTGAACAAGACGACAAAAGTCTCTCCTTGAGCAAATATTGCGACACTGAGGAAATTCACAAAATCCTTACACGAGCCTATCAAGATTGCCCTAAGCCCTTTAACTACAAGATTGGGGATATAAAATATAATCCAGATAAACCCCGCCCAGTAAAAATTGTATTTGATTCTCCTGATACACCAAAATATTTACTAAAAAATCGGTCGAAACTGCCTAAAACTATAAAAATATATTCGGACCAAACACTAGCTCAAAGATCTTACATAAAAAATCTTCAAACTGAGCTAAAAGAGCGGGAGCAGAAAGGGGAACAAACTTAATAATTAAATACGTCAAAGGAGTGCCTACTATAACCAAATACGACAAGAACTCAAAAAACTAAACGGGACTAACCCCGCAAGTCCCAATAATGTTAGCCCAGGAAAAATTACATACCAAATAATTTGCAAGTGTACAGACCTACCCTTAAAGTCATCATTTCTCAAATTCTTCTATGCTAATGTAAGAAGTATCCGCACTCCTGGAAGACTCGAAGAACTACAATGCATCCTTAAAGCTATTCCTTCTACAGTGCATGTCATAATACTTACTGAGACCTGGATAACATCAGAACAAGATGCAAAATTATACAATCTACCTAACTACAAACACATTTACAATTATAGACATGATGGTAAGGGAGCACACACGCTACACACGCTACATTCATGAAGGCATTACTTTCGAAATAACAGAAGACACCTACAAGGTTAGCAACCACTACCTATGGTAAGTGCATATTTAGGAAGGTACGTTCCTAAATATGCACTTCATGTTGGAGGTATCTACAAACCAGGCAGCACGAACATTAAAGAGTTTCTAGAAAGATATACCCTGCAACTGGAAGCTAGAAAGAGATCGATCGTGTTCGGTGATTTTAACTTGGACCTACTAAAATCGAACACTTGTGTCACACAATACCTGTCCGAACTCAAAGAATGTGGCTACAGAGAGTGTGGCTGAGGTTAAATAAAATAGATAAGGACTACGCTACGAGACAAACTCAGACAACTAACACCATCTTAGATCATGTTGCAACAGATCTACAAAAACAATCTTTCCATTTTGTTATCCTGGAGTCTGTCCGATCATAAACAGATTTATCTGGAAATGTTTAAATACAAGCCAAAGCTCAAACAAAAGATACAATATGAAGCAATAGATTTTGAAAACTTATTTAAAAGTATTAGCGAAGCTTCATATATAAGTAGGGATGATGATTACAAATCTTTGGAACACTTCATTACGTCACACATATTACAAAACAAGAAGAAAAAAACAAAATAATAAACTTACCAAAGGACGACTGGAGTAATAAAGAACTTATTAAGATGATTGATAGCAGAAACACCCTTTGGCGACAGTTAAAAAATGAAGAAGCAAACATAAAGAATAAGAAATTCTTAGAGGAACGAAATAAAGTACGAAAGAAGATAAATAATGATAAAAATAGTTACTATTACAACATATTCCTGAAATGTAAAAAAAATCCAAAGAAGATATGGAAAACTATTAATTTGCTTGCTATGAATAAGATTAAAACGAATATCTCACCTCCAAAACTTATAATAAATACACAAAGTGTCACAGATGGCAAAGAAATATGTGATATACTAAACGTTTATTTCGCCACTATTGGTACAGAGCTGGCTAATGGGATACCATCGGGATACCATTTCAATTCAGGTAACACACTTATGTACAAAGAAGGACATAAACACACAGAAACACTTAGTTAATTAAGACCTTGTACGGTTGAGGAAGTAGCTAAACTTATCGATAACTTGGATGCTGATACTAGCACAGGTGTGGACGGAATTAGTACAAAAGCATTAAAATGTATAAAAAATGCTATAATTGCACCCTTAGTTAGCTGCGTTAATAAATGTCTTGACCGAGGTGTATTTCCTGATAACATAAAGCGGGCAAAAGTATCGCCTATCTATAAATCGGGTACGAAAACGGACCCAAGCAATTACATGCCAATTTCTGTGCTTCCAGTGATATCTAAAATCTTTGAGAAAGTTATTTACAATCGCTTAATTGATTACTTGAATGAGAAAAACTTCTTAATAGACCAGCAATATGGTTTCAGATCACAATCAAACACCTTATCAGCAACTATTGACCTAGTAACGAATATTAAAACGAATATAGATAGCAAAAATATAGGCTTAGGTATTTTTATTGATTTGAAAAAGGCGTTTGATACAGTTTCTCATTCAAAACTCTTACAAAAACTAAATAACTTAGGTATCACTGGAACAGCTTACGGCTTGTTTGAATCCTATTTATCAAACAGATGCCAAATTGTTGAAGTTGGTAACTACGAGAGTGTTCCCCAAATCGTTACTTGTGGAGTTCCGCAAGGATCTATTCTGGGACCGCCATTATTCTTTAATTATGTTAACAATATAAACCAGATAGGATTAACAGGGTATTTAACACTTTATGCAAATGATACGAGCCTATTTTACTTTGGTCAATCCATACATGATATCATTAGTGAGGCACAAAGTGATCTAAACATAATACATGAGTGGTTCCTACATAATTTACTTATCATTAATACTTCAAAAACCTCTTACATGATATTTGCAGCCAAAAACAAAAAGATTCCACCCTACGCTCCTTTGATCGTAAATAATCTAGCTATGAAACAGTCTTGCACAGAAAAGTACCTTGGTTTACTAATAGACGACAAACTATTCTGGAAAGCCCATATCGACCACGTAAGAGCTCAACTTGTGTACCTTTCTGGAGCTTTTCGTAAAATGGGAAACTGCTTACCACCAAAGATTAAATACACCATTTATAATTCATTAGTAAAATCTAATTTAGAATACCTGATTGAGGTTTGGGGATCAGCATCCAAGACTAACCTGAACTATCTACAGAGGACCCAAAACAAAATTATAAAACGGTTATATTGTTATGACTTTTTAACACCCACCAAACAGCTGTACGCGAAAACTAAACTTTTCAATCTACCTCAACTGCAAAATTACTATATATAACACACACACAGATTCTAGATAACACGACACAAACCAACATTAAATTAACAAAAAAGATGTTTACACATAACCTAAGGAATAGAAACGAATTAGTTCTGCGCTTTCCTAGGACAGTAAAATATGGAAAAAAGAACTTCTTATATGAAGGGGTTCAATTATATAATAAATTGCCAAATGAAATTAGAGTGCAAAAGTATTAATATTTACAAAAGAAAACTAAGGGATTATTTCATGCAAAAATTAATTTCTAATTAAATACGAGTTGATACTTACCAGAATAAATAAAATGAAAAACGTACTATAATATTATAAATACATACAGCATCTTATGCATAAATAAGAAAAGTAAAAATTAACTATAAATCCTCAAGTTCGAGTTCCTACACTAAACAATATAACAAATACTTAATAAAAATACTTATTTTATAGAATAAGCATGCACTAACTATAATAAAAATCAATATACCTGTGTATGCTTCACTTTAATATCAAATATCAACACGTATAAATAGAATACATACATGCGTAACAAAACAGTATAATAAAAAAAAGAAATTAGGTTGGCTGTCTCCGAGACTATACTAGCTATCAGTCTTTGTCAGTAAAAAATAATAAAATACCACATTTGATAACCTATATACCTAGCCTATGAAATGATACCTACTTCCTAGCAATAAAAATTATATATATTAATTAAAAAAAAAAGAAGTCAATTCAAGTGCAGTGAGGTTAGTATTTTAAACTCCGATAATTGAATTTACTTTTATTTTAATTATTGGATAGTTATGTAAAATAATCAATAGTAAAATATATATATTAACCTAATAATAAGTAATGATATAAATGGCATTTGTTTACATTTTTAATATCCTACGATTTAACAACACGAAGTTATCTAGTATTAGTATTACGTAGCTGGTTTCGCGGTGGAACAGCACTAGGTTTACTGGTCACTCATACACACAAACACACTAACTACACATTCACGCAGTAATGTTTTTTTGTCAGTCGTTCACAAAATAATTTATTAGTACTTTGAGGGTAACTGATTGACCAGCTGTGTGAATTTGTCTTAGATAAGGTACCTACATTTTTGGTTTGTTTGTGATTTGAATGTTATACCTTATACCTGCTAAGTTTGCATGATTCGTCATTAGACGACTAATTATTTATAAAATTTTAATCTCATTTAAGTGAACTGTAATGTTTTTTGTGAGAATAAAGATTCTTTAACTGCGCCTTACGGCGCTATTAGCTGACCTTGAGTGGTTAGCTTGCGTGTTCTACGCTGAGCTCACCTAACGCATCGTATGTCCACCCAGTAATACCTAGGACTCGCCCATCAAGGAGCGCTGTCCGAAATTAGACGCATTATTAATTTATTTCACATAAAATTACATTACAAGTATTAAACTAAAACACTGAGACTAAATTATAAAAAATTAAATGATCTTTAAACTGGTGAAGGTTTCATAAAAATACGCTTTATAGTGTTTGCGTGATTCTCATTTTTTTATCCGCGTTAGACATAACTTTACAAATTAATTACACAATGTTATAAAAATATATTTTCAAATATTCTTAGATCAAATTACGACAAAAATAGTCTACAGTAACATCTATTTTTTTTCAAAGAATTAAGACTAGTCGTCAACAGGTCTAAACGTGATGTTCAATTAAATACCATTAAAAGTCGTATAACTGCGCCTTAAGACAAAGTCGCTTTCCGCGTCTGTCTGTTTCTCCGCTAACTCCTAATGCAACGGATTTTTATGCAGTTTCGATAAACGGGGAAGGCTCTTTGAATAAAATTTGCAAACGTACGAAGCCGGGGCCGGTCGCTAGTTAAATGCTATGTCTACTTGGCGCGTAAAGTGAACGCGAATTTGAGGTTTACTTGTAGGAAATATGTTTGATTTTTCACCATTAGTAGTTGTACCGACCAGATACCGGATCACGTTTCCGACGCGCTCTCCGATGTTACGTGCCACGTCCACTTAGCGTGCAGAATATGAGATTTATACAAAGGGAATATGGTATAATTTTGACTTACGACGTCGGCAGCTGTACCGAGCAGATACCGCACCAGGTTTCCGATTCCTTGTCTGATATTACATATTAGGTACGACTAGGTACACACAACAAAAAAGATGAGTAACCAGCACGCACACTACAAAACTATATCGCTACTGTTAAAACGAATCGTTACGTACTGCACACAAACACAGCCACACACACATCGCATTCGTAGAGTGACGCCTACTTAAAATTATTTGGCAGTTTAGAAGCTAACTCATCGATCAATATCTTTGAAACTATTCAAAGTTTCTCCGTCACAAATTCAGGTTATCATTATCGTCCCCGTCTCAAAATTTTGAACCCATTTCGAAGGCCGTAGATCATCAGGCAGCGGAGATATGTGTCCAGCCAGCTTGAACTCAGGCTGTCTGGACATTAAGTTTTTATTGATTTCTCGTAAACCCTTACATGTGACGCCATAAATCAAACGTTATTACTATCACACTAAATGTTAGTGAAGGAACCATAATCGAAAACGCTCCCGTTATTGAGATTCGGAAGTGCCAGCCAGAAGTTTTATACGTAAATTCAAAATGGCTGGACACAGATTTTTGCATTTTTCTACTTAACCGCTGTACGTATCACAAAACTTTTAGCTCGATGCCTGTAACAAATTTATGTGACGCCCGTTGATATGCAAAAAGTCGTCAAAGTCACTTCCGTTACCGAGATTGAGAGACCAGCGAAAAGTGGTTTTTCAAGCTGGCTGGACACGTTTTCGATCGATTATCTAAGATTCTGTAGCGTCACAAATTCTGAAATAAGGGTGTTTAGCCGTCATATAAAATGTCCTATTGACCTAGTTAAATGCGAGCTATTTTGAAGATTTGTCCAGCCATCCTGAGTAACATAAAAAGTTGACGCTGGCGTTGAGGTTCGATCCTGGGACGTTTGGTTTGCCAGTCCAATGCTTGTGTGCCTTAGCCATTTGAACCGATACCTACATTGTTAAATGTATGCTTCTTAAATATTTGTAGGCGTCACTCTACGAATGTGATGTGTGCGTGGCCGTGCTGGTTACTTATCTTTTTTGCTGTGTGTACATGGAGCGCAGGTCAGTGTGCTTGAATTTGAGATCTAAGTAAAGGGAATAAGTTTGATATTTGAATGACGACGGCAGCAGCTGCACCTACTGTCGAGATACCGCATTACGTTTCCGATATTACATGTTAAAAAAAAAAAACCCACTTCGCTCGTAGGTTGGTGCAAGCTAATTTAAGATTAACCTGAAAGGCATATAGTTTGTTTGAGGTTGAAGTTAGTAATAACAGGCCTTTGCTAATGAAATGTCTAAATCTGTGTGTAATTTATCTATGTAGGTAGTTGTTTGTGGGACCTAATCATAGACAGTGTGATAAACAGGAAATAAATGAGTGTTTATATTTTTAGTTCACTAGGTGTTATAGGTAAAGTCTCCTTCTGAAATCATTTAATTAGATTTTTGCCTCAAAAGGTTTTAGTCTACCTATTAACTGTTAATTTTAACAAAAATGTCGTACCCGATATTTTATTTATTAAGATCTTTTATCACCAAATAACCTACATTATTTACCAACTATACTATGTTTCAGATAAATTTGCAATAAAGTATATTGACCTTTCCCTAATAACTCTTCGTAGGTACCTGAACAATTAAATATAAATCGTTTTTCATTATTAGACAATGTTAAGGATCACGAGAGATGTTGATTCGGGACAGCTTTGAGTCATTAATTCCGTTTTTTTTAAATTAAAAATGTCAATAAATGTAGGTGGGTCAATGACCGTTATTGCACGTTTATTTGGAACAACCTATAGAATCAATTCCGTTTTAGGGTTCCGTACCCGAAGAGTCCAAACGGAGCCTGTCTGTCTGTCCGTCGCGCGTCGTCTGTCACAAAATTTGATTACTTACGAAGAATTTTTTAACTTTCCATTGACCTATAAACTTGTTGGTGATAATGTTTATTATGACGTATACTTAACTAACAAATACCAATATTTGGTACCTTAATGTTCGAAATCCGACACGCTTTTGGCCAGTTTTTTTAACTGCGGATTTGGCATTCAAAAGTGCCATTTTATGGTGTTGTTGAATTCAATTGTTTGACTTTGACATATTAACTTATCTTCTAGAACACCAAAAGAAGTCCTCTGCAAATACGTGAGAAACAAATGGGTTCCAGCGGAGTATCCTGCCTCTATCCAGCGCATGCAAGAGTGGACGCCGGACGAGTGTATCCCTGAGTTCTATACAGATCCTTCTGTGTTTAAGAGCATACATGAAGACCTGCCGGTAAGAGAACAGTTTTTAGTGCAGTATTTCTTAACTGTACAGGTCATAGACAATTAAAAAAATTGGGTCCATCCCATACTTATGATCAGCTGATGATAGTTTTATACGGACAGTCCGTTTTTCACTTTATGAAAAGAAAAAAAGGCACATCTGACTAAAACACTAAATGGAGAAAAAAAATAGATGATCTGAAATATTGAACATTTATTCGGCGCAACAAGACTTTTCGCTTGCGTAATAAATTCAAGCAGAGATAGTAGAAAAAAAAAGTGTGTGTGTACTTATGTACGCACGTAAGAAGTTATACTTCTTTGGCGTAACAAGTTTTTTTTTTTTTTTTTTTCTTTATTTGTTTTGGGATTTTTATCTATACAGATATGTCAACCCCATCGTACCTTTTACCATTGTTACATTCATATATGATACACTTTATGAATAAGGTTACATTAACTCTTATAACTAACATAAACTAAACTAAACAAACATTTTGTGATAGAAAATAGAACCGACTTCCAAAAAAAGTGCAAGATAACTTTAATTTCGGAAGTCGGTGTTCCTGTTTTGTGTCTTCGTTTTTGACACCGACTTCCGAAATTAAAGTTTTTTGCACTTTTTTTGGAAGTCGGTTCTATTTTTTTGTAAAAAAGTTTTTTATTTTTCACTTTTTAGTTGTGGTTCCCCATTAAACTGTTTTAACAATTCATAGACATACGATAGCAGCAATCGCGGTTGATTTGCTGTCAATTTTTGAAGAGTTCCGTTGTCTGTCTCCGAAACCCATCATCAGATCTTTTTTAAATTTAAATGGGACCATTTCGGAATAAACCCCTTTCGAACAAAAAAAGAATTTTGCAAATCCGTCAATATATGACGGAGTTATGCCCGAACATACATAAAAAATACAAACATCCGAATTGATAACCTCCTCCTTTTTCGAAGTCGGTTAAAAAACCATCGAATTACCGATGTAGGACTGTTATTAAACGGCATAGATTTTTGGCATCTTCTGAAGTTGGTTGGGATAGAATTGACTGTATTAATCCCACGTTAAGTCTATATAAGTCTAATTCTCTCAAAAGTGATTCCCTCTCGCGCATGTTGCGGACACAATCCATCAGCAAATGCTGCACGTCCTCAATCTGATTACATTCTCTGCAATTCGGTGAATCAGTTTTTTTCATAAGGAATGCAAACTTCGCCGATGGATAGTGTTAGTGTCCAGAGCGAAGTCTTAAAATTAATTTGACATAATTCCTACTAAGTTGATCGACATCGAACCAAGGCACTCGAGGAGGCTCGCCTTGTATGCTCCTATGTGTAACAAGATAAAAAACCAAACTGTCACAAAGTTTACAAAAGGAAAACAATCATTCTTCATGAACCACAAACCATAGCTAACTTCAGGGTGTCGGTTCCAGGTAACTTCAGGCTGTAGGTTTTTTGTGACAATGTGCGCGCGCATCCTAAAAATTTACTCTCATCATTTTTCCCTAACGCGCCAAAAGAAGTATAACTTAAAAAATCTTGTTTTTATGATGTACTTAGTGATAAATTTTATTAGTTGAGTTAATGACATTGAAATGAACGTACCTAATTCACGTGGCAGAATCGAAATGATTCGCGTAGAATTGTAGCACTACATTTTGTTAAATAATTTGCTTGATGGGATGCACTCCGAGTCGATTCCCTTCATTGAAGTACGTTGTGATATTATACGACATTTTTCGTTTTGTTTTCTTGTGCGAGAATGAACTAAGCGGATGGTTTTCCTACCCGTGAACTACTACGTATTTTTTTTTTGTGGGGTGGGAAATCATCCAATGACTTCTCCCGCTCTAGAGTGGAGCGGAAGGGCGTGTTAGACTCTTACTAATTAAAACCCACCCCTGTTCCTTCCCTGCCCTGAGTGCCCAGGGGCGAGGTAACTCTTTCGAATTTATTTTCAACCCCCGGGCAGGCATCGGCCATGACGGGCCCCGTCATGAATGCTGACATTGAAGCGCGCGTGGAACACTACGCGCCGTCGACTCTCGGGCCTGGTGCTGATCGGACGGCGAGCTACCCATTACTCGCCGTTCGCAGGCCCGGGTCTACGGTGGCCGGAGATCGTCTCGCGGCGCCGGAAGCCCCTGGCGTCTCCTGCGGCGGCTGCTGTTGAGGGCGTGAGGGCGACTCTGTTGTTGAGTCTCCCTCACCCATGCCGCCTCCCTCTTCGCGAGCATTACTGCTTTGCAGAAGGAGGAGACGACTTCCCATTCCCTCTCGCTCCGTACCATGGCCTGAACCAGGGCCGGGCGCGAGTTTTGAACAAACTACGTATAACTGATTGTGAGAGACATTCATTTTCATGATACAGGCAACAGACACTCAAGGATTGGCCTTGTGATTTGTTGATCGTCATGGCGAATGCAAGACGTATCGGAAATTGTATTCGTTTAAACTCGAAGGGCATATCGGTTGGGATCATCAGAATTTTTGGAAAGAGAACTTTTTCATCTTCGTACTTTCCTTTGAGTATCGTCGCGAGAATGAAATTGCTCATGAGTTTTCTCACCAACAAACGCGTTCCGTTACATAGTTTTGGTTGGGTCAGATTTCTAAGCATGATGACTACCGAGCCAACCTTTGGTTCTTAACTGTGTGGTGGCAAGCCAGGCAAATTCAATGAGATTAAAAATTCAGTTGGATAGTTGATTGCTTCGTCTTCGTTTGTTACACAATCGGTTGAATTGAAGGAACTTAGTTGACCATAGATTTGATTTTGTGTGTCGGCCCAATCGACATTCACCAGCAACAACCGCAAATAGAAGCATTCGTCACTCTTCGGATGCACTGTATAAATGCGACAAAGAACATCTGTAGAACGCACATCCGGATGATTAGCAAACACATCGCCTTGCTTCCGACGTTGAAACTTCTTCGATGAAACTTTCCAAGTGTAATAATGTGGCATTTCAGAGTAGACCAACGTTCGTGCAAACGGATCGCTTTGGCTAATCGAAAAGAAACTGGTCGATGTGGTCACTGGAGGTTCAGCAAGTTGCGCCACATTTAACGCGTCAGGCCCCGCGCGTCGACATAACAATAGGTGTTTAATTGTGTCTGCTAATGAGGGACTTGACGCGTTAATGCAAACGTTTTGACCATTTTACCGATGCACCGCAAAATGTACAACAGTGAGAATTGTTCATGAATAGGGAATGAGAATATACGCCAAAACGGCTCATTGCAGCTCACATATCGACCAACTTGATATAGCGTGATTTCATCGTTGGTATTAGAAATCTGCACGCCAGAAACCGCCATATCTATTTTTCGTGGCATATTTGCAAATGCATTAGATGGATTTCACTGAATTGTCCTTTGAATGTTTTGTCGATCACGAAATCGTTTCCTTTCCTACCCTTCTTGAAATTACTTTTCATTCCATAGAAAATGTATGAGAAAATTAATTTTCTTCATATTTTTTTTTCACCATCCATTGACCAACCCCGGCAAGCGTAGCGTATCCTGATGAATCGACCTGTGCGGATGTTATTACTTTAGCCACGAGCGCCTTCAGCAATCAGTAAATAACTCAATATTGCCTGAATGAGCAGATGTGTTCTTCTTTTTTAGATTATTCAGAAGAAGAAGATAGGGTCAGTCATCTCAATGAAATACTCTGTATATTTTATTATTTTGTTTTCAGAACATTTTTTTTTTGTGTGTGGGTAATCATGCAATGACTTCTCCCGCTCTGGGTGGAGCGGGAGGACGTGTCAGACTTTTACTGACTAAAACCCACCCCTGTTCCTGCCTTGCCTGAGTGCCCGGGGGCACGGTAACTCTGTTTCGAATTTATGCGCGACCCTTGTTTTCAGGACCTGGGCATACCATCCTGGGCGACATGCGTTGAAGATTTCATCACAAAGCACAGGGAATCGTTGGAGAGTACACATGTGTCAGAGAATCTCCATCACTGGATTGATATCACTTTTGGTTACAAGTATGTGCATTTTATTTCATAAGGCATGTTTTTGTCAGTAGCTGTACTCGGTTTTTTTTTTTCAATTTTACAGGTTTATGTGTCGGTCTGTTAAATTGACATGAATAATGTTCTGTGATTGTCACTCAATGTGAATACTTGTGAATGCGATGCCTTGTTAATTGTTATTGCCGAATTTTCGTGATTTCGATTTGTTACTGTTTTAAAATGAAAATTAAAGAAAAAAACTTTTTTACAAAAAAAAAAAAACAACCGACTTCCAAAAAAAAAATACACTAAAAATTAAAAAATAACTTTAATTTCGGAAGTCGGTGTCAAATAATACAAACGCCTCGACTTCCGAAATTAAAGTTATTTTTTAATTTTTAGTGTATTTTTTTTTTGGAAGTCGGTTGTTTTTTTTTTGTAAAAAAGTTTTTTTTTCTTCGATATTTTACACCGACTTCCGATTTTAAAGTTATTTTTAAATTTTTAGTGTATTTTTTTTTGGAAGTCGGTTGTTTTTTTTTGTAAAAATGTTTTTTATTTTTTGCTTTTTAGTTATACCCCAGAACTAAATACCCCAATAACATGGAACGTGGAATTTAAACATTTGGAGAACACAAAAACGTCATCAAGATATGCGTATTTTTGGTTTTTGTTCAGTTTCTCAAAAACCACTAAAGCAATTTCGATAAAATTTATATGGGACCACCTCGGGAGTATATTCTTTCGAATAAAAAAAGAATTTTGAAAATAGGTCCACAACTGACGGAGAAATGCGCGGACATACAACATACAGTCGAACATAGAACCTCGTCCTTTTTCGAAAGTCGGTTAAAAATGTTTTGCATCCGTGCTTCTACGTGCGTCTTTGTTCTAATGCTATTATGAATAGAGTATAGCTTTTATAATCAGGGTTCCGATACTTATTTTAGTGAGGAAATGATATGGAATATTCTTCGTGAAAAAGTCCTTGAGGAAGAGCAACAATCATTGTGTTTTCTGTCTGGGGGAAAGGTAATTATAAAGGTAATTATTATTGCGTGTACATGAATTGTTAAATAAATAAAGATGACTTTTTGTGCGTCTGTCTCTGAGGTTTTTTCCGAATAATTGGGTATTTTACTAAAAAAATGGAATAAGTCCGTTAGTTAAATAACCAAAAAATATTGGACGCATTTTTTTGCGCGTCAAAGTTCAGGAGTGTGGGCTCGTTACGTCACTTTGGTGGTAAAAAGTATCGCGCCGCGTGACGTCACGTGCCATTTCAACGCACTGTATCGCCCTCATTTCAATTTCAAAAGAAAAAAATACGTTTTCAATATTTTTTGATTACTTATTTCACTTTTTTTTTGGGTGTCGAAATCATCAATGACATCTCAGACTCTTACTGACTAAACCCCACCCCTGTTCCGTCCCTGCCCTGAGTGCCCAGGGGCGCGGGAACTCTGTTTCGAATTTGTCCACAACCCCTGGGCAGTTGGTTGTTTCAGTGACGGACTAATTAATTTTTTTCAGTAAAATATCCTATTTCGACGTACAAATTGCATTTTTTTTTCATTTAATATAGTAGTGAAGTTACACGAAAAGAAGAAGAATAGGTTCATTCACACTATGCCATTTAAATGTATAGTTTAGGAGCGCATGTTTACTAAAGGTCATAGCTCATTAGACCCACCCGACACCCGACCAGCACCACCTCATCGCTCGGTGTCCACTCGTTGTCGACAGGTGGTCCACGGTTGGATGCCGCCGAATGCCGCGTGTCAACCAGTGAACGTCGCGTGGTCAACGAGTGGACATTACGTTGTCCGCGAATGGATGAGTTGTTTGTCAAGGATCACCACTAGGTCTACATGTGTGTATCGTTATAATTGTCTAACTTTACAAACCGTGAATTGGCTCTCATACCTGTCACGCTTGTTGAAGAAGAAAATGAAAGACGTAAGAGAAAACGGAAAGCTTATTGGGTGCACGAAATGTTGAAAGAGAGACAAAAAGAGGGTAAATATTGGACAGCTCGTAGACATTTGTTAGCTGACTAGGAAAAAAATTATATATATACATATAAGGCAAAAAAAATGTTCAAACCACTCGCGGACAGCGCGCGATCCATTCAGGACCTGCGCGTGGGCATCGCAAGGCAAGCGTGCAAGCAACGGGTGGTCATCGAGTAGTCCACTCGCCGTCCACGAGTGGTCAGCCCGCGGGCGAAGCGCTCTGGAGTTGATGTAGTGAGCGTATACCCATTGTACTCCATACAAAGAATACTTAACCGCTCGAAGCGAAGCGGTGCTGATCAGGTGTCGGGTGGCTGTAATAAACTATGACCTTAATTCCGCGAAATACGGCAGGCCTGCAATCGTTTTATGCTTTGCATAGTGTAGTTTGGTCCGAAGCCCTAATTTTGTGAGCCTGACTCGCCCTTCGCCGGTTGTTAGGGTTCCGTACCCGAAGGGTTCAAACGGAGCCCTATTGCTGTCACTCGCGTGTCCGTCTGTCTGTCACAAAATTTTGTGCCGAAGAATTTTTTAACTTCACATTGACCTATGAACTTGAAATTTAGTGATAACGTTTATTATTACGTATATTTTACTAACAAATACAAAAAATATTGATAAATCTAATTTTTCTTTGATAATTCCCTCAGGCCGGTTTTTTTTAGGCAACTCCTTGCCCACTATAAAAGAGGACAAAGTGTGTAGAAAAAGAGGAGGGACTCCTTTTCCCAGCAAGGGACATAACAGGTTAACTAGACAGATAGAACTCACTATCCTAATCCTAAAAGTCGTTAGTTTGCGCCACACTAGGATTTGCTCCTATATCGTGAGTGCGTTCACAAACATGTAAACTCACATACACAAGACACCCAGACCCGAAACAACTATCTGTAGGCCATACAAATATTTGTTCCATGCGGGAATCTAACCCGCGACACGCAGCGCAGCAGCCAATCACTCAACCACTGTGCCAACCGTGTCGTCACACTCATTGTCCTAATCCTTAAATATTATTAATTTAATAATATTTTGCTTAGGCTATCAGGCGCTGCCTCAATAAAAGCTAAGAACGTGTGCCTGTCCCTGGTGGACGGGCACATGCGCTTGCGCCGCGGTGGAGCTGTGCAGCTGCTGAGCGCTCCGCACCCGCCTCGCGCCGCCCGCGCACTGCCCCCCGCGCCTCCACGCCTGCACTGGACGCAGCCTAAGGATGCTAGTATGTACCGCTTTACTACCTCCGCATAAGTGGCGCCCTCTTTGAATAAAAAATCGTATCTTAGCATAGAAAATAAAGATTGATTCCTATGTTAAAAGTAAAGTAGTAAGCAAAAGTACCAAAAACGACCGTTTTTGGTATTTCTCCTTACTACTTTGGATACGAATCATTTTGAGTCCTGTTTTAACAACGTAAAAACACCTTATCTTCTTTTTACGATTTTTTATTCAATGAGGGCGCCACTTGGCGGCTATATACGCCTTAACACACATACATTAGACTCACTTGTAACTATGTAAACAAATCTTAGAAGTTAAATGTGACCCACTTTCTGGTTTCCGATTAAGCTGAAATTATGCGTACATGATTAGTTTTGATGACAATGCATTGTTAGCTAAGTGACGTCATTCTAAATCCAATAGAATACAATAGTCCGCCATCTTTGGGAATCAACCATGATTCCCAAAGATGGCGGACTATGTATTCTTTGCTGAGAAGAACACTAAAAATGAAGTGTTATTTTTAGTTATTTTAAACTAAAGAAAATTATGAATAAGCCTTCATTTAATTATAATTTCCAGGCTTTGAATGTCCCACACTAGCACAAATACTTCACAAATAGAAGGAGCCGACAAGTAATCAGGTCTATGGTGATAGACAACCATCATCAAGGGACTTACTTCTGCCCGGGGGTTGAGGATAAATTCGAAAGAGTTACCTCGTCTCTGGGCATCGAGACAGGGAGGAACAGGGGTGGGTTTTAGTCAGTAAGAGTCTGACACGCCCTCGCGCTCCACCCAGAGCGGGAGAAGTCATTGGATGATTTCCCACCCCACAAAAAGGGACTTACTTATTCCATGTAGCAACGAATGTATATTTTTTTATCTTGATTTACAAAAGCTTGTGTACTAAAGCACAGATAATATAATACTAGCGTACAGATTTCTCATCCCATACAAAGAAACGTTACCGCTGTAACTACGGGTTTTCGACTTGCACAAGGAACTTTTGTTCTTCGTTCGGGCCCGTCCTCTACACCTCGCTAGATAGTGTTAGCAGCGACGGCTTGCAAGTTGAATGAATTTACTTAAAGTCTTACCAATATTTTCCCACACATTGAGGAATTGTTTTATGGTATTTTTGGTACTTCTTAGCAGTTTTACTGTATAAAGATGTGTATACAAATTTTAAAGAGGCCAATGGATAAACTCTAAAATTTCAAACTGCGCCATCTATTGGTACAAGCAATATAAATGTCTAAGGATTCATTCCAATAATCATCTAAATTTGGATTAGGAGCCAATTATTCCACAATTTTAAGCATAAGGCAGTTTATTAAATAAGATAATACAGTTTTTATCATATTTTTTTTTCAAAATATTAATATTACTTAAACTTCAATAAGAAATCGATTCATACGCCATCTATTGATATTTATTTTAGCTATTTTTTTTTTCTTTGTTCGATATGAGACCCCGTCACTAAAGTAATACTTCTCAAACTGTTAGATAAGTTAGCAGATTGACTTTCGCAAAAACCTGATCATTCTATTGTGGTTCTATTCTTATCGGCACAAATATTTTTGTCCACAGAAAAATCGCTTCGAAACGATAGTTCAGACGACGTTTCCGATGATGAAGAAGAATCCACCAGCCTACCTCAGCACGTGTCACGACTAAATGTCCCCCCGCAACGGGTCAGATCCCGCCACAAAAGTTCCAGTAGAGCTCGCTCTTTGTCCAAGAGCCAAGGTCTTGAGGACTCGCAGACAACCTCCACGGAAGGCAGAGCATCCTCCCATTCACGCCATTACAGGGTCCAGCGCTCAGAACTTGGGAAAGGAGTGATATATCTACCAAAAGAATTCAATCCAGTAGCCTCAATCCAAGCTATAGAATCCTTAGATAATTTCCGCACGAAATGCTTCTTCACTAAAGCAGAAGACAAGGAGAAGCATAAAGAAAATGTCACGACGTTAAACCTGTATCCTGTACAGCAAGATATGAGGCAGGATACCAATAAGGAAGGATCTGACGACACTGCCTTCACAAATCACATGTTTTTAGCGTCGTACGATCAAAGTTATCTGAAGAAATTCACGCAGGACGCGCATTTAGAAAGTGTTTTAAAAGAAAGAAAAAACAGGTCTTTTAATACAAGGTACACCACCGATGCAGCGATCTACAAGCAGTTTGTGACGGAAAGTCGACGGCAAGACATGTTGGTCATCGGATGTTTGATTGTGGAAATCTTTCTACATACTTACATGCGTCCGCTTAGAACAATAAACGATAACTTTTTGGAACGATACAATAACTGCAGGACAGTTCTAAAACACAACTACAATGCATTACCAAGAAGTGTCAGCTACGTAGCATGCCTACTCCTCAACGTCCAACCGCCTACCTCTAGTTACAAGAACGAACTGACTCCTAAGAAAGAGGAACCTTTAAAGAAAATTATAGTCACAGATAAAGGTTTGCCGGCTCCAACTCCTGCGCAATTACTCCAACCTTTGTTAATGCAACATTTAATACCATTCCCGCAAAGTTTTAATATATTATACAAGTTACTGAATACGTTACATGAATATGAGTTAACCAGTACTGAACTAAACATTCTTTATATGTATGAGTGTGATGGCGTTCAGTGCGAAAAATATCAAAACGTTGATAAAACAAAACTGTATTTCAATCAGAAAATCGCTGAAGGGAAGATTCACGCTTGTGCGATACATTTGGAAGTATTACTAAACCAAGTGAATTGTTACAACCAATTCGATGTGCTAGACATATTTCTGTCTCACTACATAGAGTTGTTACAAAACAAAGACACATCAGTATTAGCCGCGTGGTACTTATTCGACACTGTCAGTAAAGCCTTAGGGCCAGCCGAAACCAGGAAGAAATTACTCAAACATGTATTAAACCTTTACGAAGATGATGACTTTGCAGTAGATAAATCTGATCAGCATAAGCTAACAGATGTCGATAGTTTGAGCCTTAGCGGAGGAGTCTCCAATAAGCAGAAGTTTGTCAAACTTTATCACAATTTATTCCTTCTCCAACTCATGGTCAGGTTAGGTCTTCAATGCTTCTTAGACAATTTCACTCAACATTTAGTTGAAGCTGTCGGTGGTTACAAAGATGTTTCCGAAGAAGTTGGATCTCCAGGCCATTTGTGTCACAATAAAGCGTTATCAAATAAAAAGCCGAGATATTCCGACGATAACGTCAAAAATGCCCTATCTAGTAACACAGATATATTTTCGCCCGATACGTCGTATGGGTCGGAACATGTCACGACTCCTAGTGTTGAAAAGGCAGAGGCAAATGAAGGTTTGAAGGAAAAAGACAGTGATAATAGAAGCGAAAATGAAATGTTTCACTTTGAAACTGATAAGGACAGGCTCCCAAGTAGGAGCAGCAGAAGCAAGTCTCCTGCGGAATCCATAGACTCATATAACTCGAATACTACGCAAGAAAATAACATCCATACTCCCTCACCATCCATAGAACGATCTCCAATCTCCGCTAAATACTTCTTAACGACCAATAAAGAACTTCACTTCCAAGTCAATAAGGATCAAAATCACGAACCAGTACTATCTAACAAACCAACTTCACCGATCATAGAAATACCGACCAAGCCAATGTTCACGAGTTACTTACATTTCGCTGAAGAGGATGATTTCGAGGAGGTGGAACTAAGAAGAAAATCTCACGATCCTCAAGTCACTTTAGATCTTGGGAAACATCTGGAAACTTCCGCCAAAGGCTCGCAAAGTATGAACGAAGACGACTTCCAAGGGTTTAAGGACCCAAGTTCTTCGAAAATTTCTGATATGAGCTCGGAGAGTTTGATCTGGTTGTCTCACAGACTGGGCCCAGTACTTACTTGTAGATATATTACGCGAAATTTGTTAAAGATGTTGACGTTATGTTATATTGGGAAGGATAATCTCGCGCCGTGGGACAGTGAGGAGAAAGACGAATTTGATGAGATTTCAGTTGTTAACAGCAGAGTGGTTGGTGATAGGAATGCTATGAAGGTCATCAAGTGTCTCACTTCTATTGTTGGTGAGTAGCTCTTTCTTTCAAGTTTACTGGATAAATTAAGCCTCAGTCGACTGCATCATTTCATCATTCTCCTGCCCTCATCCCAATTTATTTGGGGTCGGCGCAACATGTCTTTTTCTTCCATACTCCTCTATTAGTCGTCATCTCTGTAGTCACCCCCTTTTTACCCATATCCTCTTTTACACAGTCCATCCATCGTTTCTTTGGTCTTTAAGCCATCCTCACGACATTTTCTTCATTCCTCCGCATCACATGCCCATACCACAACAACCGATTTCCACACAACTTTTCAGTCAGCGGTGCCACTTTCAGACTTTCCCTTATATAAGGTGTTAAAAATTAACCCTCAAAACTTTAAGGAGTGCTTTGGACCATCGAACTGAATAACTTTTACAATGGGACCAACTTTGAAATAGCGAAAAAAAAAACCAGCTGTTGCCTACATTTATGTTCGCAAAACTCGTCAAAATGTACGTACGGAACAGCTCATTTTTTTTGCGATTTCAAAGTGGGTCCTATAGTAAAAGTTATTCAGTTCGATGGTCCAAAGCACTCCTTAAAGTTTTGAGGGTTAATTTTTAACACCTTATATACTCATTCTTAATTCTATCCATGCGCGTAACACCACACGTGGGCACTCAGGCAGGGAAGGAACAGAACTGGGTTTTAGTCAGTAAGAGTCTGACACGCCCTCCCGCTCCACCCAGAGCGGGAGATGTCTTTGGATTATTTCCCACCCCACAAAAAAAAACATCGCTCTTAGGATTCTTATTTCAGCTGCATGCAATTTGCTTTTCATTCATCCCTTTGTGGTCCAACATTCTGAACCATACAATCCTCAGTCGACTGCAGATCTGACTGAAATTCGGTCGAACTTTTATTAGAAACCTAGAGTTTTTTTTTTAAACGTTGCACCACAATAGGAATTACTCCTGTATCGTGGGTGCGTTCACAAACATATATACTCACATACACAAGACACCCAGACCCGGAAAAACTATCTGTAGGTCATACAAATATTTGTTCCGTGCGGAAATCGAACCCGCGACACGCAGCGCAGCAGCCGAACGCTCAACCACTGCGCCAACCGTGTCGTCAAACTAGAAACTCAGACAAGTTTCTGCCCCCTTAGCCAAAATACATTTCTGTTAACGTTAACGCTAACGCTTCGTGCAAAATGTATGGCAAAGACATTACTGGGCGTGAGTCACGTGACAGTTCTCTGTCTAACGCTTCGTGCAAAACGTCGTTGCCACATATTTTTCACGAAGCGTTAACGTTTACAGAAATGTATTTTGGCTAAGGGGGCTGATAACTTTGCACTCAAAAAGAGCATCATAATCATGCAATAATTTTATTTTTAAACTTTTTCACATATTTACGCTATAGCTGTTTGATCCTTCTATAATGTGAATATTTATTACTTAATCACGCGTAAACTGTTGAACGAATGGCCATGTCCTAGCTTAACACATAGGGTACTTTTTATTTTCATCTTGGTACCTATTGCGTTCTCGTGGGAAGAAAATAACAAAATCGTATTTATTGTACTTAATTTTCGAACCAACAGTGAGGACATTAAAAGGCTGTTGATGGTGATGATGAATTTTAGAACCCCGTGCGGGCATAATTGCTCGAAAAGGGTAGTATTGTAATCTTTCCTTGTTTCCCTTCCAGCGATGTACGGCGAACAGTTGATAATATTCCAGTACCTGCCGCACATGGGCGAGCTGATCGCGTCGTGCCGGCGCCGCCTGTCCGCGCCGCTAGAGGGCGGCGTGGTCGCGTGCCTGCAGCTCGTCAAATACCTGCTGCCGCATATGTCCGATGTCAAACTTATGGAGCAGCTGCAGGTATCCACCGTCACTAATTATTTAAGCTTTTCTACTACGAATTAAAATATGTCGCACACTAGTGTCCGACCGAAAGTCGATTCCTGTCCGAAGCTGATAAATTGGCTATCGCTACAGCCTTCAGCTGAAGCCAGAGGTCTAAAAAACAGAGACTTCGACCTCTTAATTTGTTTCGGTGTTTCTTCTCAGGGTAGCCAGCTAGGTAACACCGGCCTCATCTAGCTTAAACTGACAAAAAACATTGACGTGTAAAAGTGGTCCTTGTAACCTATTTACTGAATAAACATCATTTATCATAAGGAATAACCCCTAACTTAATTCTTTATTATCTCATTTACAAATAATATAAATTAAGATTCCGAAATAAAAAAGAAATTTTCTGTTATTGTTTTTGCAAAGTTACGGTTTTACAAACAAGGTTGCGTTAAACTTCCTTGCAGCTTGCCTAAAATAATAATATTTTGAAATAATGTAATTTTTATTCAATTTTGGGGAGGATTATGAGGGATTTTGGGGTTTACGTTAGGTTGACGGTGACGATCACTTTCCGAGTTGATATGTGTGCTATGACCTTATGTTGGCTAAAGCCAGGTTAAAGGAAGATTTTCAGCTACCCACTTCGACCCATATCATATCGGTCGAAGCCGAAAGTGACAGAAGCCGAAGTCGAAGCTTCGGTCGGACACTGCACACACTACACTGCCACACATTATTAATTTAAAAAAAATTAAAATTTATTTACTTCAGGTAACCCATATCAGAAAAATAATAATTACACAATATGTCGTCACGAGATTACATACATACATTATGCTACATCGCGATTTTTCTGATCTAGTTCCGAATTTGTTTCGTAACTAACGCCTTCTAATGGGGCAAGCCAGCCACACTATTCTCAACCACTGTAACTCCTGAAAGCCAGATTCAACAGTGGCGACCACCAGAAAAACCAGGCAATGAAGCTCGAGGAGTCCCGGCGAAACGATTTTGCTGCGCAAAGCCGCCGTAAGTTTTAGATATAATATAGTGACTTCATTTTTTTTATTACAGGACACTTTCTTAAAAACAATCCTCCAGCCAGCTCTCCGGCTAGCCTCCACCACGCGTTGCTGTTACCCCAGCGGCGCGGCAGCACGCTGTTCTTTAACCAGGAAACTGTTGGATGCTCTCCACGTGCTAGCGCTCAGGATAGGGCCTGAGATGACAAGGAGACACTTGTGTGTACCGGCATTGCAAAGGTAAGGGATTCATCATCATCGTCATTTCAGCCGAAAGACATCCACTGCTGGACATAGGCCTCTCCCAAGTGTTGCCACAACGGCCGGTCCTGTGCGTCTCGCATCCATCGGTTATCCGTGACCCTCACCAGCAGGTGTATTCGCTAAGTCAGTTGACATCAATTTGATAAGCACTTTGCAGTACATTGCTACTTTGTTCGGTAGACATCGATTTTAGTAGGCACTACTATACGTCAAAGCAACAATGTACTGCATAGTGGCTATCAAATTGATGTCAACTGAGTTAGTGAACAGGTCGGCAGTTCATCGGTCCACCTTGTGGGAGGCCTTACAACGCTGCGTTTTCTGGTACGCGGTCGCTACTCCAGAACTTTTCGGCACCATCGACCATCTGTTCTGCGAACAATGTGCCCTGTCCACTGGCACTTCAGTTTGGCGATTCTTCGGGCTATGTCGGATACCTTGGCTTTCTTGCGGATATCATCATTGCTGATTCGACCACGCAAGGAAGGTACGCACGCAATGTGCGAGATTATTGTAGGAATATGGGCTTATTCAGGAAATTTTTTGGACGCTCGCCATGTTTTAGCGCTGAGAATCGGACCTGAAATGACCAGAAGACATATATGTGTGCTGGCTTTTCAATGGAGAGGAATACTTGTAGGAATATGTCTTTCTTCAGGAAATTTTTGGACGCTCGCCATGTTTTAGCGCATAGAATCGGATCTGAGATGACCAGAAAACACTTATGCGTGCCAGTTTTACAAAGGTGAGGGATTATTATAGGAACTTATCTTCCAACCAGCCACAACCGCGGCTGTGCGATGTTCTTTAACCAGGAAACTGTTGGATACTCTCAATGTCTTAGCATTAAGAATTGAATCTGAAATAACGAGGACACACCTATGCGTGCCGGCTTAACAAAGATAAAGGTTTCTTGTAAGAATAATCATTGCCATTCAGCGGGCAGACGAGCACCGTTGGACGTAGGCCTTCCCGAAGTTTCACCAGAACGACAGGTCCTGTGCTTCACGCCCTGCGGCTACCTGCGCCTTCCAATACGCGGTTGCCACTTCAGATTTACTTTTCGGCCTCATCAGCCACATGATCTGCAAGCAATGTGGTATGTGTGAGATTCTCTCACAACCACTTAATTTTATTATTTATATTTTAATTCCAAAAAAAATCAATGCATACAGTCCGTCAGTTAGATTACCAAAAAATATTGGACAAAAATTTCTTCTTTTGTCACGTCAACAAAAAATAAAAACTGGCCAAGTGAAAAGAAAGAAAAGAAAGAAAGAAAAAGAACACACACACACACACACACGCACATACGCACATTTAGGGTTCCGTACCAAATGAAGGAGTTATCAAAGAAAAAATCTGATTGCTATTTGTTAGTAAATACATATTTTCCATGGGAAGCTCAAACATTTTTCGGAACAAAATTTTGTGACAGACGACAATGATAATGATAAATGATGTTTATTCAGTAAATAGGTTACAAGGAACACTTTTACACGTCAATGGTTTTTGTCAGTTTAAGCTAGATGAGGCCGGTGTTTCCTAGCTGACTACCCTGAGAAGAAACACCGAAACAAACTCAGAGGTCAAAGTCTCTTTTAAAGTGTGTACTGGTTAAATCATATGAGAACCATGTACGTTTATGTCTGGGATGAGCTTTTTGAAGAAAGCAACACACGAATTCGAGTGGACCTGTCCAGACAGTGCAAGCATTTGTCAGTCATCGCGAAGCTCAACTCAGAACTTTAAGGAGCTCAACGAACCGACGCACAATACCAAAGTAAGGACATTTGAGTAGGCCGCAAAAATACTCAAACTGCCGGACAATCATAAAATCTACATGAATATAACGACATACATAGTTCTCGCATTCACATTATTCTATATGAGGACCATGCAGCTTAGTGTCTGTAGTGGTCTTTTGAAGAAAAATCCAAACATATTTGAGACGGACAGACGGACACGTGAGTGACAGCAATAGGACTCCGTTTGCACCCTTCGGGTACGGAACCCTAAAAACGAAACAGTGCGTTCAAATTTTGCGTGACGTCCCGCCTTGGCCAACTTTTTACCATGAAGTGACGGAACAAGACCCCACTCCTGAGCTTTGATCTTTTTTTATTCGTTTGGTAAACCAAAAAAATACTTGGCCAATATTTTTTGATAATCCAACTTACGGACTAAAAAGAATTATTATTTTTGTACCCAAGAATTATAACTATTCTTTAGGGTGAAAGAGGGATGTCAGGCATACTTTGTAGCATAGTAATATGTCTGTCGCAGCATAAAGCAATATAATAAGCAGGTTGAATTCGCCATTCAATTGGACACCTAGGCCGTTCATTCAACGCCGGCATTCAATTAAATGACTGAAGGACAACCAGCCAAGTCGTTGAACGCAACGTTTAACCAGATGACTGGATGTCGTTTAGTTAAATTGGATATTTTTTTTTTTATTGGGACAAGCCCGCCACACTATTCCCAAACCACTGTAACTTCTGTAAGCCAGAATCAACAGTGGCGACCACCAGAAAAAACGCCGAGGCAATGAAGCTCGACAAGTCCCAGAGAAACGATTAAACTGTCTTGGGTCCCGCAACGAAATTAATGAGAAAAGACAGCGGAGGAGTAAGAAAAACATAATTTCCACTTCCCTCCTAATCAAGCGGGAGACAGAACAAATCTAGGCCATTAGGCACAAAAGGGGGTTTTTACAACTGGGATAAGCCCAGTTGCCAAGCACCACTGGTTAAAAACACTAATATTAATGGGTCCTAAAATTGTGAGCTGTTACACTTGATTCCAATAATAGGTATGGCAAAAACGCTTGAACGCACGGAAATTCGTTCTAGTTTCCACAAGGTCCGTGTAATAGACAACTCCAGACGTAGGCTGAATACTATCCAACATAATATTGCGCTCAGCCTGCCAAAGAGTACACTCCCACAGGATATGATGTGCGGATTGTTCGTATTCGCAATCAGGAGTAGAACATTGACATAAAGGTGAGGCAACAAGCTTGAAGGAAAATAATTTACTCTTAAAGTTGCCATGACCTGTGAGAAATTGGGCAACACAGTGATCCACCTCCAGCCATGTCCTATCCAGCCGTTCGCGAACCGATGGGAAGAACTGGTGGAGGTGTCTGCCTTTGATGGAACTTTCCCACCTACATTGCCATTCGGATAAAAGGTCCTCCCAAACTTCAGTTTGAGGTTTAAGTAATCTAGAAATCTTGGCCCGATCACGTTGAGGTAAAAAGTCTGGGTCCGTAGTCTTTCGTGCAGAATAGTACATTGCAGCACGTCGCTGCACCTCAAGATCGACTGGAAGTACACCTGCAAGTACCGGTAAGGCTTCAGTGCTAACCGTAAATTGGATATTGTGATACCACTGAACATGATTATGTGTGTACAAAAGGCAATTTTAGGATGCAAAAGCGAGCGTAGCGAGCTCCGACATGGGGCACCCCGACTCGGATAGGTTAGGTTCTAAGTTCGTGGTTTTTTTTTTTAAGAGCTCTGCGAAGCGGGGCGCCGCCGACTACTCTTTAAAAAAAAAATGTATCACTAATAAATAATATTTTTTGAAGAGAAAACTTCTTTAGACGCGTTGGGCATTTTTGAGATGGGAAAAAACTATTGAACTTGCGCGTTACCGTCACCGGCAGTCGTGGCACTCGTAGCGGATTGTTTTTTTTATGAATTTAGATCTGATGGATATTTCTGCGCAAAATATTGAACTCGCGCGTCACCGTCACCGACCGTCGTAGCACTCGTAGCGGCTTTTTTTATGAATTTAGATGTTATGGATCTTTCTACGGAAACTATTGAACTCGCGCGTCACCGTCACCGACCGTCGTAGTACTCGTAGCGGATTGTTTTTTTTATGAATTTAGATCTTATGTACCTTTCTACGGGGTTTTATAAAGAAAGCCGAAATTTTGGTTATTTTTGCGATTGGACTTACCGTTTTCGAGATATTTATGATTTTATATCTTAATAACCCCTCTAACCCCTATCTTTCATCATTTTTCATTTAACTTGAAGTTTTGAATCAAAGGGCTGACTTTCAACACGCCAGGTTGTTAAACATTGAGTGATCCTAGTTGAATTAACTATCGGCCTAGCCATTTCATGAACGGCCTAGGCGTCCAATTGAATGGCGAATTCAACCAGATGGCTGCGACATATCCTTCAGAACAAGCATTTGCAAAAATACCCGTGAGTCAAAAATGCGAATGCATAACAACATCTAACCGGACGCTTGTTGCAGATTCTTCTTGGCGTTTGATAAAGCAACTGGCAAGACCGAAAACTGGCCGAAACAAGAAGAAAATACTCCTGAAAAGGCAAGGGATTAAACTGCTATATTCTGTTATTTTTTGCATATTTAAAGAAGAAAAATAATACTTTTAAAATTCCTTGATTGTGCATTTATCGCTAAAGGACATTAATCCTTACTTATAAAACTATAACCATATGATTTGTTTAAATACTGACTAGCGTATTCTAAATTAAAATTCACCATGGAAAATTTTGAATTACCAACCCGCTAATCAGTGTTTTAAACTAATCACCTGGCTATTTTTTGTAATTATTATGGCTCTTAATGTTAAATGTTTACTATATGTTTAGTTAGTTCTTTTCTTTCAGTCCATCCAAAGGTTTTCTGGTAGATATCGCAGACAGCGATAAGTCCGCCATCGTACCCAGCATAGATTTGAGTTCGTATAAAGAGCCGTGTAGCTATTTTGGTGTACATCATCATCTTCCTGCCCTTATCCCATGTTACTTGGGGTCGGCGCAACACGTTTATCTTCCATTCTGTCCTGTCAGCCGTCACGCTATCACTAACTCCCTTTTCTTTCATATCACTCCTTACACAATCCATCCATACTTTCTTTGGCCTCCCTCTCCTTCTCCATCCATCCACATTTATATTCCTAACTCTTTTAGTTACATGTGTTTCATCACTCCTCTTGGTGTACAATAAAGTTTATTGTCTTCTATGATACCTGGCGTCACATTTTCACTATTTGCTGCAACAGTCGTTGGATCAAGAATCAACGGACTCAAAGCCAGAGGGTTTCCTGGAAATCTGTCGAGATGGCACAACAGCTGAATGGCGCGTTCAAGATGGCCGCGTAGTTCGAGCAGACTTACCCGACCTGGCCTGCACGCCGCCCGACCTCTGCGAACATCCACATGATACTACGAGACTTACGGTTAGTATTGAACAATTTTTTTTGGGAGTGGAAATCCTCATGGGTTCCGGCGGAGAGGTCTGTCAGACTTGTACTGACTAAAACCACCCCGATGTTCCCTCTCACACTTTCCCCAGCGTCTGCGCGCCTCGTCCCTTGGTGGGGAGTGTGTTGTAACTCCTCTTCACGTCTAAGAGAGGCGCGCAAGAAACACTACGCGCCGCCATCTCGGGTCTTGATTGATGGCGCAACGGATGTCCCTGAACCTAGTTTAGTATTAAATTCTGGCCCAACTAAGGCAATCCCGCGCGGGATGTGGGACGAAATTCGCTTGCACTGATTCTGTCAACTACCTTTGTCTAGAGGTGATGCTAAACTGGCGCAAAAAAAAAGAAAACACGCCCACGCGGGATTTGGCCGCGAATCATATTTTGATCAACATACAACCTGAAACTGACCTGCAAATTGCGGAAAAAGTAAGAAAATTTGAATTTCGCGGGTTACCCTGGCGCTTCCCCCTTAAGTTTGGAAAAAGGGACAGCGCGTTTCGTCCTGTATACATCCATCTCTCTTTTGCACTTGAAATTGGCACAACTTACCGGTCAGCTGTACCTCACAGTACAAAAACCCGATAGACAAGGCCAGACTTCTTCTTCGTCGTCACACTCTTGGCATAGTGGTCGAGGTCGTCACATCAGGGGTATGGCAATCCGTCGCCATTCCTCCCGTACTTGCTCTTCTTGTACATTCGTGGAGTGTAACATTGGCTGCCGTTTTGACTTGGTCGGTGCAACGCATTGGTGAAATTTATTTTAATTTTTTGGGTGGAGCGGGAGAACGTGTCAGACTTTTACTGACTAAAACCCACCCCTGTTCCTTCAGTGGCCTGAGGCAGGGCTGCGGTGACTCATTCAAACGCACCCGTGACCCTTTTGTTATGGGGTGGGAATTCATCCAATGACTTCTCCCACTCTGGGTGGAGCGGGAGGGCGTGTCAGACTTTTACTGACTAAAACCTACCCTAATTCCTTCAGTTGCCTGTGCTCAGGGCTGCGGTGACTCTTTCAAACACACCCGTAACCCTTTTATATGGGGTGGGAATTCATCCAATGACTTCTCCCGCTCTGAATGGAGCGGGAGGGCGTGTCAGACTTTTACTGACTAAAACCCACCCCTGTTCCTTCAGTGGCCTGAGGCAGGGCTGCGGTGACTCATTCAAACGCACCCGTGACCCTTTTGTTATGGGGTGGGAATTCATCCAATGACTTCTCCCACTCTGGGTGGAGCGGGAGGGCGTGTCAGACTTTTACTGACTAAAACCTACCCTAATTCCTTCAGTTGCCTGTGCTCAGGGCTGCGGTGACTCTTTCAAACACACCCGTAACCCTTTTATATGGGGTGGGAATTCATCCAATGACTTCTCCCGCTCTGAATGGAGCGGGAGGGCGTGTCAGACTTTTACTGACTAAAACCACCCCTGTTCCTTCAGTGGCCTGAGGCAGGGCTGCGGTGACTCATTCAAACGCACCCGTGACCCTTTTGTTATGGGGTGGGAATTCATCCAATGACTTCTCCCACTCTGGGTGGAGCGGGAGGGCGTGTCAGACTTTTACTGACTAAAACCTACCCTAATTCCTTCAGTTGCCTGTGCTCAGGGCTGCGGTGACTCTTTCAAACACACCCGTAACCCTTTTATATGGGGTGGGAATTCATCCAATGACTTCGCCCGCTCTGAATGGAGCGGGAGGGCGTGTCAGACTTTTACTGACTAAAACCCACCCCTGTTCCTTCAGTGGCCTGAGGCAGGGCTGCGGTGACTCATTCAAACGCACCCGTGACCCTTTTGTTATGGGGTGGGAATTCATCCAATGACTTCTCCCACTCTGGGTGGAGCGGGAGGGCGTGTCAGACTTTTACTGACTAAAACCTACCCTAATTCCTTCAGTTGCCTGTGCTCAGGGCTGCGGTGACTCTTTCAAACACACCCGTAACCCTTTTATATGGGGTGGGAATTCATCCAATGACTTCTCCCGCTCTGAATGGAGCGGGAGGGCGTGTCAGACTTTTACTGACTAAAACCCACCCCTGTTCCTTCAGTGGCCTGAGGCAGGGCTGCGGTGACTCATTCAAACGCACCCGTGACCCTTTTGTTATGGGGTGGGAATTCATCCAATGACTTCTCCCACTCTGGGTGGAGCGGGAGGGCGTGTCAGACTTTTACTGACTAAAACCTACCCTAATTCCTTCAGTTGCCTGTGCTCAGGGCTGCGGTGACTCTTTCAAACACACCCGTAACCCTTTTATATGGGGTGGGAATTCATCCAATGACTTCTCCCGCTCTGAATGGAGCGGGAGGGCGTGTCAGACTTTTACTGACTAAAACCCACCCCTGTTCCTTCAGTGGCCTGAGGCAGGGCTGCGGTGACTCATTCAAACGCACCCGTGACCCTTTTGTTATGGGGTGGGAATTCATCCAATGACTTCTCCCACTCTGGGTGGAGCGGGAGGGCGTGTCAGACTTTTACTGACTAAAACCTACCCTAATTCCTTCAGTTGCCTGTGCTCAGGGCTGCGGTGACTCTTTCAAACACACCCGTAACCCTTTTATATGGGGTGGGAATTCATCCAATGACTTCTCCCGCTCTGAATGGAGCGGGAGGGCGTGTCAGACTTTTACTGACTAAAACCACCCCTGTTCCTTCAGTGGCCTGAGGCAGGGCTGCGGTGACTCATTCAAACGCACCCGTGACCCTTTTGTTATGGGGTGGGAATTCATCCAATGACTTCTCCCACTCTGGGTGGAGCGGGAGGGCGTGTCAGACTTTTACTGACTAAAACCTACCCTAATTCCTTCAGTTGCCTGTGCTCAGGGCTGCGGTGACTCTTTCAAACACACCCGTAACCCTTTTATATGGGGTGGGAATTCATCCAATGACTTCTCCCGCTCTGAATGGAGCGGGAGGGCGTGTCAGACTTTTACTGACTAAAACCCACCCCTGTTCCTTCAGTGGCCTGAGGCAGGGCTGCGGTGACTCATTCAAACGCACCCGTGACCCTTTTGTTATGGGGTGGGAATTCATCCAATGACTTCTCCCACTCTGGGTGGAGCGGGAGGGCGTGTCAGACTTTTACTGACTAAAACCTACCCTAATTCCTTCAGTTGCCTGTGCTCAGGGCTGCGGTGACTCTTTCAAACACACCCGTAACCCTTTTATATGGGGTGGGAATTCATCCAATGACTTCTCCCGCTCTGAATGGAGCGGGAGGGCGTGTCAGACTTTTACTGACTAAAACCCACCCCTGTTCCTTCAGTGGCCTGAGGCAGGGCTGCGGTGACTCATTCAAACGCACCCGTGACCCTTTTGTTATGGGGTGGGAATTCATCCAATGACTTCTCCCACTCTGGGTGGAGCGGGAGGGCGTGTCAGACTTTTACTGACTAAAACCTACCCTAATTCCTTCAGTTGCCTGTGCTCAGGGCTGCGGTGACTCTTTCAAACACACCCGTAACCCTTTTATATGGGGTGGGAATTCATCCAATGACTTCTCCCGCTCTGAATGGAGCGGGAGGGCGTGTCAGACTTTTACTGACTAAAACCCACCCCTGTTCCTTCAGTGGCCTGAGGCAGGGCTGCGGTGACTCATTCAAACGCACCCGTGACCCTTTTGTTATGGGGTGGGAATTCATCCAATGACTTCTCCCACTCTGGGTGGAGCGGGAGGGCGTGTCAGACTTTTACTGACTAAAACCTACCCTAATTCCTTCAGTTGCCTGTGCTCAGGGCTGCGGTGACTCTTTCAAACACACCCGTAACCCTTTTATATGGGGTGGGAATTCATCCAATGACTTCTCCCGCTCTGAATGGAGCGGGAGGGCGTGTCAGACTTTTACTGACTAAAACCCACCCCTGTTCCTTCAGTGGCCTGAGGCAGGGCTGCGGTGACTCATTCAAACGCACCCGTGACCCTTTTGTTATGGGGTGGGAATTCATCCAATGACTTCTCCCACTCTGGGTGGAGCGGGAGGGCGTGTCAGACTTTTACTGACTAAACCTACCCCTATTCCTTCAGTTGCCTGTGCTCAGGGGCGTAATTCTTTCAAATTTATCCACGACTACACCCGTAACCCTGGCAGACGCATTGGTGACCTGCCGCACGCTCTCTGCAATATACAGTTAATGTTGGATATCACAAAACTTTATGAAAAAAACATTTTTCATCACAATTTTAATTCTAGGCTCAAGAGGAACTCCTGATGGTATTTGATGAGGAGCTGGCATACCGCGCATACACAACCTTCGTCAAGTTCATAGGATCGGAGACTATGGAGCGATGTCTCAAGAACATTGATACCATTCGCGCGCTCTGCAGGAAATATGAACAGCATTACTGTATCAGGTATGATAATAATAATAGCCTTTATTTAACAATCTTACAAAACATATGTATCAGGTAGGTATATTGCGATTCAAAGTTAATGACGTGTGTGAAGCTCGCGTTGCGCTGCTCAGTACTCAGTACAGTTAAATAAATTTGATTTAACATAACAAATGTTACCTACTGAATGTATAAATTGTCTCTAATACACGTAAAACTGAACTCTTAATTAATAATCTGTAATCTTAGAAATTGATCTCTAATTAAATAAGTGTTTGTAATAATATTACATGAATATATAATTATATTACTTTCTAGCCATGTACTAATAATAATGAAAATGAATGAAAATATTATGATTACATTAAAATATATAGTTACCTACTTACCAAAATAGATTTACTTATTTTATTGTTATTAACTTTTATTCAGATTTCATGTATATTTGTATTTTCAATTTTAGTTTCTACGATTTAGATTTTTAACTTTCAGTAGGTAATAGCTATAACAACAATAACAAAAAATTTGCTGTGCCCTGACAGGGTCTACCACGGCTCTTAGCTCTAAGCCTTTTGTAATATCCTATTTTACCTTGTGAAACGCAAATAAATAAACATGAATATGAATACTTCTTCCTTTTACTCCGCTGTCACATGAATTTGCTACTGCGCAGCAACTGGCAGTGTTCCGATCCGCCATAAGCTTTAATTTCCTGTATCAAAGCTAATGTTAGGCGGGCTACATACTTGTTCGGGTCGGTACATTCGCTTCGCCGGCTTTCTATTGGATACCAAAAAAAAAACAATTACTGCATATATTTTTTTTTGTCACCCGGCTGTGCATTTGAATGTTGTAAGTTGCACGCCTAATGTTTTTAACAAGACAAGTTGAGCTTCTAAAGTTACATTACATTAAAGACGAACATCAAAGAGTAGTTTTTTTAGTAAATACAAAATAAGTGTGGCGTATTATGAATTTATGATGACAGCACAAATCTCTGCGAAAAATAATTTGAAAATTACATAGCAAATAGATAAATCAGACAGCTTTGTGCAATTTATTTTATCAAACATTATTATGAATGAATGAATCAAATGTGCTGTTGAATTAAATGTTTTTGTTGCTGGGGAGTTTGTTGCGCCATTTCTTCTTCTCACCTAAAATACTAGGAAGTGGTGACGGGCGGGCGTTTTTGCGGGACTGTCTTTATGTAGAACTTCGACGTTCTAAAAGTACTGGCTCACAGCCTAGTTTGAATAAATGACTTGATTGTTTGATTGCTTGTCTCTTTGTCTCCACAGTTCGCCTCTCCAAATCCGTCCCGATAAGCGAGTCCAACCCTCATTCAGCGACGAGCCTCTAAACCGAAGGGACCTCACCTCAGCCAAGCCAGAAGTCGTCATGGACCACATATCGAGCTCGAACAGTTTCGGGTCCAACGTAACTCTCGTGGGGAACAGGATAGATGTCGCCAGTGATGCCTGTGATGTAGGGAACGGTGCGCAGGGACATGGGTTCGATGTCGTGGCGTATAAGACGGATAATGGGATTAAGAGTAATAGGTAGGTTTATAGTGGTATGGCAGAATAAACGGCAGTGGTATGGTCAGTCACCACTGCTCTCAAAACGGTGAAGGAAAACATCGTGAGGAAACCGGCATGTCCTAGAACCAAAAATTTTGGTTCTAGGACATGTCGCATTGGGCTCGCGTGGTGGATTACGGCCCACACCCTCTCACAGAGAGAAGGCCTGTGCCCCAGTAGTGGGGACGCTAAAAGGCTGATGATGATGGTATGGTCACTACAGTAAGCACATTTCAAAAAGCTTACAAAGCTCTTTCATTAGAAAGCGTACCCTCACGGCCATCTTGTAAACATCATGTCGAAAACATGTTCGAGAATATTTTCTTGTTTCATACTTTTATAATTTATATATTATATAATATAATATATTTTATAATATATATACAGGGTGTAAAAAGAAACATCACAGAGCCGTTAAGTACGCACACTGTACGTCTAACAAAGCAGCTTTGCGCAACAATTGTTGCTGGCAAACGACAAATTTTAGTTTTAGGTATGAATAAAAAATACTATTTTTATTGCGCGCAATGTAACGCGAACCCAGGCAAGTGGAGTTAAGCCCCGCCCCTTCGCTTTCGGCCACGTAGGTACTTGTCGGACACGTTTGATATTCATTGCGTTTTTGTAAATGCTAAAGCGTAATTATGAAATTTCGAAAAAAATAATCGAAAATTCAGGTAATGTTTGTTAGGAAAAAAGTTTAGTAATAACACTTGGAATACATTTTAGTAAAAAAATGTTAAAAAAAAATTGTGTCTGACCTTCAATATCTCCAGAACCAGTGGATTCCCAGGTATGGTCTAGTGGAAAAAAATGATCCAAATAATGGGTAGAATATGTGGCTTTCGGCTTCGGAAACTGTCTTTTTACACCCGATATAATGAATATTTTCTTGTTTCATACTTTTCAGAGCGCGATTTTTTTTGTAGTCGGGTTTTAGTTACAAGGTTTTATTTAACTTGCAATGTTTGTTTGTTTGGGTCAAATCTTGCAAGCTAAATTAGAACCACTGCCTCTTATCCTGTGGGGTTGAATTTTTGCATGGTGGTACAGTTCCGATCACAATGCATTTGTATGGTAAGTACGACTCGAAATCGACATTCAGGATAGGATTAACTCCAGATAGAGGAAGTCTTCAACGGTTAACAGCACAGAAACTAAATTTTGTTTATGAGTAATATATCATTAATTTTGTTTTGATTTTTTTTTGTATTAAGTTCTCGCCCATACGATTGTTCTCGAAGATTGCCGACCACTTCCGAAGTTCACAGGACAATGGGGTATTTTAATAAATAAAACTAACTAATCCGTCAGTTAAATAACCAAAAAACATTGGACACGTATTTTTTCTTTTGTCACGTAAATAAAAAATGAGGGCGATACAGTGCGTTGAAATTTCGCGTGACGTCACGCGGTGCGACACTTTTTACCACCAAAGTGACGTAACGAGCCCACACTCCTGAACTTTGATGCGTTTTATCTTTGTCATTTTCTTATTGTTTTGGTAAATGAAAGGTTATCTAACAGACGGATTAATTAGATTTTCTAAGTAAAATACCCCGTTTATGCCGTCAGAAAAACGCGCGGTCGGCTCTATCCTTACCTACTATCTATATCAATGACCATAGCTTATTTTTCCACTCACAGGCATTTACGCGGCGACTGGCTAATCTATTGGGAGCACGAAATTGGTCGCCCCGACAAGGAGACACGTTTCAACCTCAAACAGATCAAGTTGCAGACATTCGTGGGTCATACACACTCCGTCAAGTCCATACACTGTCTAGACAACGAGAGCAGCTTCATGAGCGGCTCTAAAGATAAAACTGTCAGGCTCTGGTCTTTGAGGAATCAGGTTAGTATTCTAACCCTGATGATACAGAGTGGAAGGGACTTCGACACCCAATCAGTTAACATAAATTCAGTACTTGATTTTGAACAAGTTTCGGAATTTTTCGTGGCCTATTTCCAAATTGTTTTCGGCAGTATTTTTTTTAAATTCTATATAAAATCACAATTCTTATGTTACCCACCGAGATTTTTTCACAAAAAACAGCAATGTTAATAAAACTATGAAGATTTTACGGCAAAGCTGTTTTGCTAAAGTTTACGAACGAGGTCAATGCCAGCTATCCGGTACATACATACACTGGATGCATACGCACAGAGCCCGATCCAGGGGTGGGCGAGCCGGGAAAATGCCTAGAGCGGCAAAAATCAGGGGGTTTTGTGATTTTTATAATTTTAATGGGCTCCTAGATAAAAAAAGAATACAAAGAAAATTTTCCGAATTTTTGATCGACTTTTAACCGACTTCAAAAAAGGAGAAGGTTCTATGTTCGCCTGTATGTTTTAATTTTTTTTTATGTATGTGCACCGATTTCTCCGTCAATTGAGGACCGATTTTCAAAATTCTTTTGTTATCCGAAAGAATATACTCCTGAGGTGGTCAACAAAAACGAAAAATACGTATACCTAGATCACGTTTTGGTGTTCTCCAATTACGACTATGTTTAAAATCTTATTTGTAGTTCTGGGGTATAACAACTACAAAGTGAACTATAAAAAACTTTTTTACAAAAAAAACAACCGACATAAAAAAAAAAATAACTTTAATTTTGGAAGTCGGTGTCAAATTACGAAGAAATAAAATACAAACACCGACTTCCGAAATTAAATTTATTTTTTAATTTTTAGTGTTTTATTTTTTGGATTTCGGTTTTTTTTTTTTTAAGTTTTTTACATTACAGAACTGGCCGCTCCTTTTTGTTTTGTCTAAAAATGTAACTTATCCAAGGCGGAGTACCCAAAATTTGTTTGCCCGGAGCGGCTAAATAGCTAGATCGGGCCCTGCACACGCGCCAGTATCGAATAATTACACTTTATAGAAAAAATACCTGTTGGAAAAAAACGTAACATTAGAAACCGCCAAAGAAAAATTCCTACGCCAGAATCATGTGCTGAATTCATGGTAACAAGTTGTGCATTGATGTTCCTTCCAACCTGTTTATCACATCGAGCTTTTGAAAAAAACTCAGCACAGTCATACAAGTTTTCATTAGTATGATTGAAAGTCGAGCTTTAAAAAATGCTCCATTTAACAGCTGCATATTTGCAAAGTCAACTACCTCTAATGAGTACATTAGAGGTAGTTTAAAAGTGGCGCCAGTCACAGAAAAGTTGAAAGGGCTTAACTTGGTATGGTCATCTGAAGAGGAGGGATGAAACACATGTAACTAAAAGAGTTATGAATATAAATGTGGATGGATGGAGAGGGAGAGGGAGGCCAAAGAAAAGATGGATGGATTATGTGTGAGAGAAGTGATATGAAAGAAAAGGAGGTTAGTGGTAGCGTGACGGCGGACAGGAAAGAATGGAAGAAGTAAACGTGTTGCGCCGACCTCAAGTAACATGGGATAAGGGCAGGAAGATGATGATATTTGCAAAGTCAAACGTGGTAAAAATATTCCGTCAATGCGTAGAAATGGTCAGTCACACAGCAGGCTTCTATCCAATGGATGGATGGAGAGGGAGGCCAAAGCAAAGATGGATGGATTGTGTGAGGAGTGATATGAAAGAAAAGGGAGTTAGTGATAGCGTGACGGCTGACATGACAGAATGGAAGAAAAAAACGTTTTACGCCGACCTCAAGTAACAAGTAATGGGATAAGGGCAGGAAGATGATGATATTTGCAAAGTCAAACGTGGTAAAAATATTCCGTCAATGCGTAGAAATGGTCAGTCATACAGCAGATTTCTATCCAATGGCTACTGTATTATTTTTTTCTATTTGTGGTTCGCACGGGTTGTGTATTTAGCCAGTGTCAAGTTTAGAAAGGATTTAGTTTTTAGATAATTAATGCAGTCATTTTTTCCCCACTGGACCATCATGTACCCATTCTAATGTTTTTGCAGTATTTGGCAGCAAATGTGTTGAGTCAACCTTCTCGGAAAGCTTCACTGATGTAATTTGATACTACAACAAAATTCTCAGCTTCTTTTTACCGAGATCACACCGGTTTCAATGATTGCATAATTATATTGTCCAGTTCCAGTTGCGTCACTTGAGATACAAAACTACACCAATTTTACATATCAAAATATCCACTACGAATCAATTTGCGAATAATTAAAACGGCCACTAAACTTCATTCAAAAAAATCAATCAATCGGTATGCTCATAAACCCTATGCTATAAATAAATAAATTAAAACATTATGCAACAAAAATGTACAAAGGCGGGCTTAATGCCTTATGCTTTCTCTACCAGTCAACCAAGGGTGGTGGAGAGATAACATGCTATATTTGTGTTGTTCAATTCACAAAATCCCATAATCGTATAATATGTAGTTGTGACATACAGATTTGATCTTACCATATATTTATACTCGTTTTTCATCTCCCAGGGCGACGGTAACGCGACCTCTCAATGCAATTGGACGTACACGGGCCACAAAAAGGGCGTACTATCACTCACGTTCCTCGAGTCGCTGCGCCTGGCCGTTTCCACTGACTCCGTCGTGCATATATGGGACCCTTTCATGGAGAGCGTAGTGTCGCAGGTTTGCTGTAAATTTTTAATTATTTGATGTGTATCTAAAGGAAATTTAGAAGGTTTTTTCAGTTTAATAGCGTTTTTTTAGGGTTCCGAACATACGAATGTAAAAACTATAGGATCACTCGTGCGTCTGTCTGTCCGTCTGTCATAGCCAATTTACTCCGAATCTACTGGTCCGATTAAGTTGAAATTTGGTACACAGGTGTATTTCTATGACCCAAACATGAGCAAGTAACCTAAATAAATTAATTTGGAATATGAGTGTCACTTTTGGGGGGAAAACGGAAAATTTAAAAATAAAATTAATCGTTTTAAAGTTATTTAAGAAAATAAACGAAAATTGTCCATTCCCCCCTCTTATCTCCGAAACTACTGAGTCTAAAATTTTGAAAAACACACAGAAAATATTTTACTTATAGATTACAGGAAAACCTATAAGAAGTACCTATATGTAGTTTAAACCTGAAAAAATATGATTTGTTCGGAACCCTTTGCGCGTGAGTCCGTCTCGTTCTTGGCTGGTTTTTTTTCTTGACTTAGCTGAAAGTAGGATAAAGTTTATCTCTCTACTAATAATATTAGCTGATGATGATTTGATGTAGAATTGAGATAGGAAATCTTTTATTTAAAGTATGGTCCACTACTCCTCTATGTTTCTAATCAATAATTTCGCAAATAATAATAATATTTTTTGTTAACTTCGACCCAGTTGGACAGTATGAAGTCTCCAGTCAGTATAGTCCGCACGCTGGCGGGCCCGTCGGCGGCAGTGCTGGCGGCCACTACAGACGCCACGCTGCGCGTCATCGATGCCAGGACCCCACATACCTCGCACGAGCTTAAGGTAAACTTATACAGGGTGGATTTTTGAGACAAGGCAGGAAGAGCAGCTACCTTAACCGTTGTAGCTACAGTAAAACGTTCTGAGACTGTCCTTAATTTTTCGGGAAATTGCTGACTCCATTCACAAATTTTGAAAGCATTTCTTTCAAAATTTGTAAATGGTGTTAGCAAGAGTAAAAAAATTTTTCACAAATTTTGAAAGAAACGTATGAAAGAATGGGAAAAGTTTTTTGCAATATATTTTTTGATATGCTGTATGATTTTATATTGTTTAAAATAAAACAAAAACGCAGTAATAAACATAAATATAAATATAAAAACAAAATACAAAACAAACTGACGAAAAATCCCTTATCTTCCAGAATCAGGTACTGGATTCATGGAAGCAGTATGTGTGTCGATGTCTCCTTCTCCCTGTTTTTTTAAATCTGCTTCATTATTTCTCATACATAGTTCTTGTAGTATTGACATAAGATTATATTTTCAAAGCTTTTCGTATTATTTTAAACAATCTATTTGTCTGATATTTTGCCATTGGCTTTGCCATAATCTCATAATATCTCACATCTAATACCTTTAAATGAGCAATTCTTGTATATATACTGGGTGTAACGGAAAGGTGTGGTCATATTTTAAGAACCAGTTCTGCTCATGGACTCACCGAGTTTCGATACAAAGTTAACATCAGCAGATCAATATTTGTATGGGGGTAAAAAACTTTTTTAAACTTCGGGTTTTCTTGAATAAAGTTGTTCATATCGATGGGTAGATGCAGTTCTTAAAATATGACCACACCTTTCCGTTGGATCCTGTAGATATAATCTGAATCTCGGAAACGGCTCCAACGGTTTCCTTGAAATTTAGTATGCAGGGGGTTTTTGGGGGGCGATAAATCGATCTAGCTAGGTTTCATTTTTAGAAAACGTCGTTTTATCCGTGTAAAAACTGAGCAAAGCTTGGTCATCCAGGTACTATTTATTTTTATTTATTTATTTAACAATTTATGTACACACAAAGGTGAGGCTGGTTTAGGGGTTTTGGGTAAGGGAATTATATATGCTTGTTACCAAGCAAGGGTAACAGCGCAAGAAAACAGGGAGAAGTTGAAAATGTGGGTCAAAAAGGGAAGTAAAGCGGGGAGGATAGGAGAGATCATTCTTGAGAATAAGATTATCATTACCAACTGCGGAAGAGGAGATAGCACTAATAGATTTATATTTCGTTATTACAGCTACCGATGTCCGCAACAACGTTCATCCGCTGCATGTGCGTGTGCTCGTCGGGCGGCTGGGCGGCGTGCGGGCTGGCCAGCGGACACGTGGCGGTCACCGACCTGCGCACCGGACTCACCATCGCCACGTGGAAAGCGCACGACGGAGAGGTCAGTGTGTCCCACTGCGATTAAAGGGCAGGCGCGACTGAAGAAAAAAAAGTGTGTGTGTACTTATGTACGCACGTAAGAAGTTATACTTCTTTGGCGTAACAAGATAATAATAATAATAATCATCATTATCATTATTAATAATATTATTATATTCTTTTTTTTTTCGCATTCACTCTCGCTCTGTCTCTTTCTATTCCCCCGCCCCAGGAGCGTTAAATGTTTAACGCAACCATGTTGGAAGTCGCATAAGAAGTATAACTTCAAAAACGAGTAGCAACGCGTATCCGTAATTCTCATGTATTCCCTTTCGCGTGGCGAGAACCGAAGGTTATGTCCAACTTTTACCTACTAAAACCCCACACTTTCTACCGGCACTAACAGTAGGGTCCCGGTACACGAGAACATTTGCGTGCACCCTCTATTGGTATCAGTCCGCCATTAACAGGCCCTGTCCACGATCCGACGGCCACACATCCCCATTAAGGCGCGCATGAAACAACTGTGCGCCGCCTTTTTAAGGTGGATGCGCCAGGGTAGCCCGCGAAATTCAAATTTTCTTACGTTTTTTGCAATTTACAGGTCAGTGTCAGGTTGTATCTTGGTCAAAATTTGATTCGCGGCCGTAACAAGTACATATTTACAGAACTGTCATCATTAGAATCATCAATACAACTCTTTCAGTTAGAATTGATGCCAAATGTCATGATTTCATGAAATTCTTACATTTGGCATCAATTCTAACTGAGAAAGTTGTATTGGTGATTTTAATGGTTATAACTCTATAAATACATACTTGCTACGCCCGTGTTAGAATTTTTCTGAATAATGTATGTGTAGTTATGTAACCAGATGTATGTAAATATTTAATATTCGTTACTCATTTATTTATCTATTGAATATCTATTGAATATCTATTGAAAGTCTATTGAAAGTCTATTGAAAGTCTATCGAAAGTCTATCGAAAGTCTATTGAAAGTCTATTGAAAGTCTATTGAAAGTCTATTGAAAGTCTATTGAAAGTCTATCGAAAGTCCATTGAAAGTCCATTGAAAGTCCATTGAAAATCTATTGAAAGTCTATTGAAAGTTCATTGAAAGTCCATTGAAAGTCCATTGAAAATCTATCTATCTATCTATCTATCCATTTATTTACCCATTTATTTACCCATTTATTTACCCATTTATTTACCTTTTTATTTATCTATTTATTTGCTTATTTACTTACTGTGAATGTGGTGTTTTAAGGAAGGGATTTATTAAGAAAAGCACAAAGACAAGAGTATGTATTTATTTCCAATAGGCTTGTCATCAATCGAAATCTAATTGCCTGTTCGCAAAACTAGGTCTTCGTTGAGAAGAACGGCAAGAAACTCCACGGTAGCTCTCTTTTATATATCAACACATCATAAATAATCGTTTATCGCAATAAATCTTATTAAAGGATGTATCACCTAAGCCATATTTACAACGATAAATATCTTGTGGTATATAACAACCACTATCGTTGTAGTGTATATAACACAACGTTAAGTAACAATATACATAACTTTACATTACATGGCTCATAAATATGATATAAATATACGTCAACATCATTAATAAATCAACAATAGTCAGAATAATATCATACCTTAGATGTTATAACGCCTTGAAAGCCGAACAGCAACTGAGCCGCTCCACTGAGGCTCCGCTCTTTTATACCCGTTAACAAACAAGTATGATTCACAAGTGACTGTTGAGTCATATCAGTCTTTGAATTACAGGAAAATAAGTTTGTTTCAAAAATCATTTATTAAATTCATTAATAATCTTAACAATTCAATATAAACAGATAATAATTACATAATAATTATATATATATTAGCCGCGAATCAAGTTTTGGTCAAGATACAACCTGCGATGACGCTGCCCGTAAGACCTTCTTTATGGCCGGAGCTCACTAAACGAGCGATCATTTACATACCTTCTGAAGACTGCAGCGTAAAGGTTCAACGATCTTGTGAAGGTTTTAGCAATCTGTGAGATATAGCTCTGTGTGATTTGATGACAACGAACAAGACATCTGTGACGCCACTTACGAACTCAACTCACAAATCTTGCATCGCGCCAACAGAGTTGTTGTTTGAACACAGTTCGAAATCAACCATCAGGGAGTTGCCCGAACTAGACACAACACCCTCCACCCTCCTCCGACCAGACGATCGGAGGATCATCCCTTTGCAGTGGAGGTTTGCGGGACCTTACAACCTGTTCCGCATACCTCCAAACATCTATTACTTTTATTTTTCAGGTACTAAGGCTAACGACTGTAGATGACCATACACTACTCAGCTCAGGATTAGATCAAGTCACAGCTCTATGGAAACCTGATGATGGAGAATTGATAGCACATCTCAAGTAAGTGGAACTTTATTATTTCTACAATTCTTTAAAGCTGTGCTCATGATCCGCTGGTGACGGCAAAAAAAAAAAAACATACCAGTATGTAGGTTGGTAGGGCACTTACGCACAACCTGTTACCATGAATTTAGTACATGATTTTGGACTGAATAAAAGTAGCAGAATAATTTAAAAATTATTAAGAAGACGACAAAAAGTTCCAATGGTTGAGATTGGTTTAATGAGGTAACAGGATTGGTTTCGATGTCCCTTCCACCCTATATTCATGCATTTATGTGAAAAACTAACACTCAATGAACACCCGTTTGTCGTTATTTTTTGATGTTTTGAAATTGTTTAGAAAATTATGATAAAATATAATGTTAAGTTAGCGAACTCTCCCATTAGACTGTAGATAAATACGTCGCTTCTTCCTTAAGAACGTCAAAAATTCCTATTGTTTTTTTATAAATCGTTTAATCAAATATATCATACTTTGTCTCGTTTTGATACTAGTTATTATTTTCGGTTCTCCCCTCCACATCTTATACACCGAAAGTCATAACATCAGTTGCTGTGGTCGAAGTCTTCATCATCAATTGGTCAAAAAAAGGTCTCTCAAATTCCATTTTCTCCCTACAGAGGCAGCACAGAGCCGGTCCATTGCCTCTCAGTATACTACAAAGAATTGATCTCAGGCACAACAAACAACCGCATCGGTGTGCACACGTCCCTCTCACAAGACGCCAGTTTTTCGAGCACGAAACTACGGTCCGACACGTTCCGAGGCGTACTGACCTGCATGGCAGTTTTACCACTCAATAGGCTGTTGTTACTGGCCAGTGATAATGGTACCATAAGCCTGCTGTGTTGAGCTGCCAATATTAGACTGTATTTATTTTGTTGAGTTTGAAATTTTAAACTTAGAACGGCTTGCACGCTTTCTAAATAGAATTGACGCTAACTATAAAAAACTCGTTCTGTCTCTTTCAGCTTTAAAGGTTTGACAGAGGTAGGACGATGTTTAAAATTGTTAGCGATAATGTTTTAGCTGAATCGGTTTTATATGCTAATAAAAAATGTATATTTTAAATTATTTATCTATCTAGGCAGAAATAATATTTTATAAAATAAATAAGAACAGATCATTCCACTATACCCATTCCTAAAGCATTTTTAAAGAATTTTTATTTGAAAAATGTTTTAAAATTACGAAAAAAAAAACAAGGCAGTGTGTTTATAGTTATTTAATAAACTTTTATTGTATTGTGTAAGTGTACTGTACGAGTGAATACCTGTTTTAGCAAAATTTGTATGAAAGTATTGTAGCTAACGGAGAAGTTTAGTATACAAGCAAGAAATATATTGAAAAATAACTACGTAAATAAAACTCATATTTATTTTGCGATTCCATTTTTGGAATCAAAATTGAGGGACCTTACAATGAAGTTTTAATGCCGTCATGATTCTGTTGTGAAAAAAGGATAGTGCTATGCGTCTTGTATAGCTCCGTCTCTCTCACATATAACAAGACGGCTAGGTCCAAAACGAGTAGTAGTTATTTTATTGTCTGTATACTTTAGTTTTTCATTGGCTGTACATACTTCTTTGTATCTAAAATGTATCTAATAGTCCAGAAGATTTTTTATTTGTTAAGGCTATGTTCTAATGCAATGCTTTTATATTAATTCCTCATTTTATTAAGTTATTGGGTCCGCTTTAGTTGAAGGAGGAGAGAACATCCAGAAAATGGCTATTCACTTTTGCTTTAAAAGGCAGACTCTTGGAGGATACAAGGACTTAAGAATTATTGGCTAAAGCTCAAACACGTGCCGAGTATCGGTATTAAATAGTGTTGAAACAAAAATATATACACGTCATCGCTCACAAGTGAGGTCGAGCGAAAAAAAAAAATATTATTAATATTAATTATTATTATTAAAAATCTATTGTCGCGTTACTAATCGGTAACGCCGCGGTACCTGAGAGGTTAAATACTGCTAATGACATGACAGGGATCATTGTCACCCAGAAATCGCATGAAAATACTTAATGCTTTAATTGATTTGAGTTAAGATGTTGATAATAACGACTCTGAAGTTTTGGCAAATAAATTAAAAAAGTCCCTTAGAGTTGTATTAGTAAGAAAATACCTAAACAGTATACTGTTTAGCAAAAAAATAAAAAGACGCATGTAACATGCGCATGGAGTGTAGATAAACATAACCATAATAATATTTGTTTTGAAAGTACAAAATAGTCGTTACCAAAGATGTTATTCAATCATAATAATTACTTTGAGATTACATGTATAGTTTATATCCCCAGTTTATACATCAATGCTCGTTTCCATTAACACTAAAGGTATGCATTACGGCACTTGGATTTTCAACCTTCTGTGCTGTGCCGAATGTTGTAATTAAAAAAAGCGCTTTTATTCACACACCTGTTTAGGTGTCACTTACACCCGATTTCTGAATTAAATATTTTATGTTCAATGTTTGTCAAACTCTACTATAGCCTGAAAATCTGTCAAAATTTGGCATTAAAGTAGGGGTTTTTTATGGGGTGTGAAGTCATCAAATAACTTATCCCGCTCTAGGTGGAGGGGGTGGGCGTGTCACTCTTACTGACTAAAACCCACCCGCGTTCCTTCAGTTGCCTTTGCCAGGGCTGCGGTGACTCTTTCGATCACTTCCTCGACCCTGACAGGCTAAAGTAAGGTCGAACACGTGCTTAACGTAAAATACCCAATTCAGAAACCCGCCTATAGTGTAAGAGAAAACAAGAATAATAAATTATTATTTGTTAAGAATCTGTTGAAATAAAAATAAGCTATTGTTAAGTATCGAGTTATTTGTGTTGGAATAATACAACGCATAGGTTTCTAAGTGATTCCTAACAGGCAAAAGATATTAATGTTATACTAAATCAAAATAAAAAGTGGTAAAGGGTCCCGTACCATAAAATTTAATTTTATTATGATTTTTTTAGCGAATTTAGCAATTAAAACTGTGAGGATCTCAAGCGTCTACTAGTTACCATTATTAAGATCGAGCAAAAAAGTAAAAAAGGGTAGATACCCCCTAGCCTATTGTAAAAAGCGAAATCAGTAATAAGGAGATAAGGAGACATTTATTTTCCTAAATCAAATGTATGTTTTTTTTTAGACATCTGGTATACTTACATACAAACATTTTATTCCCTTTCAGCTCAACCAATAAAATAATAATCCTCATTAATTATATTTTAATTTGTACATATGATAAATGAAATGAACTAAACTTGTAGAGCTGCTAGTATAAATATTTAATTGTAATGGTTTTAAATGTACATAACAAAATATAAAACAAAATGAACAGTGTACTTTTCTTTATTTGTTTTATTTGGTAAACGAACACTAAGAAAATCATGATCAATATTACCATTGGGTTCAAAAAGCCAAATTGTTAGCAAATTTCAAACATATTTCTTCCCCACATAGCGGGTGCAAGTCACCTTCAAATACTAATAAAAATTAAGAGATGCAAGTGTAAATTAGTAAATTCACTGTACATCGAACACGTATGTGGTAAAAAAATCGGTACAATCTGGTAATTGGTGGTATTATAGCCCCAACATTTTTGATAACGGTAATTCGCTGGACTTACTATCCTAGTGTATTTTTTGTTAATCAATTTTGGAAAAAGAATTTATGGTAATAGGTTGTGTGCCGAAGTCCCTTACACCCTGAATACAATCAAATTAAATCCTAACTTAACTGTTTTCTGAAGTAAATAAACAATTCGATACTATGAGCTGCCGTTTTTTTGGCGCCACTGGCGTGTAAGGTCCTTAAGCGAAGGTTTTGAAAATTGTTACTACGCGCACAGAAGCAAAGTTTGAATTAAAATCGATCCTAATGCCGTGAAAGTTCGATAAAGTATAACATCGATGGTGCCGAGTGTTGCGCAGTTGCATTTTGTTCGAAAAAAAAGAAGGACATTAGTTTCCGACAGAAAAAAACTATAAATAGTGGTCGGTAGAACCGTATCTTAATCTTCCGTAATCAATCGGCTATAGTAACAAACATATTCTCAAAAAATAAAAGACATTTCCAAAACCTCACGCCACACCAGCGCCTCTAGCGGCGAATTCAAATGCGATACTCATAATATTCTTTCCCACAGTTATTTGAGACTGATGGCCATATTAACAAATACATTTTATAGTCAAGAAATAAGCTTTCTTTAGTCACAGATATTATAATACTAGCGTACAGATGCCTCATCCCATACAAAGAAACGGTACCGCTGTAACTACGGGTTTTCATCTGGCACAAGTAACTTTTGTTCTTCGTTCGGGCCCGTCCTCTACACTTCGCTAGATGGTGTTAGCAGCGACGGCTTGCAAGCTGAATGAATTTACTTAAAGACTTACCAATATTGTCTCAAACATTGAGGAATTATTTTATAGTCATCATTCTCCTGCCCTTATCCCAATTTATTAGGGGTCGGCACAAACATGTCTTTGTCTGCCGGAAGGAATTATTTTATAGTATTTTAGCGAAAGTAGCTATGTTTCGTAATCTCGGGTAGTGTGTGCGAAGATAAATGAAAAGAGTTGTTACACTTACACAGAGGTCCAAAGTTTATTAACAAGGTAGAAAATAAGTCCACAACACTAATGAGAGTCAAGAGCACGAAATATGAAGAAGGAGTACACAGATACAAATGGAGTACAGAGTGAAGTTAGGATACTTCAACAATAGTACACAAGCGGGTATCGGAATAAATAGGCGAAAGCATAAACGCGTCGGCAAGCTGGACAACGTTTCTGCCCGGGGGTTGAGGATAAATTCGAAACAGAGTTACCTCGCCCCTGGGCACTCAAAGGCAGGAAGGAACAGGGGTGGGTTTTAGTCAGTAAGAGACTGACACGCCCTCCCGCTCCACCCAGAGCGGGAGAAGTCATAGGATGATTTCCCACCCCACAAAAAAAAAAAAAAAGCTGGACAACGTAGCGAGTGCGTGCGTACCAGTAAAGCGACTAGCAAAGACTAATATAATATAGAGGGAAGGCGACTAGTCGGCCGGCCAGCGCGCGCGCTGCTCAAGGAAGCGAGCCCCACTTCGCGCGGTAAACAATGGAGCGCCCGGGCGGCCGACCCGTAACAAACGTGGTTCGCTTGTCCGTACGCTTATACAGATTTATAAATTATTTCATAAACAATAATGTTATCGTTATTTTATTACTTTTATGTATGTTTGTAACATATTATATTAAAATTCACATGTAAATAAGTTTACAAAATCTACGCCACAGTATTTTTGGCACTTCATTGCCGTTTTACTGTATCAAAATGTGTCACTATTCAAATTTTAAAGAGGCGAATTGATAAACTATAAAACTTCAAACAGCGCCATCCATTTTTACAAGAAATATATATATGTCTAAGGATTCGTTCCAATAATCGTCTAAATTTGAATTACAAGCCAATTATTCCACAATTTTATGGTTAGAGTTTATTGAATAAGAAAATACAGTTTTTAACATATTTATTTTCAAAATATTAATATTAAACTTCATTATGAACACGATGCATATTTACGCCATCTATTGAAAGTAATTAAACTAAATTTTCTTTGTTCGAAATGAGACCCCGTGCTTTAGCCAAGTTTGGCCCAGTGTATAATCTATGGTTTGGCCGTTAACGACCGAATTTTGTCTAATTCTCCTCAAGTCAAATCTCAGTCATAATATCAAATATACTTTTGATGGGTATGCCAGCTATAATTAACAGCAATCTTTATAACTAAGTAAGCAATGTGCACTCTAGGCACTTACTCTATCTACTACAAACTACTCTATCTTTACTAATCATAAATCATTTATTTGCCAATGACGTAGGTAAACAGATAAGATGGTAATTTTAAGGATAATCCCGATACATTTTGCCTTATGGCATGCAAAATTATTTAACACAATACATCCACCAAGATATATCATTTGTCAGGATTTGCGTATAGATTACAGATTTGAATAAACTTTCCTAATAAGCCTATCGTAAGTACTTAAAACACAAAATATTAGCTGTAAGTAAGGTTAAAAAAGTCGTAGAGCCTATCTAAGCATTGGCTTCATACAAAGTGTCATTCAATCAGCGGTAGCGAATGTCGAAATGCCAAAACGTAAGGGGTTGATCACGTGATATTTCGATAGCGCTTGTCAGTCCCATAAATTGATGACTTTTTGACAATCATTACCGCCACGCTTTAGATGATAGAATTTCACTTGTTTAGAGCCTTTGTACGGCTAGCCGCACCGCACGTCATTGGTAAGATTTGAACAACGAAAGCGCCGTGCTACGGCAATAAGGCGCTGTCAATGTCACATTTATGTTCCTGGCAACATTTACAACCTGAGTTTTGAACTGTGAAAACGCAGTTACTGCTACGATACAATTTTATCAATTCAATGTCAATTTCGTAATTTGCGTGAAACGTGTGATTGAAAAAGATATTTGTCGATCCTAAGAAACAGAGTATTTGGTATACAGGGTGTAACGGAAAGTTGTGGTCATATTTTAAGAACCCGTTCTGCTCATGGAAATGAACAACTTCCGCTAAGAAAAAAAATTAAAATTTCTAATAAAAGATTGTATTTTCAATGCAAAGTTATCATTAGCTGATTAATATTTGTATGGGAGGTAAAATTTTTTTTGAGAATTTCCTCAGATTTTCTTGAAGAAAGCTGTTCATATCGATGGGCAGATGCAGTTATTAAAATATGACCACACCTTGTAACATAAAGGTGTGGTTATATTTTAAGAACCGAACATCTGATTTTTCAGAATGTAGTTGAACGATAGATTCTGGAAAACCAAAAACATAATTTTCAGATACCAGTAGCGTCACACGTACCCAGGAGACCATTCGAGAAAATAAAAAATGAGGCAAAAGAAACCCATAGCATACCGTCAGAAAATCTTGCTTTCAAGTGACCATTGGTCAGTTCATAAGAATAAATATTTTTTCAGAAAAAAGGTTTTAAAAAAAAGTGTGTGTGTAGGTACTTATGTACGCACGTAAGAAGTTATACTTCTTTGGCGTAACAAGATAATTATTATTCCATTTATTTAATTTTATATACATACTACGAGTACACATTAGGTACTTAGAAAAACATAAATAAATACAAAAACATTTAAAAATATAAAAGTAATTGCCCACTGGTATCGGGAATAGGGTCCAAGCTACCGGTGGTCAGGGCTCCTGAGAAAGGAATCTCCTAACAATACGCGCCGTGTCCAGAAGTACTGCTTTCTGGATCAAGCCCTTGATCCAACTGCCCAACGAGAGCCTCCTTAGATGTTGGTCGAGGCTCTTGGCTATTAAGCCATTGGCCGACCACGACCCCCACACTTCCGCGGGATATACAGCCTCATCACCGATGATCGTGGGTGATGCATGCGATTTGCGGTCAGCAGTGTGCGGCTCTCCTATCCAGGGCATCAAGTTCCGTCTGAGTCCATTTGAGTATGCCGAAAGAGTACATCAATACCGGTATGACCCAATCGTTGAAAGCGCGCACCTTGTTCCCGCCTGATAAAAGACTATTTAGTACCTTATTCTGAAGCGCTCTCTTAACGACTGTTTAACGTCAGCAGTATTGATGCCTAACGCTTCCGACATACCTGCTTCACAGTCTTACGTGTTGTTTGCACTGCTATCAGCACATGATATTTTTGGCCGAATTTTAGAAATGGGATTTAACTAGCCAACATCACGCACATGACGCGTGTGACGAGGGCATAGCAAAAGCGACGAAAATATGTTTTTTGTTTTGTGTTACGAGACCATACGAGACCGACGCGTACGGAGACGATAAGACATTGTGTGAAGTCGTTGTGGTGTGTGCACCGCGTCAATTACACATGCAGACGTTAGGACTGTACCGTGTGTTCACAGCAAAACGACTCTAAACGTGTTAATGCACTTTCAACCTATACTGTAGGTACCTACTTAGTAGATGTTGATAGGCATAATTATGCATGCATATCAATTTTATTAATTTATCTACTACAGTACTCTTTACTACGTTACAGGTTTTTCTTATTATTGGTATAAACGGAGCATGTCGAATTATTGAACTGATACAACTTAATGTCAAAAACATTTGGAAACATTCAGATTACTTACTATTAAATAATTTTCCTAATACAAAGACAAAAAGAGACCGCAACTTCGTCATTCGCAAGGAATACGTAACAATTTTTGAGAAATATCAAGCCTTACGCCCGCCTAACACTGCAATCAATCGATTTTTTCTACAATATCCTACATCTCCTCATCCTCATTTATACCTATTTTTCGTTTTTGTTCAGTTTTTCAAAAACCGCTGAAGCAATTATAAAATTTATATGGGTTCATCTCGGGAGTATATTCTTTCACAAATGACAGAGCAATCAGTATTCTCGAAAAGCTTACCTAAACCGGGAATTGAACCAGCTAAAAATAAAAAAAAAACATTCGCTATTACTCGTTATTTTACTACTCGATACAGTCATATTAAAGATAGAATATCTCCAAGACAAATTAGGTTTTACATTCGTCTATCGTACAAGATAGGTATATAGGATACATGAAATCTAATGTTTAGTACACTGTTCACTTACAAGTCTATCGTCCAAAGACATTATATGAAGTACAAGCTTGCTGAAGACTTTTCTAAAAAAAAATAGTAGTTATTAGTAGTCGTAGTAGTACATTTTTCTTTTGTCACGTAAACAAAACATGAGGACGAAACAGTGCGTTGAAATTTCGCGTGACGTCACTGTGTTTTTTTTTTGTGGGGTGGGAAATCATGCAATGACATCTCCCGCTCTGGGTGGAGCGGGAGGGCGTGTCAGACTCTTACTGACTAAAACCCACCCCTGTTCCTTCCCTGGCTGAGTGTCCAGGGGTGCGGTAACTCATGTTGAGAATTTATCCGCTACCCCTAGGCATGCAGGCACCGGCCACGATGGGCCCTGTCAGTGTGGCTGACAATCATCTCTTTGAGGCGCGCGTGGAACACTACACGCCGTCGACTCACGGGTCTGGTGCTGATCGGACGGCGAGCTACCCACTGCTCGCCGTCCGCAGGCTTGTGTGGCGTCACTAAGTGACGTAACGATCCGGGAACTACTGAACTTTGATACGTTTTATCTCTATAATTTTTTATTGGTTTGGTAAAGCAAAAAAAAAATTAGACGTTAGAGACTCATTGAACAATAAAAACATAAAGCGTTAACTAAAAAAATACTACATAAACTCCATTGTAACATAACTCAATATTTAATAAATCATTTATTTTCAGGTAACTTCACCCATAACATTGCAAATCACAAATCAAATTAAACATTCAAATTCATTCCATAAAATAATCAATCAAAACAATAAAATAAATAAAAATCAATTAAAATTTGTAATCAAAGTTCAATAAATATTAAAATCAAATAAAATGATATAACTTAATAACTACTATTTAAAGACTGTGTAATGGCGCGTTGATCAACTCTCTGGTCATGGCATGCTAAGACAGACCCCAGAGGTCTAATGGTGTGCTTTGTAAAGTTTTGTAACAAGAAACTTGTTTAGATGAATAAAAAAAAAAAAAATACGTGTCCAATATTTTTTGATAATCTAACTTTCGGACTAAATATACTCGTAATTATTATTTTCATACTTACCCAGTAAACATCCCTATTGGTACTAATAATTCTATGCACATTTCCTTCTGAGACGAGATGTTCTGACGAAAAGTTTAAAAATGTTACCTACGTGTCCTTCATAAAAATAAAATAAATGTTAGATTTCATGATCTAAGACCAAATGTTTATTAGAAAGATTTCCTATCGATTAGTACAATAAACTAGCGAGTGTTTATTTTTTAATTTTTAGCAGGTCCGATTCCCGGTTTAGGTAAGCTTTTCGAGAAATCTGTGAATGCAGTTATGTTTCTTTTTAAAAATAAAGGCATGTTTCCTTTAAGTAAAATAGGATTTAAAGTAGTTTCCCTTCAGGGCCCATTGATATTTTCCACCCTGTATAATGTACTAGGATTTGATGAAGATTTTCGGAGATAGACCGTGGAACTCTTCAATACCTAACAGCAAATGACTCGCGATTAGTGCGATCGTTTGTCTACGTATTGTTAACACAATTTAACGGGGAACCACAATTAAAAAATGAAAAATAAAAACTTTTTTACACAATAAACTTTTTTATTTTTCACTTTTTAGTTGTGGTTCCCCATTAAACTGTGTTAACAATTCATAGACACGATAGCAGCAATCGCGGTTGATTTGCTGCCAATTTTTAAAGAGTTCCGTTGTCTGTCTCCGAAACCCATCATCAGGTCTATATGAAATTGAAATGGGACCATTTCGGAACAAACCCCTTTCGAACAAAAAGAGAAATTTGCAAATCCGTCAATAGATGACGGAGTTATGCCCGAACAACATAAAAAAAAATACAAGCATTCGAATTGATAACTTCCTTCTTTTTAAAGTCGGTTAAAAATAGAACCGGATTCCAAAAAAAAAAAAACAAAAAAGTGCAATATTTCGGAAGTCGGTGTCGAAGAAACAAAAAACTTTTTTACAAAAAAATAGAACCGACTTCCAAAAAAAGTGCAAAATAACTTTAATTTCGGAAGTCGGTGTTCCTGTTTTGTGTCTTCGTTTTTTGACACCGACTTCCGAAATTAAAGTTATTTTGCACTTTTTTTGGAAGTCGGTTCTATTTTTTTGTAAAAAAGTTTTTTATTTTTCACTTTTTAGTTGTGGTTCCCCATTAAACTGTTTTAACATTTCATAGACATACGATAGCAGCAATCGCGGTTGATTTGCTGTCAATTTTTGAAGAGTTCCGTTGTCTGTCTCCGAAACCCATCATCAGATCTTTTTTAAATTTAAATGGGACCATTTCGGAATAAACCCCTTTTGAACAAAAAAAAGAATTTTGCAAATCCGTCAATTTATGACGGAGTTATGCCCGAACATACATAAAAAAAAAAAAAAAAAAAAAAAATACAAACATCCGAATTGATAACCTCCTCCTTTTTCGAAGTCGGTTAAAAATTTAAATGGGACCATTTCGGAATAAACCCCTTTTGAACAAAAAAAGAATTTTGCAAATCCGTCAATTTATGACGGAGTTATGCCCGAACATACATAAAAAAAAAAAAAAAAAAAAGATCAGAAACACCGACTGCCAAAATTAAACTTATTTTGCACTTTTTTGTTTTTTTTAACCGACTTCGAAAAAGGAGGAGGTTATCAATTCGGATGTTTGTATTTTTTTTTTTTTTTTTTTATGTATGTTCGGGCATAACTCCGTCATATATTGACGGATTTGCAAAATTCTTTTTTTGTTCGAAAGGAGTTTGTTCCGAAATGGTTCCATTTAAATTTCAAAAAGATCTGATGATGGGTTTTGGAGACAGACAACGGAACTCTTCAAAAATTGACAGCAAATCAACCGCGATTGCTGCTATCGTATGTATAAGAATTGTTAACACAGTTTAATGGGGAACCACAACAAAAAAGTGAAAAATAAAAAACTTTTTTACAAAAAAATAGAAGCGACTTCCAAAAAAAGTGCAAAATAACTTTAATTTCGGAAGTCGGTGTCAAAAAACGAAGACACAAAACAGGAACACCGACTTCCGAAATTAAAGTTATTTTGCACTTTTTTTGGAAGTCGGTTCTATTTTTTTGTAAAAAAGTTTTTTATTTTTTTTGGAAGTCGGTTCTATTTTTTGTAAAAAAGTTTTTTTTCATTTGCAGAAACAGTATTTAAAGTGTGACCATGACCACGCTTTTCCTTTACACCTGTATTTTATTTTCAATTTCCTACGATACATAAATATCGGAGGAAACCGGTATGTCATATAACCAAAAATTCCAAGACATGTTACATCCACCAACCCGCATTGGGCCCGCGAGGAACCTTTTTCGTGCTTGTTTATTGATAGGCAATGAAGAATATAAATGATTAAAGAAAAGTCTGCCAGTATGACACGTTGACTTGAACGTCGCTAAAAACATCATCTAATACCCTATATATTATTGTAGTCTTTGATCTAATTATACTCAAAGCAAGCTTAAAGCTTATACTATAATATCAAATATATTAGGTATCTCACATATACTAATGTTATTAAAGAGTGCGAATTTTGTGAGTTTGTGTACTATGTGATGAAACCGACATATCCTAGAACCAAAAATTGGAAGATTTTGTGACATCCACCAACCGCAATGGGCCCGCATGGTGGATTGCGGCCCCTTCCCTCTCCTAGAGAGAAGGCCTGTGCCCAGCAGTGGGAACATTATAAAGCTTATTATGTTATGTTGTGTGTGTGTGTGTCTGTGGGGTATAATCTCCGGAACCACTGAACCTATTTAAAAAAACTTTCACATTTGAAAGGTATCTTACTCCAGATGTACTTGGACAGAGGTTATAAAGTAGATATCAATACATATTATGTGTGCTATAACCCAGGCAAAGCCTAGTTATTTGATAATTCATCATCATTTTTGACGTATTTTATATGGTATGCTTGCAGAAGTGTTCCAGCAAGTGATTGCAACAACAAAAGCTCAAATCATTATGAAGCACTCCCGACGCCGCTCCAGCGTCCATGTGCGTTCCACCACATCTCTGAAAAGTCTGCGCCGGAACAGTATCATGGCCCAGAGCGGCATAGAAATGTCCCAGATGTCCATCCTCACGCAAGAAACCAACACAGGCGACCACTTCCTCACACCAGAGCAACTCGAAATCGTGTATCGGACTAACGTTAACACCGGGCTGTCGCAGAGCTTTGCCGAGGAGTTGCTAGAACGTCATGGCCCGAACGAGCTAAAGGAACTAAAAAGCACCAGTCTGTTTGAAATATTTGTGCATAATTTGTTTGGATGGTTTCCATGTGTACTGTGGGTGGCGGCAATCACCAATTTCTTAGGATACTTCTTGTCCTCACAAGATAACCCACCCGGGGATGACGAAAATGATGCTCACTCTGCAAGAGAATATCTCTATTTGGGGTCTGTCATCACCGCCACTATTGTAGGCACAGGCTTATTTGCTTTTTATCAAGAAGCCAGAAATATAGCAGTTATGAGCGGTTTCGAGAAACTAATCCCACCGAATGCATTTGTTATACGAGATGGAGAACGGCATACTGTACCTAATAGAGAACTGGTCATCGGCGACATTGTAGAAATCTCTGGAGGAGACATTGTGCCCGCCGATTTGCGAATACTTACGTGCACTAATTTATCCACGGATATGTCTTCTTTGACCGGTGAATCGGAACCTATAAAGCACAAGCCTGAATGCACTCATGCTAATCCTATGGAGTCCAGAAATATGGCGTACCTTGGATGTCCTGTTACTGATGGTAATGGCAAAGCCATAGTAATTGCGACTGGGGAAATGACTCAAATGGGAAAAATTGCTGGATTAGTAACCGGTTTAAAGAAAGAAGAAACTCCTATTGCAAAAGAAATTACTCATTTCATTACATTATTGTGCGGGGTAGCATTTGTTGTGGGAACAGCGTTTTTTATTATGGTATATTTAGTTCAGAGGAATTGGCTGTCAGCGCTGCAATATATGCTGGGCATGATACTGGCGAATGTTCCTGAGGGTTTGATAGTAACGTTGACAGTGTGCATGACGCTGTCAGCTACAGCTCTCAAACAGAAAAACTGTCTTGCTAAAACATTACAAGCTGTAGAAACATTAGGATCAACCTCATGTATATGTTCAGATAAAACTGGAACGTTGACACAGAACCAAATGACAGTGTCCCATTTGTTTTGTAATTTTAAAATAATAGATAAAGACGACCATTCTCACGTTGTAAAAGCGAGTTTTTCAAATTTATGTTTAGCAGCGTCACTTAATTTAAAAGCAACCTTCGATCATGAGACCATCAACGAACTCATCGAAAAGAGAAAAATTATTGGCGACGCGTCCGAGTCTGCTATATTACGATACATGGAGATTAACCGCTCAGCCACAAAGCTTCAAAATGAAAACCCGAAAGTAGGACAGATTCCATTCAGTTCAGCGTATAAATATCAAGTCACGATTCATCATTTGCTATCAACCGATTCCTACGTCTTGATAATGAAAGGAGCACCAGAAATTATATTAGAATACTGCTCTAGAGTTCTCATGGATGATGGGCCACAGCCACTTACACCACAGTTGAAAAAAGAATTGAAAGCCAATTTCATCAAGATGGCAAATATGGGAGAGAGGGTCTTGGGATATTGTGATTTTCATTTACCACTTGAAAACTTTCCAATAGGGTTTAAATTTGACACACAAGCACGTAACTTTCCCGTAGAGGACCTTACTTTTATTGGAGCAATATCAATGATCGATCCTCCGCGACGTGATATTGATAAATATATAGGTTTATGTAGATCGGCCGGAATCAAGGTGGTAATGGTGACTGGAGACCACCCCGTCACCGCCTTGGCTATATCTCGTAAGTGTGGCACTATCTCTATGCCAACTGCTTATGATTACGCGTTTGAGCACCACATTGACCTGGCTGATGTTCCGCCGCACATCAAATTACAATTTAAGGCAACTATTATAACTGGAGACGAACTTCGTAAAATGACCCTTAACGATTTGATGGCAGTGCAAGTCAAGTACCAAGAGATTACGTTTGCGAGGACTAGTCCTCAGCAGAAATTGTTTATTGTTGAGACTTATCAAATGCTGGGATACGTCGTTGCTGTGACCGGAGATGGTGTCAACGATTCCCCGGCTTTGAAAAAGGCAGATATTGGCATAGCTATGGGCATTACAGGAACTGAGGTCTCCAAGAAAGCTGCAGACATGATTCTAATGGATGATAACTTTGCTTCGATTGTGTTGGGAGTGCAAGAAGGGAGGAGGATCTTCGACAATTTAAAAAAGACCATTGCGTATACCCTTACATCAAATGCTGCTGAGATGTTGCCTTTTGTATTGTATGCGGTGCTGGGTATGCCTCTGCCCATTACTCTTATTTTAATAATTGTTATAAACGTTGGAACGGACCTACTTCCTGCAATAAGTTTAGCATACGAAGACTCTGAAGAGGACATCATGTCGATACCGCCTCGTAAGCTGACGGATCACCTCGTCACTGGAACCTTGTTATTTATGACGTACTTCCAAGTAGGACTGATTCAGTTCTGTGCTGGGATGTACGCGTATTTCGTAGTATTCGCTAAGGAAGGGTTTTTTCCGTCTAGCTTGATGTTTATTCGCAACGATTGGGAAAGTGAAAAAGTAATGATGAAAGATACATTAGGTCGTGGTTGGAATTACTCAGATAGGAAAATGGTTGAGAGAAAAGCGCAGACGGCTTATTTCGTCGCTGTGTGCTGGACTCAGATATCGGATGTGATTATTTGTAAGACTAGAAGAATTTCGATTTTGAAGAAAGGTATGAAGAACCACGTGTTGAATGTCAGTATTATTATTGACTTGATCTCTGCGGTGGGCGTGTCTTACTTCCCAGTGTGCCATGAACTTTTTAGTACAGCCAGAATAGATTATAGTGATTTCTTTCTGGCGATCCCTTTTATGATATTGATAATCATACTGGACGAATCGAGGCGTTACATAATTAGGAATAACTTATCCAAGTGGCTGGACAAGGAAACTTATTATTAACCTGTCAAGTACCTACGTTAGTTGCTAAAATAAGAGGTGAGAAAGTATTAAGTTCGTTGGTTTTGCTAATTTATTTTTAAAACTTACGATGTTTCGCAATTTAAGGGCAAGGCAAAAATAAAATTAAGCCAAAGCGTTGGACCTGCAGCAAATTTTGCTATGGAGGTCACCTGAGCTGAGGTGTATTGGCTTATTTATTTTAAGTTCTTAAGATAAATAAAGACATAAAAATAAAGCAATACTTTGTTTGATTGTTCGCATAGCTGGTGCCTGCAGTGATTCGTCTAAGCGAACCTTGGATACCTACATACTTTTAGATTAAGGCGCTATTAGCTGCCAATGACCTTGAGTCGTTAGCTTGCGTGTTCTGTGCCGAGCTCACGTAACACGTACGTCCACCCACTAATAGGACTTTCCCATAAAGAAGCGCTGTCCGAAATAAGACGCATTATTAATCAATTACACATAAAAGAACGTAAAATAAAACACTGAGATTAAATTATAAATAATTAAATGATCTTTAAAATGATGAACTTTTTATCCGCGTTAGATGTAACTTTATAAATTAATTACACTATGTTATAAAACTATAATTTCAAATATTCTCAGATCAAATTACGACGGAAATTGTCTAGAGTAACATATATTTTTTTCAAAGAAATAAGACTAGTCGTTAAGACGTGATGTTCAATTAAAAACTATTAAAAGTCGTATAACTGCGCCTTAACGGATAGGGTAGGTAAGTTTTCTTATGACGATTCGTACAGAAATAGATGTTGTTTTGCTAATCGAAGTAGAAAAGTCTAAGAATTAATAGATAAACTAGGATTTAAGAGTGAGCGAAGCTAGGTCGTAAATTATTCTTCTTATATCTCGGAGGGGGTAGTTTTTATCGGTTTCACCATTTGTAGATAGGTAGGGTTTATTTTTATTATCTACTAGTTTTTAGGGTTCCGTACCCAAAGGGTAAAATGGGACCCTATTACTAAGACTCCGCTGTCCGTCTGTCACCAGACTGTATCTCATGAACTGTGATAGACAGTTGAAATTTTCACAGATGATGTATTTCTGTTGCCGCTATAACAACAAATACTAAAAAAACAGAATAAAATTAATATTTAAGGGGGCTCCCATACAACAAACGTGATTTTTTTGCAATTTTTATAGATACTGTACCTACGGAACCCTTCGTGCGTGAGTCCGACTCTCACTTCGCCGGTTTTTTCTCGCGACTTCGCTCTTGCTCTAGTTGTGGTTTTCCGTGGAATATTTCAAATTTATCTCTATACATAAATTAGTAGGTGCGTCTAAACGCGGCACCCCAAATAGCGCAGGACCAGTCGATGTGAGAAAGGGATAGTGCTATACGTCCAGTCGTACAGCTCGCATCTCTCTTTCACACCGGATTCACGATGATTTTAGACGTCATAGAAGGGCTTTGTATTATTCGTTGCACCCGCTACATGTCAATTCCGTCCCTGATAAATAGATACCTATACCTTCCCCACCAAGACATCAAATATGGTAGGTACGACTATTATATAGGTTACTAGCTGTCCCCTGCGGATTTACCCGCGTGTTTGGTTACTGTTCTGCTCCCGTGGGTTGCAGCGTAATGCTAAATAGCCTTCCTCATTAATGTAGCTATCATAGACAAACAAATAAACTCTGAAGCTTTATTATATTATATACTAGCTGTGCCCACCGTTTTACCAGCGTTTATGGTTACTGTGTCGTAGCGTAATGTTATAAAGTCTAGATAATTTTATGATCTACAATTTTTGTCTGAGGTACTTTTATGATAAAACTTACCGTTTTGCTGAAAATCGCGAATAACTCATTTTTTTACATTTGACCTTGAATAAAATTTTTTCCATACACGGGAATGATGGGGAAATTTTAAACATTGTTTATAATTATGTTTTGAACAATTTTACTGATTTTCAGCTTGTTGGGACTTTATGTACCTTCACTCTCATTTTTTGGTCTAGATTGACCGGACTAGTAATTGATCATTTTATTATTTGGCGCCGACTCAAAATTAGTTTATATAAAATTTGATATTTTATTTATGTAAATAAGCTCAATACTCAAGACTTAAAAGGTTTGTTTATTTTTTGCTTTTTAGTTTTTTTAGTTCTTTTTCGTCGGTTGAATTTTTTGTTAAAAGTTTTTTATTTTATGATTTTTTGTGACTCGCATCCTCTTTTAATACTCTGAGGCTAATTTCTAATCCTTCATAATTCCTCTTGGCACTGAGCTGATGATGTAACCATCCTTCCATGAGGTTCCCAGGATATTGACCAGTTGAGGTTACCTCCAATATTCTAAAGATGTCTTTTCTTCAAAGTATATTAAGTGGTATCTGTCACTAAAACCAGTTTTTATATCTAACTTCTATTGGTTAGGAAAGGTATGGTTTCCATCATCAGCTCAGTTTCATGATGTGATGATTCCTAAATGCAAATAACTGATTAAGCTATGAAAAGTAAACAGAAAAAATATTCGTGCCCAATTTTCGAGGTTTTCTCTCAATTTTATCAGGATTCCATGATCAGATCCTGATAAGATGTCCTTGATATGGGACCAGCCTTGACCCCTATCTAAGAAAAAAGAATCATCAAAATCGCTTCATAAACAACGGACGGAGTGAGGGCCGAACATACGTACAGAAATGCTAAACGTGCCCACAATTTTCGAGGTTTTCTCTGAATTTTATCAGGATTCCATTATCAGATTGACATCTGACTAGGCCTATATTATGATATCAAAGACCGTAACAGTGGGTTAGCATGTCCTTGCATCACTGCTTAGCTATTTTCATCGACATATCGGATTATACACGCATTACTGCCGTCCACAAGCTAAAATGCCGTTATCTGAAAAAATCAAATTCCGAGTTACGCATACAAAAGCAGCGTTGGAATTACATAGTAATCAAGTGTTTATTTATCCCGGAATCTATTGATAGTAGAAAAATACTGCTTAAACAGATCGATAGAGAATTTATGGCTGATTACCGTGCCATCAAAAATATTACAGATAGAATAATAATTTTCTTTATTAAAAAAAAAACCTAAAACCCGATTTATTTTTTATTTTTCCTATTTTTCTCAGCAAACCCTTTCATTTGATATCCGTATCATGAAAATGCATATAAAATAACTAGTCCGCCATATTTGATTTAGAATGATATGTCACTTAGCTAACCATGCATTGTCATCGGTCCTTGTTAAGTGTGCGAAATTCAATCCGACGTTTTGAAGTGGGTGAAAATCACGTTCAAAGATTCAGTTACATAGATACATGCCATGCCAATAAAAGTATGTTAAAAATACTGCTTATACAGATCGATAGACAATTTTGGGCTAATTACCGTGGCATCAAAAATAATATACTTAGTTAAAAACAAATTAAAAACACGCTTTTGAGTGACGTAATTTTTTTTTTGGTTTTGTTTTCAGCAAACCGTAAAAATACTCGTAACTAGCATCTTTGGGAGTCCGCCATATTGGATTTATAATGACGTCACTTAGCTAATCTTAGCTAATCATGCATTGTCATCCAAACTAAATATGATTGCACAGCTCAATCAGAAACCAGAAAGTGGGTCAAATTTAACTTCTAAGATTTTTTTAATAGTTATTTTGTTAGTTATTTACAGGTGAAGCTAATATACGAGTACAAGCGTGTTAGAAACGAAAACTCGCCAAATGTCAGATAACGACACTTTAGCTTAAGGACGGCGATTGGCGAAAGGGCGCGGCTAGATATGAATTTTAAACTGGCTTGCACATGTACTTGTTACAGGTAAGTTACCGGAATAACTGCCAACCGAATGTGACCTACATTACGCCAAATTACGTTTCTGTGTACTAGAATATGTAGGTTTACTATTGAGTCAAGAGTGAACTGCGGGCATGCTGCTAGCTTTTTAAATTTATCTTCGAAATTTTATCTAACTTCATTGGTGTTGTTAGCTTAATGTAGGCTCTTTAATTATAAAAAATGTTACGAATTTTTGTGCATTGGAATAGAGCCCTTTAAATAAACGCTGGTTTTTTTTAAAAATATTTTTTATATTTTATGGAATAAAAATTGACAAATTTTGTAACAAAAAAAGTGTGTGTGTACTACGAACGTAAGAAGTTATACTTCTTTGGCGTAACAAGATAAAAAACCAAACTGTCACAAAGTTTACAAAAGGAAAACAATCATTCTTCACGAACCACAGACCATAGCTAACTTCAGGGTGTCGGTTCTAGCTAATTTCAACCTGTGAATTTTGTGTGACAGTGATGCGCGCGCATCTTAAAATTTCACTCTCATCATTTTTTCATAACGCGCCTAAAGAAGTATAAACTCTATGACTTACATGACAAAAATCAAACTTCATTCAACCCACACTTTTTGTAGGACATTTTTAATACAATTGGTCACTTTAAAATGAACTTAAAATAGGCATTGCTAAAGGCTAAACTTGAGTTGGTAGCGATGGGTGAAATTATCTCGAATTAATGATTCAAGTAGGTTTAGTAATTTTATTATATATTTACAACTTCACATTTCTGATTTCTAGTTCAGGTTGTTCGTGACGTTTTTCTTCACCGACTTTAGTCATGTTCAAGACAAATCCATCGTCGACTCTCTCTGTCACCTCTGACCTAGACTAGAGTCAAGAGCAAACCGATCTCAAAAAAAAAAACAAACTACATAAGAATTGAAAAAGTTGCATAAGTGTGCCCGGATTTGAACCCACGACCTCAAGAAAAAGTGAGGCGAGCCCAGTAGTTCCTTAGCCATTAAGCACAACTTGGACTTTGGGTATGTTATATGGGTATTTACTGGAGTATCTGTTGCGGCATCTGCAGCAGCACTCGACTGGGTAACAAAAAGTCACGGTGACAAAAATCAAAAGTCAGCGGCTAGCCTAAGAAAAAAAGTGTGTGTGTACTTATGTACGCACGTAAGAAGTTATACTTCTTTGGCGTAACAAGATAAAAAACGAAACTGTCACAAAGTTTACAAAAGGAAAACAATCATTCTTCATGAACCACAGACCATAGCTAACTTCAAGGTGGTCGGTTCTAGCTAACTTCAACCTATGAATTTTGTGTGACAGTGATGCGCGCGCATCTTAAAATTTCACTCTCATTATCTCATAGAAGTATAAATTCAAAAATAACTAGTCCGCCATCTTCGGGAGTCCGTCATATTGGATTTAGAATGACGTCACTTAGCCAACCATGCATTGTCATCGAAACTAAACATGTACGCAAAATTTCAGCTTAATCGGAAACCGGGAAGTGGGTCAAATTTAACTTCTAAGATTTGTTTACATAGTTACAAATAAAGCTAATAAGTGTGTCAATATACTCGTAAGCTTGTAATATAATAATAATATAATTTTTAATTCAGACCAGAGATGTTGTCCATTTTGTTAGTAACAATGTTCTTATAGACTAGTGTTAATAATACTTAAATTACCCTCTAACATACACATAAGAAGTCAGTAAACCCATCTATCACTACTGCGCCATTCCATGACATATGGCGCAGCAATGACCGATGTAATCACAGTCCAGCCGACTAGCAATCATTAGTCGAGGCTTACTTGACGGACAGAGCCGTCATCTACCTCGGTCACCAGGGAGAATGGAACCGGCGAGAGATGTCGTGCGGTGTTCCTCTGGGATCGGTCCTGGGGCCACCTCTGTGGAACATCGGGTACGACTGGGTGCTGCGCGCCGACCTCCCTAGCGGCGTCAGCGTAGTTTGCTACGCTGACGACACGCTGGTCCTAGCGCAGGGTAGGTCGTACCAGGCGGCGGCCATCTTGATGTCACGCGGGGTTGCGACAGTCGTTGAGAGAATCCGGCAACTGGGACTCGAGGTGGCGTTGCACAAGTCCGAGGCCATGTGTTTTCCTGGTCCTCGGAATGCGCCACCGGCGGGTTCCCAGATAACGGTAGGAGGGGTTCACATCGGCGTCGAGGGGACGATGAAGTACCTGGGACTCGTCCTCGACAGCCGGTGGAACTTCGTCGAGCATTGCCGACGTTTGGCTCCCAGATTGGAGCGGGCCAGTGCTGCTCTGAAGCGGCTCCTGCCCAATCTGGGGGGTCCAAACGCCTCCTGCCGGAGGCTCTACGCGGGGATCGTGCGGTCCATGGCCCTTTACGGGGCACCGGTGTAGGCGTGTTTAATAAGGCGGCGACCAGCTCGCCGTTTGAACGCGTTCCAAAGGGTCATGGCCATTCGGCTCATCCGCGGATACCGCACGGTCTCCTGTGAGGCGGCGAGCCTCCTTGCCGGACTGTCGCCATGGGATCTGGAGGCCAAGGTCCTCGCGCTGCTCTGGGAGTGGTGCGAGGAGGCCAAACGCCGGGGCGAAACTCTGCTGCCGCGACACCTCGCGTCTCGGCGGACGGAGCTCCGGCAGGATCTCATGGCGACATGGAGACAGCGACTGTCGCAACCCAGCGCTGGGCACGCCACAATTGCGGCGGTAGTGCCCCTCTTCAATGAGTGGCTGGAGAGGCGTCATGGCGTCCTCACCTTCCGCCTGATGCAGGTCCTCACCGGACACGGTTGTTTCGGGAGGTTCCTGCATCAGATTGGGCGGGAGGAAACGCCCGGGTGTTACCACTGCGCGGATCGCCCAGTGGACACGGTGGAGCATACGGTCGAGGTCTGCCCCGCTTAGGCGAAGCACCGCTGTGTCCTCATGGATGCGATAGGTGGCGGCAACCTCTCGCGCCCGGCCCTGGTTCAGGCCATGGTACGGAGCGAGAGGGAATGGGAGGCAGTCTCCGCCTTCTGCGAAGCAGTAATGCTCGTGAAGGCGGAGGCGGAACGCGTGAGGGAAGCTCAACGGAGTGGCCCTTGCGGCCCCGGCCGCTACCACCGCAGGAGAGGTGCTGGGCGTACTGGGTGTAGGACGTCGCGAGACGATTTCCGGCCACCGTAGACCCGGGCCTGCGGACGGCGAGCAGTGGGTAGCTCGCCGTCCGATCAGCATCAGGCCCGTGAGTCGACGGCGCGTAGTGTTCCACGCGCGCCTCCAAGAGATTTAGTCAGCCATCACTGACGGGGCCCATCGTGGACGGTGCCTGCATGCCTAGGGGTAGCGGATAAATTCTGAAAATGAGTTACCGCACCCCTGGGCACTCAGGCTGGGAAGGAACAGGGGTGGGTTTTAGTCAGTAAGAGTCTGACACGCCCTCCCGCTCCACCCAGAGCGGGAGAAGTCATTGGGTGATTTCCCACCACCCCACAAAAAAAAAAGCCGACTAGCAATCATGCTAAGGATGCTGTTGGCGCTGCCACGTACTGTACGGACCAGGGATGCGCATCCTTTACGCATCGTAGCGTAAAAGCAGTCTACACGATGTTCCGCATACATCCTTGAAGCGCTACGGAATCGCCTCAGCCCCATCAGCACCCTGAACGCTTTTTTAAATCGGACTCGGAGCTCACTGTAAGACTTTTGAGTATAGTCGACCCTTGGTGCTAAGTCGAGCTTTGAAGTTCCAAAGCGCTCTGCGCTAATATTTATGTAGGTGTCACCTAGTGTTAGTGAAATGGGCAGTACCTACATAATATCTCTTTTTTATTGTTGATATGCACGCGTTTGACCACTATCTCACCTGATGGTAAGCGATGATGTGGTCGAAGATGGATATCGCACCCTCGCCCCTGGTGCAACACTGTTACTATTTATTGCAAAAATACCTTTTTTCAGGAGAAACATTTGAAAATTTGATGTTGTATAAAATTATGACCCTTCTTGTGTAGCCCGCGAAATACAAATTTAGGTACTGCAAAAAACGTAAGATAATTTGAATTTCGCGGGGTACCCTGGCGCTCACCTTAAGACAAGATGAATAGGTTAGGTATACCATTACAATTATTTTTTTAAATTTCTAATGACCAAAATAAATTGTGTTAACAATACATAGACAAACGATCGCAGTAATCGCGAGTCATTTGCTGATTAAAGAGTTCCACTGTCTATCTCCGAAGATCTTCACCATATCCTAGTTACTGTTAGTACTAAAATCTTCTTTGAAAAATATGCATTTGAATAACGAAAACCCCATCCAAATCGGATCAGTAGTTTTCGAGAAAATCGTGGACAAACAAGCGTCATACATACATACGGGTCGAATGCAGAACCTTCTTTTTTGAAGTCGGTTAAAAATATCCCGGAATCCTAATAGATATCGTACTTAGTAATATTATAAATGTGGAAGTTTGTGAAGATGTATGTTTGTTACACGCAAAAACTACTGAATGGATTTTGATAAAACTTAACAGTACCTAGGTAATTGCCTATACATCAGAATAACACAAAGGCTATAAATTTATAATGGGGGGAAGTACTAATCCACACTTAGACTAAATTATAAATAATTAAATGATTTTTTAAATGGTGAAGATTTCATAAAAATAGGCTTAATAGTTTTTGCGTGATTCTCAATTTTTTATCCGCGTTAGACATAACTTTACAAATTAATTATGTTATAAAAATATAATTTCAAATATTCTCAGATCAATTTATGATAGAAATTGTCTAGAGTAACATATATTGTTTTCAAAGAAGTAAGACTAGTCGTTTAGACGTGATGTTCAATTAAAAACCATTAAAAGTCGTATAACTGCGCCTTAATTAATTTTGCAGAAGTAACAGTCAGTGTTGCACCGGAGCGGAGGTCTGATATGTAGATTGGGACATAACTGTTAGAGCGAGTTACGCCGAGCTCAAGTGTGTCCACATCCATATCAGTTTGTATGATACAAGATACTGATCAATTGACAAGAACGCGCAAAACTTTGTGATTCTTGCATTAGATTTTGGTTAGAACTTTCGATTAGGGAGCAGTTGTACTTGCTCAGTAGTCTGGCAATGTCGTAATTTACTCAGTACACAGAGATTATCGTTGGGGTAGACGTGTTCTTGAGTGGAGACCGCGAATCGGCAAGAGTTGCCGAGAACAGAGCTGGATGGTGAGGCCTATATCCAGCAGTGGACTGCTTAGGCTGATGATGATGATGATGACAGAGATTGAGCAAAAGACAAGTCACTAAATTATATCTAAGTCATTACTAGCTTCAGCCAACGGCTTCGCCCACGTTGAATTTACAAAATGAACGTAATCTTAATTCCTACAAACTTTGAACCCCCATTTCACCCCTTCAAGAGTGGGATTTTAGAAAACGTTAAAACACGTATTTCTTAATCTCTAAAGTTAGTCTGAAAACAAAGTTTCATGCTTCTAGCTTCAAAAATGAGGGACTTCCATACAAACATGCAACCCTTTTTAACCGAAAAATCAACAGACTTCTAAAAATTGCAAAATAACTTTAATTTCGCAGTCGGTGTCAAATAATAGAAACAAAAAAATACAAACATCGACTTCCGAATTTCAAAAGTCGCCAAAAGTGTCAGAAACGGCCGTTTTTGGAACTTTTGCCTACTACTTTGGATACGAAACATTCTGAGACCTGTTTTAACAACGTAAAAATGCTTTATCCTCTTTGTAACAAACGTGACGTTGGATTTTTTAATATTTATTTTCTGTGCTATGTTACGATTTTTTATTCAATGAGGGCGCCACTGGACCGTTAGTAGGGCCTTAACTTGCGCGCGCTCTACCATCTGACAGCCAAGACTACCACCGCGCGCGTTCATTGGTAAATCACACAGCGCGCTCTTTCCCGGCTTCCTGTTACACACTTCCGTCCCATTTCACGAAATCACTCCCACTGATCGCAGGAAAGCGAGAGGATGTTAGACATCAAAAAGAACGAACATACAAAAATTATTTTCAACAGGCTGTAACTACATACAACTAAATAACTTAATAGGTGTATACACAGACTGATAATAATACCTAATATGTACAAATGCGTATGAAAACAACTCATTGGGCATCAAAAAAATCATCCATATCGCTCTCAATGGAAAAAGTAGGTACCAAGAACGCTGGCAGCATTCCCACGTTGAATAGCAATGCATTCGTTGGCCAAAGAAAAGCCCAGCCCTCTGGTCACTAAAAGAGTCGACTCGATGGGCACTCGGACCCCATGGCCCTAGTGTTTCAACCCCAAACGGCTTAAACATGTAACTCCCAATAAGGTTGTTATATTTGCGCAGTTTCAGGTTTTCTGCACCAGCACACCCCGCCGTGCTAAGAAGATGGTATGGCGCAAGGGTGATTAAGATCTCATGCACAAAGGTACAAATTCGGTCTTAATGCAAATGTCATTTGTACTCATGTTAGTATCGATTTAAATCAGAACAGCAACGGACAACTAATTAATGGACATGTTACGGGCTTACAGCAACGTAAAGGTACAACTAGATTTTTGAGGTAGATCGAGGCGAAATTGATCGCCGTATGATATTATCGGAAGTTTATCGATTAACTTATTCCGGCTGCCAGGATCTATTGGACATTGACGTCGCTACTTGATTGGACTTTTAAACTATTTATTTTATGCTGCTCTTTTATTTTAACTGCCTCGTTGGTCTCGTGATCGCAAGCGCGACTACTTAGCGTGGGGTCCTGGGTTCCATTTCATATTAAATTGATTGAATTACTTTGTAGCAGCCCGGAGTTTGGAAGTTGGCGGTGTGTCAACCCCGTGCAGCCTCAGAAAGCACGTAGAGGTGTTGTTCCTGCTCCTGATCTCTCCCTGGTTTTGTCGGAATGCTGTCCTATCGGCCTATGAGAGAGTGCACCTACGTTTGCGTACACGCTTGTACATTATAATATCGCCTGTGTACAGGTCTCCCAAATTAATAGTGCGCATGCAGATCTTCGCTAATTGTCGTATTCCCGGAAACACCCGAATCATTGAATCGTAAGAGCCCTAAACAATGCACTTGCAAATGCACTTAACCACTCTATATAGGGTGACTGGTAATTAGTGACCTATACTTAAACACGTGATTGTACTCATGATAACAAACAACTTTCCCTAAGAAACATATAGTGAGACAGGACAGCGCACGCGGCTAACAGCTGATAGGTCACTGCCACGCGCGCGCGAATTTCATACGGCTGTTGTGTTATTGTGATAAAAGCGAATGAGTATAAATAAAATATTTCTTTTGGAAAGTTGTTTGTAATCATGAGTACAATCACGTGTTTAAGTATCGGTCACTAATTACCAGTCACCCTATATACATATCGTCTTCCGACTCTCGGGGAATACGACCGTTGCCGAACAGTGACGAAGATTTCTATGCGCATTATCACTTTGGGAGACCTGTACTTTGCCAATCTCCTTTGAGATTGGCCACTGTAATCGAAATTCGGTCGGGAGGATTACTATTATTAGTTTTTTCTGCTCAAAGGTCCATAAAAACCATTCCCAATAGTTTATAAGTTCCTACCCTTTCTCTGGAAACACTAAAATCTGTGAACTGGCACCCTAATTGCGTAACAAATTAAATCACTTTGTCATTCACAACGGAATGAAATTCTTGATTCTCTGCTTCTTATGTTTAAAAATCTTAGTAGACATTTTGCAGGGTTCTAGATTTTATCCCCTGGCCGGGCACTGAGCAGTGTTATTAGGCTTCTGTTAGTAGAAATATTCGCGAAAAAATCTCTTATTCATCATCATCATCGTTGTCAGCTTTTAGTTTAGTGTTTATGCTAGAGTTTGTTTTTAATGGCATGATTGAGTGTGCTAGCTGGCAAGTGGCGGATTATTTAATTTTATGATTATATTTTAGACGACATATATTTATTTTTCTGTTTTACATAATGTTAAGATTGTTGCATAAAATGATATAGATTCAAGTTCTTAAAACTTAACAGACAGATGTGTTGCTGGGGAGTTTGTTGGCCACTTCTTCTTCACAGCTAAAACACTAGGAAGTGGTGACGGGCGGGCGTTTTTTGGGGGACTGTCTTTATGTAGAACTTTGACGTTCAAAAAGTGTTGGTTCTCAGCCTAGTTTGAATAAATGACTTTTCATTTTGATTTTGATTTTATAAAGATTTTTAAGTTATTCTTTCGCCAAAGGGTACATCTTTCCGATGTGGTCCAATCAGACGGACTCACACATTTAAGCAAACGTTTTCGGGTTTAAGCCTCTGGAGTATAGGCCTCTTCCTTTTTGTGTCATGCTCCCCTTTTTATTTTATTTTTTGGGGTGGGAAATCATCCAATGACATCTCCCGCACTCAGTGGAGCGGGAGGGCGTGTCAGACTATTACTGACTAAAACCCACCCCTTTTCCTTCCCTGCCTGAGTGCCCAGGGGAGCGGTAACTCTGTTACAAATTTATCGACGCGACCCCTTAGCATCGGCCTCAGCCATGTCGGTCTCCGTCAGTGCTGGCTGACATCTCTTTGAGGCGCGCGTAGAACAGTACGCGCCGTCGACTCTAGGCGTAGACTCCCTTTCAATCTGCATAGCCTTTTCATAACTATGTATCTTGAGGTCGGTTTCCAGCCTAACCAGATGTAGCTGAATGTCACTTTTTTACAGGGCGCGTCTGCCTATCTCACCTTCACAACCCAATAACTGGGACATACGATACACCCTGACTGGTATTTCAGATTCTCTGGCTTCTGATTACCCGTCACTACTGTCGAAGATCTTCAAATGACAGCCAGAACCAACGGCTTAGCGTCGCCACATACTTACCGTTTCTTTTCTTTGCTTTGCTTTTCTACTTAGAACAGATCAGAAGAGAATTGAAACCGGGCGCATCGCCACGCACCTACCGGTCACCGGGCTTTCTTGATTTGCGCTGTCGTGATCTGCCAGCACGTTCTGATCGGCGACGTCGGCCGGTTGCATTCTTACCGGTTCTTACCGGGCGTTCTTACCGGTGCTCGACGGTAGGTGTGTGACGATCAGTACATTTTGTATGGCATTCTTGCGTTTTCAATTCTTTTCTGATCTGTTCTAGGTAGAAAAGCAAAGCAAAGAAAAGAAACGGTAAGTGTGTGGCGACGCTTATTAACGTGCTCTCCGAGGAACTTGGTTGGATCGATCTCGGCAAACGTTCCAAGCGGCAATAGGTACTTACATGATACTTAATATAGGTACAATGCAAATTTAATTTGGCGAAATGGGGATTATTGATCCCTTAAACATTCAGTGCGAGTGCGGTGCTACTGTTCAGACTATGACCCATTTGCTGGAGTGTCCGTTTACCTGCATCCTAGAAAACCTAAGCAACGCCTCGGACAAAAGCAATAAACGTGGCCACCTAGTGGGCCAATACAGTACATTACGGTACATACGGTACATTTTTTTAAACACACTGGGTTTAAAAAAATGTACCGTCGAAACGAGAAGAAGACGAATCAATCAATCTGCCTAGTCTTTTCTAAACTATCTTGGAGTCGGCTTCCAGTCTAACCAGATGCAGCTGAAAGCCAGTACTTTACATGGAGTGACTGCCTGTCTGACCTCTGCAACCCAGTTGTCACGGTACGGAGGGCGTGTCTCGTTGCGGAGGTTGTGGAGTGACACGCAGAGGAGGACGTAGGAGTGACACGCAGAGGAGGTCGTAGGGTAGGAGGACCGTAGATGAGGAGTTCAATAAATAATAACACGCCGAGTTAACACATTTACAACAGTGGGCTTTAATATAATATTAAGAACACAAACACTGTGACTAGTAATTAAATTGTATTAATGCAAAATTCTAGGAAACTGGTAACTGACACTTCAGGAGTCAAAAAATAACAATGAGGAGCTTCTACTAGCTCGGCTGCAGAATTAGAACTGATTTTTAATATTAAAACAGAGACATGACAGAGAAAACTAAGTAATTTTTGAATTTGAAATTAAAAAGGTAGCAAAGAACGTAATTTTGGAATAGAGGTCAAAAAATAAACAAGGCTTTAACACTGCCTTGTTACAATACCCGGCTGCCCCGGAAAGAAAAATCGAGCAGCAGAGGTAAGCGATTTTTCGTTGACATTAAATTAATATAAAAAAATATATATCTTAAATAGGATGGTTATGAGTGAGGTGAAAATTTAGAAGGCGAGGGTGTTATATACAACGAGTATTTACAAAAGGAACAATCTACCACATCCATATTACCTTCCATAATACCTTCCATACTTCGTTCATTCAAAGTTATGTTCGCATATAGGTAAGTGCAGAACATAACGCAAAGTCAAAAAGAGTTTATCCTATTATTAGGCATAACTCGTTAGATTGCCCTTCAATAGTGTAGGCTTATTTAATCAGTCACCAACCGCTGATGTTAAATTGTATGATGATAAGAAGCTATGATACAAGTTTAATTACCTGCTGTAACAAGTAGTAAATAAGGCGAAGAAGCCTTCGTGCTATGCACGTTAAGTAAGTATTAAGAGAATAACCTTAATATTATAATATACCTATGTATATATTTAACGGACCTAAGGCTTATTTAAAGAGTAGCTAGCCGCTCTAAATAATGAAGTGGCAAAAATATTACCATAAGTAGTGTGATTATGGCTTATTTAAGGAGTAATCACCCGCTCCGAAAGATTCTTATGGTTTAAAGCCATAGAATAAAGTAATGATCAAGGGGAAGACCATGATCGGTAATGATTTAGGCTTATTTAGGGAGTAATCACCCGCTCCATAGAAATTGAACTAAATAACCACCGATGTAGCAATCGTGGTGAATGTAATTGAAAGGGGTATTAATGGGTTAATGACGTAAACAATAGGTATATAAATAACCTTCTTTTTTGAAGTCGGTTAAAAATAACATAATATCAAAAGAAATAATAATACAAAAGAGTTCCAATTCTGTATTGTGCGGAGGTTGCGTTGTGAAAATTAAAAGAAAGATTTGATATGTTGTCAAAATCTGTCTGACGTTTGAAATATTTTTTTGCAGACAGATTTGATTGAAATAATTATTTAGTTAAATAATCAGTAGTAGATATAAATATGTATTTTATCTTTATGCATACTATTTAAGGTGCATAGTGAGAATATGTGAAAACACCATAGTAATGCATGCCTACGGAGTTCTTCAGAGGTTGAGGAGGAAAGAGGGAAATTAATACGTCAAAGCTATAACTCTTCTATAAGCTTTGTTTTATAATAAATTGGGATTAAAAATGGATTAAAAATGTATTAACGGGTTGATACGTTTGTAATAACTATGTAATATGATTAAAGAAATTTGAAAGTGAAGTGTTACGTTATTTATGTAAATAGTAATTTGTGTTGTGCGTGTATAGTAGCCAACTTTGACTATACAGTGACCCCTAGCATGTCGGCAGGATGCCCTAGAAGAGTCACCTTCTAATCAATAGTTGGTATGTAGGATACGCTGAGGATATTCTCCAACAGCACTCCCGTTAGTCAGGACTGGTCACAAACACAAGTGTCTCCGAGGAGTTTAGCACAAGTGAATGCTACCAGCTTATGAGGGTTCAGATGTGAACCTTGGGTAATGTTATTGTCTGTAGGATGGGGTGGTTATGTTTTGCGTTGAGTATTGTTAGTAAGTAATGTATTGAGTTCCGACTGAAAGTGAATTATAAAATATATATAATAGTCTGTCGATTGTATGCACTCTTTTGGTAGTAAGGATGGGGTAAATTGTAACCTGTAAGAAAGGATAATAATTATTAATTTTTAATGAATTAATGAAGATGACGATATAGTCAAAAGGGGCCGCTAATTTGTTTTGGGAAGACTAGTTCCTTTTAGAAATTTGTGAAATAAAATTACAGTATAACAATAAATAACAAAACAACACAAAATTATAAAAATTTAAAAATTATTTTAGATGGGATGGGCTTCACTCGACAGACGGGGTCGAGACTTATCCAGAACAGCTTCACGACCAGAGCTTATCCTGCTGATGCTGATGGCTCCGCGATGATGAGCTGGGTTTACGATGAGGTGGCTGCTGGACTCTGGTATGGGAGGGGCTGGGTTCGATCACGTTGAGGCGGCTGCTGGGCTCTTGAGATGGGATGGGCTGGGTTCGATCACGTTGAGGGCGGCTGCTGGGCTCTGGGATGGTATGGGCTGGGTTCGATCACGTTGAGGGCGCCAGTGTCACGGTACGGAGGGCGTGTCTCGTTGCGGAGGTTGTGGAGTGACACGCAGAGGAGGACGTAGGAGTGACACGCAGAGGAGGTCGTAGGGTAGGAGGACCGTAGATGAGGAGTTCAATAAATAATAACACGCCGAGTTAACACATTTACAACAGTGGGCTTTAATATAATATTAAGAACACAAACACTGTGACTAGTAATTAAATTGTATTAATGCAAAATTCTAGGAAACTGGTAACTGACACTTCAGGAGTCAAAAAATAACAATGAGGAGCTTCTACTAGCTCGGCTGCAGAATTAGAACTGATTTTTAATATTAAAACAGAGACATGACAGAGAAAACTAAGTAATTTTTGAATTTGAAATTAAAAAGGTAGCAAAGAACGTAATTTTGGAATAGAGGTCAAAAAATAAACAAGGCTTTAACACTGCCTTGTTACACAGTTACTGGGTGATACCCCTTGGTAAGACTGGTTGTCAGATTTTCGGGCTTCAGACGACCCGTAACGACTCTCAAAGATCCACGATTGACAGCCGAGACCAACGGCTTAACGTGCTTTCCGAGGCACGGTGGAGTCTCGGTATGTAATGATGGTCATCCATCCATGGACCAACCCCGGCAAGCGTAGCTTAACTTGATGGATCGACCCGTGCGGCTGTTATTACTTTAGCCACGAGCTCCGAATATACCTGGCGAAATGTGTGCCCTGATAACTCTTTAGGGGAATGCAGGCGTGGTGTTGCTAGATCTAGAGCAACGACTATCCCAAACTAATAATTAAGCATAACTAGCCTTTTAGCCGCCACGTTATACACATATGCCTGTATCCTTGTTGCGAAAGTGTCTCAAGTGTAGATCGTGCGTGGCGGAGCGCCCGCTGCTTTATATACCGTGCGCCGCCGGGGCAAGACACACGTGCTCTCCACCCCCAGACCTGCGCACGCGACAGACATGTTCGCTAAGGTAAACATAATCAAATATTATATACTTATTGAATTAAATATAAGCGAAATGTGAACTGAAATTGGTTATACATAGATAAATTCAGCGAATTTACAGTTTTCTGAATTTTGGCGACTTTACAATCACACGTGAACTATCAAGACCTTTTTCTTTTTTTTTTTGGCTTGGGACATCATCCAATGACATATCCCGCTCTGGGTGGAGCGGGAGGGCGTGTCAGACTCTTACTGACTAAAACCCACTCCCGTTTCTTCCTTGCCTGAGTGCCCAGGGCAGCGGTAACTCTGTTACGAATTTATCCGCTACCCCTGGGCATGGCCAACTATCAAAACCCTATGATCCCTTAATGGCAAAATATAGGTGAACTAGATCAAAGGATAGAAACAATATCGGTCAGGTTTAAGCCGTCAGCTACTGGGATAACAGACACAATTAAAAACCAATTGTTTCGTTCCACATCGGGGATGCGTAGGAGTTGACGGGTTAGACCTTTAACATTCACTAGAAACAATGCTTATCTATTAAAAATCTAAGGTCTTGTGAACTCTGTCTTAGAATAGCTGATGAATGAGGTCAAGAATCCAATCTCTTTGATTGTGACATAGATTAAATCTTATAGCTAAGAAACAGGCAACCCCACCTTAGGTGGGCTAAAATCTGCACGTGTGTGCATTGCACAGTATTCGGCCAAGCGATTGACATTCTAGGAATCTAGGCTATTCGTCGCGGGTTCGATTTTCCCATGAAACAATTTGTATGCCGTGCCTCAGGCCTTCTTAGATAGTTCTGTGTCTGCATGGGGTTCTGAGTGTACCTAACCGGAAAACTTTTTTAATAAAAATAACCAATAACCCCCCCTCCATAGATCCCCTGTTTGTCTCATATGGAAACGCACCCCGCGTGTACGATACTATTTATTTATTTATTTATTAAAACTTCATGCAACACAAATGTACAAAGGCGTACATTACATATTTGCTTCAGTCAGATTAGGCTGGCGAAGGGCTAACATGATTATATTCAAAGCTTCCATATCCTTGTCCAGTTGTTATTATTATGCTGCGCGTGCGCCGGAGCGATGGCGCGGCCGGGGCTGCTGGACGGCATCGGCTACGCTTCCCACGGCTACGCAGCGCCTGCGTACGCCGCACCTGCGTACGCCGCGTCTGCGTACGCCGCGCCTGCTTACGCCGCGCCCGCGTACGCCCCAGCGTATGCGCCGGCTATCACCACCCACGCCATCGCTGCGCCTGCCATCGCACACGCGGCGTACGCCGCACCAGTCGTCAAAACTGTGAGTATGATAATTATGAATTTGCTCGTAGATACTCGAGCTGATAATGCGGTAGGTACTTTTTTCTTTTGAAATGGGTATATGCTTGTAGAGTGTAATATGTTACATTATACTCAGCGTTTTTTTGATATAGTCGTCAAAACCACGCTTTGTTGCGATATTAGATCCCACGAATAAAAATTATCATATACGAGTATCTAAGGAAAACACAAATGTTTTCCCAAGTATTTTGTTGATCAAGGTCTGAGCCTTTTTTTTTTTGTTTGGGTGTGGGAAATCATCCAATGACATCTCTCGCTCTGGGTGGAGCGGGAGGGCGTGTCAGACTCTTGCTGACTAAAACGCACCCACGCCTGTTCCTTCCTTGCCTGAGTGCTAAGGGGAGCGGTAACTCTGTTACGAATTTATTCGCTACTCCTTGGCATAAGGTCTGAGCCCTGCCCCCCTAGCCGAATAACTTTTATAATAGCGCTAACGCTAATACTTCGCGCAAAATTTATGGCTACAACATTACTGGGCGTAAGTCTCGTGACAGTTCGCTCCGTAGGTAATGTCGTTGCCGTACATTTTGCACGAAGCGTTAGCGTTAGCGCTATTATAAAAGTTACTTGGCAGGCCCTCAAAAGAATACCGACAACAGCTCGTTTTTTTACGCATTTCCAATTAAACCTCCTGTAAAGTATTGTTTTTACGGGCATTTATAGGGGCGAACGTTTACAAATCCACGTCCAATCTGCGTATGGATTAACACGAACTCTCTTCACCAGGTGGTCCGCGCTGAGCCCATAGACCCGAACCCCGCGTACAGCTTCTCGTACGGCGTGGCAGACCCCGCCACCGGCGACCACAAGGATGCCTCGGAGACGCTGCAAAACGGCGTAGTGCACGGTTCTTACAGCCTGGTGGAACCCGACGGGCACGTCCGCAAGGTCACCTACACGGCAGACAAGATTAATGGCTTCAACGCCGTGGTGGAAAGGACGGGCGCTTCTGCTCATGCGGTGAGGAGTTGTGTACTGTTTTAAGGTTGTATACAGGAAATTGCAGCAAAACGCATTGTGGGTATAAATATCTGACGACACGGTTGGTGCAATGGTTGAGCGTTTGGCTGCTGCGCTGCGTGTCGCGGGTTCGATTCCCGCACAGAACAAATATTTATGTACATTATTTGTGTGGTATGATTGTGTTGTCTGTATTTTTGTGTTTGTATTTGTTGTGCATGTGAGTGTACATGTTTGTGAACGCACCCACGATACAGGAGTAATTTCTAGTGTGGGGCAACATTTAAAAAAAAAAATATAACAAGACCTTTCGAACTACTTTGGGGTCGGCTCAAGTTTAAGCAGACTCTGCTGAGCTGGTGTGTTATTGGCTATTAAAGCAATCTCACTCAATTCAAACCTCCACTAATCTATTTACTTTCTGCCTAGCATTGTCATTGTCATAGTCATATCTCAGCTTCTCCTGGAGAAGCTGAGATATATATCATTCTGTATACAGAAAATGTCTTGACTATTCCTGACGAACCATTTTGATGATGGGTTCTCTTTTAGGTGGCAGCCCCAGTAGCAGTAGCGGCTCCCATTGCGAAGGTATACGCTGCGCCGGCGCCGGTCGCCGTGGCTGCGCCCGTCGCGAGGTACACGCTGCCTGCTGCTCACGGCGTTGTCGCCCACCCGTGGGGCTAAGCCCAGCAACTACGAACACAACGCGACCTAGCTCCGGCTGAACGATGAAGACAGATTTTGACGAACAGAAAATTGTGTTGGAAGTTAGTCTAACACCATTTTCTGTCGTCATGGACAGATTTCAAGTTTAGAACAGCAATGTAATAAAAATGGAGGTGATTGAAGGTTGTAGCATGATTTTTGACTGAGATTTTCTGGTATTAGTTTGGTTAGAAATCATAGGCCGCGGCTATATGGTAAAGGCGAAATGTAATGTTTCTTTATAGCGCTATCTTTTGTAGAAGTTAATATCTTTTTTGTTTTCGGGCCCTGTATTTGTTAATACTTTGGAAAAAACGTCAAAATGTACCATTGGGCGTTTTTAGTTTGAATGTAAAATCGTGTGGAGATGGCCCTATTTTCTAGTTTTTCTCGCCTTTGCTCTCCGGCCCCAGTCTGTAAGACCAAGGAGGTTCGTTCAGCAAGACTAGGCGTGCCTGATGACCTCGCCCGTCTACTGTAACTTATTATTTATTATGTACTGCTTTGACTGTTGCCTACGGACCTGATCTTGACGCATCGTATTATTTACGTACATGTAAATATACCTAATTTAGATTTACAAAATAAATGCAATTTTTGCAGTATTTTACGTCTTTATTTGATCAACCTGTGAAACTTAACACTGCAGCATGTTGCAAAAAGGTAAAATTCTGCCTCTATAAAATGGCATTAAATAACTGAATGGCTATCGACGTCGATTTATTGTGTTGTAGATTTAGGAATCTAAATCAGTGCTCTTTACAAACCAAGTAGGTACATGAAAATGCCAATGATAACCTATTAATTGATACAGTACCTTTAAAATAGCATAATTTATGAGATGTAAAAAATATATTAAGATCCGGAGTGAGAGAGTTTCTGCACTTGGCTTCATGTCTGTCAAACCCAAATCATTCTGGTATCAGCCGATGGCATAAACACGACCTACATAGGTATCAACATACATTTAATTTTGAACATGTTTACGCAATAATCAATTCAATTTCAAATCCACGATATAGCCTGATTCTGTATCCGGACTATGTCATGTCAGTTCCATTTTCGGACGGATGTAATAATCTTTTCATTTAGGTTCTAAACAGCGTTCCATATTTAGTAAAACTGGTTTATTTTAGAGTTAAACCTTAGCTTTCCTGTTAAATCTAGTAATTATTTATGAAGCCTGTCCGACTCTTAATTACTTGAAGTTACCAGCGCCCTAGCGGAAACGGTGCATGTTGAAATCGTCAGTGATAGAACCGGTATCTTGCAGTGCCTAGTTAGACTTGGCATAGACATAGTAAAGTTGTTGTGATATGAATGCGCCCCGTGTGAACCGCATCCAGGAAAGAACAGGCTCTCAGACTCTGAATTTTATTTTTATGTTATTTCGTTTGGGTGGAGGTGAAACTTACATCATCATCTTCTGCCTAGCCTTTTCCCAACTTTCTTTTTATTTTTATATTTTTGTGGGTTGGGAAATCATCTAATGACTTCTCGCGCTCTGGGTGAAGCAAGAGGACATGTCAGACTCTTACTGACTAAAACCCACCCCTGTTCCTTCCCTGCCTGAGTGCCCAGGGGTGCGGTAACTCATTTTCAGAATTTATCGGCTACCATCTTGAAGTCGGCTTCCAGTCCAACTGGATGCAGCTGATACCAGTGTTTTACATAGGTACCTATCTCAAAACTTGGGTGATCATTACGTGGTAGCGTGAGGGGCTGGTACCTGATGCTGCGTCCAACTACACAACGACACTTCTTGAGAAAGAAGAAAAGAGAGTATGAAGTACAGTCGCGAGTAAAAATATGTACTTACACAACTTGTAAGCTCGAGTATCTTAAGGCTCTACTATACCCGCCAAGTTGCGTCCTCATTGAATAAAAAATCGTAGCATAGCATAGAAAATAAAATGACATGAATGACAACAATGACAGAATCCTATACGTTGCGCTTGTTACAAAGAGGATAAAGTATTGTTACAAAATGTTTCGTATCCAAAGTAGTACCAAAAACGGCCGTTTTTGACACTTTTGCTTACTACTTTGGATACGAAACACTGAGTCATGTTTTAAAAACGTAAAAATACGTTATCCTATTTGTAACAAACGCAACATAGGATTCTTTAGACCTTGTCCAGAAGAAGCGAATTCGTCGCGAAACGTTTCGCGCGAATTCATTCGCGCGCTATTGAGATACTAGGCACGAATACATCGGCGTCCACAAGCATCGCGCGAATTCAAAATACGCGCGTAAATCGCGTGCATAACGCCAGACCCTCGACTCGCGCGTGATTCGCCCTTTCTGGACAAGCCCTTAATCTTTATTTTCTATGCTAAGATACTAATTTTTATTTAATGAGGGCGCCACTTATGGGGAGGTAGGCTCTTAAGGCGCTATTAGCTGCCAACGACCTTGAGTGGTTAGCTTGCGTGTTCTGCGCTGAGCTCACGTAACGCGTCGTATGTCCACCCAGTAACAGGACTCGCCCATCAAGGAGCGCTGTCCGAAATTAGACGCATTATTAATTTATTAAATAAAACAACAAGTATTTAACTAAAACTCTGAGACTAAATTATAAATAATTAAATGATATTTAAAATGAACGATCTTTACGACGAAAATTGTCGACAGTAACATATATTTTTTTCTAAGAAATTAGACAAGTCGTTTAGACGTGATGTTCAATTAAAAACCATTAAAAGTCGTATAACTGGGCTTTAATACACCACGCGGGCCCAGTACGCGTTGGTGGATGTCACATGTCTTCGAATTTTTGTTTCAAAGATTTGCCGGTTTTCTCACGATATTTTCCTTCACCGTTTTGAGAGCAGTGGTGATGACATAATTTACACAAAGGAAAGTGTCTGCCTAGGTTCGAACCCACGACTACGGGGCATTTTAAATACGCATTGATCACACTAATATTGTAAAGGCGAAGTTTGTGAGTGTGTGTGATATGTTTGTATGTTTGTTACTCCTTCACGCTCAAACGTCTGGACCGATTTGGATGAAATTTGGTATGTGGAGTTGTGGATAGCTTATACCCGGTCTACGCGGGAAACCACGGGGCGCAGCTAGTTTATTATAAATCTCTGCTTCAGCCTAACTTATATTAAAAACTTCAAATTTAATGCTTGAAGCAAACCGAACAGGAAATAGGTAGTGCGTAGGTAAACATTTTAGGACTTGAATAATTAAAAAATCGAAAATTTTCAAAAAAACCCTACTGTAAAAAAACAACAATTATTTTATACATTTTAGTGAGTTATATTTTTGGAATCGTCTTCTCGAGCTCTTTATTTTGATACCCACATGACCAGGTCACAAAAAAATACGACTACTACACATGTACCTAATGGCGGTCGCCGTTTTGTTTTTTTTTTTCAAAATTCAATAACCTATGTCACTTCGGCGGTAAAGACCAATTTAATAATACCTCATTTGTTAAAATCCATCAAGCCGTTTAGGCAACAGCGCGTGCCAAAGAAATAAACATACAAACATTAACTCTCGAAAAACATTACCCTCCTTCTAGGTCAGTGGGGTTAAAAGGAAGTACTAAATTAAGCTTCTAGATCTGGGGCACGTGAGACCAAACATAGAAATGATACGTGTCTACGGATTAAGAAATAACTTTGGCATATTCCGCCAATTTGCGGCAATATAAATATTCAATGTAACTACCGATTTAGGGCGAACGTACGCATATGTCCGAGAAATACTGGTTGAGTAGGTACTTTAGATTGTATGTGATACTTTGATAAATGTTAATTTTTAGCGAGTTCGCTTGGTGAATCATTGAGGCCGAGAATTTAGTCACGTTATGGTTAATGTAATTATCCTCATTCAGCATTCTTAATTAATAACTTGGCCAAGACTAACGTATGCCACTCAAAAGATTCGATGTACTGCTTCATATTTGCTTGATTGATGAAGGATAGGAATAGGCTTGCCACTATTTTTTGGATAAATAGAGTATATTTACTTTTCTTAGGTTAAAAAATAAAGTACCCACTACATCTGAGAAGTATTATTTATTTTTTTGCACTGACATTTTTGCCACACTTTTTTTTTGTTTCTTATATCAGCATCTAACAAATATTTGTTACTAGTGTGTAAATAGTTAATTTATCATGTGAATAAATAGTTCATCCCGTTACTCATCATTCACCAGAGAAAAAACTCTGGCAGTAAAATGCTGAAGTAGGTGGAACACAGTTTTGAAAAAATAAATTGCCACTTTTGTGATGTGGATAATATCGAAAAATCTTTAGTATTATTGCATAGCACTCCGTTAATAAATTAATCTCTTCAGAGGTTATCCATGTTAATAATAAAATCTTGCAGTTTCAATGTTTCAAATATGTGAATAAAATGTTCATATTCAACATTACTTTTTGTGTTGCTCAGTGAGAAGAGGCAATTAGTGTGACTGAAATTATTAAAATAAAGTGTTTTAGAGTACCTACTTTATTGTGCTCCTAAAGTATAAAGTACTATTACCCAAAATAAAGTACCATACTTTATACTAAAGTACAGGTGGCAACACTAGATATGAACCAAAACTAGGTTGAAGTTTAAAATCCTTAGATATGTATATGTTTACCAAACGGTTCAGTATTTGTTGCATCCGGCTCGAACCACCAAACTTAGGGCCCGATATAGGTCTACCAATATCTTAGGGCACTCTCAAATAAGAAAATCATTAATCAGTTTAAACAATTCATTGAAGTACACAATGTATCACTTAGCTATTCAGAGGTATCAGTTCAACACTATTCTACAGCAGGCTACGCTACAAGGCAAGCCTTGGACTCCGATCACACGGGGATCCTGTTCTGTTGGGCCCACTTGGTGATGGTCCTCACGATGTTGTCTGCTCTGGTGTGGGACCTGGGGCCTTTGAGCAAGGTGAGGGCGTCGCGGAGGTCGGCGGCAGCATTGGGCTTGTTGGCTGCGGCGGCCTGGGCACAGCCGCAGACAGCCCCGCGAAGACCTTCCCACATTTCTGGGCCGCCGTCCAATCTGGGATGTTGAAATCAAACATGATGAACTGTTTAAGAATTAATGATTCCGTTTAATTAACAATTTTACTATCTACTTTACAAAGAAAGCCACATAAATCGAAGTACTTAAACAAAATCTCAATTATTTTGTGCTTTTCACGTAAACTTAGAGGTCTGGCAGTTGCGACGCGGCCATGCAACGACGCGTTTTCAAAGAAATTGTACTAAAATTGTCTTCAGACAGACCAATTTCTATGAAAAAGAAATTATGGACCAACATAGAACAAGTAGATAAATAATAGAAACAATTTTATAAGTAAATCATTATGTTTAAAATGTTGTTCACAAGTGCATGTATCGAAATGATACATAATATTTATTTTTTAAATCACTATCTACATATTATAAAACCAAGTCCTCTGTCGTGTTTGTACGCGATAAACACAAAAACTACTAAACGGATTTTCATGCGGTTTACACCAATAGACAGAGTGATTTTTAAGGAAGGTATACCAGTGCGAAGCTGGGGCGGGTCGCTTTTTTTTTTTTTTTTTTTGGGGGGTGGGAAATCATCCAATGACTTCTTCCGCTCTAGGGTGGAGCGGAAGGGTGTGTCAGACTCTTACTGACTAAAACCCACCCCTGTTCCTCCCTGCCTCGAGTGCCCGGGGGCGAGTTAACTCTTTCGAATTTATCCTCCACCCCCGGGCAGGCACCGGCCGTGGCAGGCCCCTTCCTTTGGCTGACAACTCTTTGAGGCGCGCGTGGAACACTACGCGCCGTCGACTCTCGGGCCTGGTGCTGATCGGACGGCGAGTTACCCACTACTCGCCGTCCGCAGGCCCGGGGGGGCGGGTCGCTAGTAGGTTATAAATAACACTTTTACATGTCAATAATTTTTCAGTCAGTTTAAGCTAGGTGAGGCCGGTATTTCCTATGCGCTCCGGACTACCCTGAGAAGGAACACCGAAACAAACTCATCGGATTTCGCATATTAAGGGTTCCGTACCAAATATAGGTATTTATTAGTATAGTATACGTAATATTATACATTATCACCAAATTTCAAGTTCATAGGTCAATGGTTCCGGGCCTGCGGACGGCGAGTAATGGGTAGCTCGCCGTCCGATTAGCAACAGGCCCGAGAGTCGACGGCGCGCGCCTCAAAGAGTTGTTAGCAAGAGATGGGGCCCGTCATGGCCGATGCCTGCCCGGGGGTTGAGGATAAATTCGAAACAGAGTTACCTCGCCCCTGGGCACTCAAAGGTAGGAAGGAACAGGGGTGGGTTTTAGTCAGTAAGAGTCTGACACGCCCTCCCGCTCCACCCAGAGCGGGAGAAGTTATAGGATGATTTCCCACCCCAAAAAAAAAAAAATAGGTCAATGGTAGGTTAAAAAATTCTTCGTAACAAAATCTTGTGACAGACGACGGACGAACAGACAGACAGACTGACACGTGAGAGACAACCATAGGGCTCCGTTTGAACCCTTCGGATACGGAACCCTAAAAATTGCATTAGTGACCACACGGTTTCAATTTCAAGGCATTAAATACGTTCTAAATAGATTGATCTGTGATAGTTGGCCTCACCTGTCAAGCATGTGGAAAGCTTTGGCGGCGACGAGGAACTGCCCCATGCGGTAGCTGTCGTTAGCGACCAGTTGCAGCAACGCGAAGCTGTCGGGAGTGCCAGCCGACTGCCAACCAAACACGTACACAAGCAATGATTTAGTTTACATAATTTGTATTCAGTTGCGAATGATCTTTTGCAAGTCTAGATGAAAATTATGTTTTCAAACTGGGTGGACCCTTAGGTGCTTTCTCCAGAGCTCATTTTTTTTGGCGGTGGGAAATCAACAGATTACTTCTGTCGCTATGTGTGGACCGAGAGGGAGTGTCAGACTTTTAATGACTAAAATCCACCGGTGTTCCTCTATTTGCCCTGTGCGTTTCAGGATCATGGTAACTCTTTCGAATCAACAATCAATTCCGCGACCCTGTCTCCAGGGCTTCTAGAGATATCATCGGTTAGTTGTTGTTGTAACATACCTTAAGGGGTAGGCCCTAACGAGTTGCGGATGGTGTCGTCTTGTTTCGTCAGAAGACTCAGTTGCGTGAGTTTGTAACATACCTTAACACACAGTCATGTCCCACGCGAGCGTCGCGTCCTTGTTTATGACGTGACAGCGACACAGACAGGCGAGGAACGTGAACGAGTTGCGGATGTTGTCGTCTTGTTTCGTCAGAAGACACAGTTGCGTGAGTTTGTAACATACCTTAACACACAGTCATGTCCCACGCGAGCGTCACGTCCTTGTTCATGACGTGACAGCGACACAGACAGGCGAGGAACGTAAACGAGTCGCGGATGTCGTCGTCTTGTATCGTCAGAAGACTGTTCAGTTGCGTTAGTTTGTACCATACCTTAACACACATGTCCCACGCGAGCGTCGCGTCCTTGTTCATGACGTGACAGCGACACAGACAGGCGAGGAACGTAAACGAGTTGCGGATGGCTTCGTCTTGTATCGTCAGAAGACTGTATTCAGTTGCGTTAGTTTTTTACATACCTTAACACACATGTCCCACGCGAGCGCCGCGTCCTTGTTCATGACGTGACAGCGACACAGACAGGCGAGGAACGTAAACGAGTTGCGGATGGCTTCGTCTTGTATCGTCAGAAGACTCTATTCAGTTGCGTTAGTTTGTTACATACCTTAACACACATGTCCCACGCGAGCGCCGCGTCCTTGTTCATGACGTGACAGCGACACAAACAGGCGAGGAACGTGAACGAGTTGCGGATGGCTTCGTCTTGTATTATCAGAAGGCTTTCTTCTGCCTCGCGGTAGAATCCTGTCGCTACCTTAGCCTGCCGATTAGAAAACATATTTATCGAGCTAAACTGGTAAAAGTAATACATAGCTGTAATACTTTTACTATTTTAATACTTTAGGGAGAGTTCTAGACACCAATAGAGATTCGAAAGTACCTACGCAAGGCGAATTTATTTATAATATGTTCCGACACATAATAAAAAACTTTTTCAAAAAATACAACCGACTTCTAAAAATTGCAAAATAACTTTAATTTCGGCAGTCGGTGTATATATATTTTTTGCAATTTTTAGAAGTCGCGCGGTTGTAGTTTTTGAAAAAAGTTTTCCGCTCTCCGTGTCAGACTTTTACTGACTAAAACCCACCCCTGTTCCTTCAGTTGCCTGAGTGCCCAGGGGCACAGTAATACTGTTTCGAATTTATCCACGACCCCTGGGCAGACACACATGACATACCTGGGCATAATTAAAGTTGAAAGTATCATCATTGACGAAGAAGCTCTTGATAGAGTTGAGGTACACCAGCACTTCCTCATAATGTCCTGCTAAGAAGTAGGAGGACGCCATGCACTGGCGGCCTGGGATAGTGTCGCACTCTGATGCTGAACTGCCTACCAGATGGTAACTCTGCTGCGCCAGTTTTAGTTGTTCCTCCTGTAATATTGGTACAGACTTTGAATAATAATAATTATGCCTAATCATTGTGCCGATAGTCGTGTCAGTCACGAGCCTGGACCAACACCTCAGGAGGCTCTCGTTAAGCGGCGGGATGAAGGGCTTGATTCAGGTGCTTCTGGACACGGCTCGCATTGTCAGGCGGTACCTCTTTCTGGAGCCCAGACCGCCGGTAGCTTGGACCCTGTTCCCGATACCGGTGGGATACTATTATTTATATTAATAAATGTTTTTATTTAATTTTTTCATTGAAATATTTAAAAATATAATTTATATGTATTTACAAATGGATAAACGAAATTATAAGTATAATTAACACCATTTTTTTTAGACAATAATAATAATTTTATTAAAACAATAAACCGGTTTACAAAATTGTTTGTGTTCGTTAACAGCTACATAAGTATAAAACTGTGTTGTAACTGGTACAGTGCTCTATTTCTCTATTGAATACCTGTGTTGTGACTACAGCTTCCTTCTTATTATGTCTTATATTATGTTTATAGGGTGTAACGGAAATATATGGTAATATTTTAAATACCGTTTCCGCCCATAGAAATAAACAATTTTCTTCGAGAAAGTAATAGTAAATTCTAGAATGTTTTCCTGAACTTCTATTTTAATTTTGATCAGCTGACTATAAAATTTACCATACAAAGGTACGGTAAATCTAATTTTTTTAAAGTGAAAACTTCTTAGGCGCGTTGGGCATTTTTGAGATGGGAAAAACAATTGAACTCGACACCGACACTGACACCGACACGGACACCGACACCGCTATTTGGAATGAAGTGAAAACTTCTTTAAGCGCGTTGGGCATTTTGTGTTCAAGTTTTCACTTCTGTCGGCACTCCCGGAGTGACACTCTTTTTTTTTAACCGACTTTTGAAAAAGGAGGTTCTATATTCGACTGTAAGTGTTTTTTTTTACGTATGTTCGCCGATTTCGCCGTCAGATTGTAGACCGTAGTCGTAGATTTCAAAATTCTTTTTTATCCGAAAGAATATTCTCCCAAAGTGGTCCCATATAAATTTTATCGAAAATGCTTCAGCACTTTTTGAGAAACTGAACAAATACGAAAAATACGTATACCTAGATGACGTTTATGTTTTCTCCAATTACGAGTATGTTTAAATTCCACGTTCCATGTTATGGAAAACAACTAAAAAGTGAAAAATTAAAAAACTTTTTTACAGAAAAAAAACAACTGACTTCCAAAAAAGAAAATACACTATAAACTCAAAAATAACTTTAATTTCGGAAGTCGGTGTCAAATAACGAAGAAATGAAATACAAACACCGACTTCCGAAATTAAAGTTATTTTTTAATGTTTAGTGTATTTTTTACTTCTTGTTCTTGATGTCTTTTTCTATGTACTCACATCACTTGTCTCATTATACAGCTTCACTGCAACCACAGCCCTAAGTATGTAATGTAACGGCGAGGTGGGCTGCAAGGGTTCCAGCAAGGTCCTCGCTTCCAAAGGTTGTCGGTTCCGCAGTCGGTAGCCTGCTAAGTTGAGCCGGGCTTCTGGTACCACGTCCACTAGTTCTGGTAGCACCTGGGGAGGTAGCAAGAGACATCTTTATGTTAATTAAAATGCTCGTTAGATCCAGATACAAACAGATGTGTGCGTTAAGGCGCAGTTATACGACTTTTAATCGTTTTTAAATGAACATCACGTCTAAACGACTAGTCTTATTTCTTTGAAAAAAATATATGTTACTCTAGAAAATTTCCGCCGTAATTTGATATCAGAATATTTGAAATTATATTTTTATAACAGTGTAATTAATTTGTAAAGTTATGTTTAACGCAGATAAAAATTTGAGAATCACGCAAAAACTATACAGCGTATTTTTATGAAACCTACACCATTTTAAAGATCATTTATTTATTTATAATTTAGTCTCAGTGTTTTATTTTAATACCTGTTGTTTTATGTGTAATAAATTAATAAAGCGTATTTTTGGAAGTTCTGTTATGATTATAAAAATTACTGACACAAAGCTACAGTTTTGCTGAGTGCCAAGTGCTTCTTTATAAAGCGTCTAATTTCGGACAGTGCTCTTTGTTGGCCGAGTCCTATTACTGGGTGTACGTACGACGCGTTACGTGTGCTCAGCACAGAACACGCAAGCTAACCACTTAAGGTCATTGGCAGTTAATAGCGCCTTAAACTATCCCACTGCTGGGACTCAGGTCTACAGGGTGTGACGGACGGAAATGCCTGGTCATAAATTAGATACCGCTTCTGCCTATGGCAATTAACAACTTTCTTCAAGAAAGCTTTAATTAATTTCCAAAAACACAATAAATTCAATATTGATGAAAAACTTACAAAATTAAGACTTATTACAACTGACGAAGGTTGTTATTATTATACATTTTTTCCGCATACTTGTGACACGCGCCGGATAACTGCGGGGCCACTTCCACTTGTTTTTTTCTATTCCGTGGTGTTAGCCGTAACCACCACGTGAGTCCATTGCAGGACTTGGTTGTCTGCCCAGGGGTGGCGGATAAATTCGAAACAGAGTTACCGCGTCCCTGGGCACTCAGGGCAGGGAAGGAACAGGAGTGGGTTTTCATCAGTAAAAGTCTGACACGCCCTCCCGCTCCACCCAAAGCGGAAGATGACATTGGATGATTCCCTCCCCCCCCCCGCAAAAAAAAATAGGACTTGGTTTTGGAAACTATGTAGTATGTACGAGTACCTTTAACGCTCCTTCTCCATTTCTAAACACTACCAGGTTATGCTTGACTAGATCTTGTCCAAAGGTGTGTTGATCTGAAGTCATTAGTTTCAGCTCGTTTTCTGCTGCTTTACCGTTGTATAATCTGAAATAATTGTTGTATTGTCTGAAAGAGTTGTTTTTGTATAGTAATAATAATTATTGAATAATCTGAAAGAGTTGTTTTTGTATAATAATAATTATTGTATAATCTGAAAGAGTTGTTTTTGTATAATAATAATAATTATTGTATAATCTGAAAGAGTTGATTTTGTATAATAATAATAATTGTATAGTCTGAAAGAGTTGTTTTTGTATAATAATAATTATTGTATAATCTGAAAGAATTGTTGTTGTATAATAATACTAATTATTGAATAATAATAATAATATTCCACAACTATCACACAACGCCATCTAGTCCCAAGCTAAGCAGAGCTTGTATTATGGGTACTAGACAACTGATAAACACACTTATATATTCTCTCTATTTCTTTCTTATTCTTTTTCTTTTATTTGAATAATCTGAAAGAGTTGTTTTTGTATAATAATAATTATTGTATAACCTGAAAGTTGTTTTTTTGTTGTTGTATAAACTAAAAGAGTTGTGTCAAGTTGATTTGTTGGTGAAAAAATTGCCACCTTGTATTCCTTTTCAGGATTCAGAAAGTCCCTTACGAAGCTCACCCTTAAAAAAAGGTCAGAATCGACTGTTCTGCATCTCATTCTTCTACAAACATTATCAGATTGTGGCCACGCGAGACGCATGTCTGTTTAGGCTTGGATTTTCTAGACAGAGGTGACCGAGACGTTAACAGCAATATTGTAGCTGATATGTGCCAGCTGTTTTCTTATTAATCCCAAGCTTAAGCGTGGAAATATCCAAAAACGCCTCGTTAAAGAAATAATACTCACCTAAAAAGATTGCAAGCCTTCAGGTTCCCCGCGACGGTGGAGGTAGGGTGCTGAGCCAGGTAGACCCCCAGCACCTCCTGGGACACGTCGTAGTAGTCCAGCTTGTAGTAGCAGAGTGCAACGTACACGTTCAGCGCCATGAATGTGCTGGAGGGTTGGAAGACGTATTTTAAAGGTTCTTGTAAGAAGCACATTGGTGCCGATTCTTTTGTTTAATAATTAAACTAAACTTAGAGAATCGCTATCGCTTACTAAAAGGCAGTGCGAGAAAAGGACGGCTATAGCTATGAACTAAGTTAGAGATGTCAAACTAGTTTACGCCTTGCGCTATACCGTGTTTTTTGACATGTTTTTACGTGTACCCTTATTTTGTATGGAAATATTAGTTCAACAATTTGACAGCTCTAATTTACGCCCGTCTCTTTCTTGTTCTATAAGAGAGAAAATGATAGCAATAGCCATTAAGTTTAGTTTGTGCACAACAGAATCGGCACCATTACATAGAGATGTTAGAGAAAAAAAATGAGTTGAATTTTAAGCTGTGTTTCTCGAAACTAGTGAATCCATTAAATGTTTCAATTAATTAACTTTATACTCTAGACTAGACAGTTACTCGTATGAACTTACAAAACAAGGTTTTGGATTACAATGGATAGAAACCTAAGCTACCTTTACAGAACTACTGAACCCGAAACTAAAATCAGTGATACATATAGATCTGGGTAATCTTTTTACTATTAGGTACTCCTGATTCACACCAGATTTTAATTACCCATCGATACAAGGCAACATCTTAATCCAATCCATGTCGTCTTTGTCAAATCTTTTGTAACTGTAAGGAGTCAAAATATCACATGATATTACTTTATTTATTTATTTGGATTGCCACCAAACCCAAGGATACACAAATATAACTCAAATCACAATAACACAAGGCTCTTTTACGTGTGCTCCTTCACTCTTCAGTTATAAGGATGATTCACGTTAAGGCTCAATTACACCTTCCGATTTCAAGGGACCCAATTTAGGAACTAACTAACTAGGAAGCAGGAAGCGAGCAATTACACTATCCTAAATTGAACTCCTAAGTCGGCAGTGTTGCCAACTCTTACAAATTCGAGTCCCTAAACAGAATATCAAAAGTCGCTCTAAAGTCTCTTAAAAACTGATTCTACCAGGAGCAGACTTAAAAATAAAAAGAGCGGACTCAGATTTTTTTTCTGGGAAAGGGACTTTGTGAAATTTAATTTAATTTTAAACACAAACCAAAATACTACCACCCCATTTGTAGCGACAAAGTCTCTAAATTGGCAACACTTAGCTCTAAATCGGGGTGATGCAATTACACTATCCTAAATCGTACACAATTTAGGAAGTCAAATCGGGACGTCCCAATCTCACTAAATCGTACACTAACTGCTCTAACTGCTATTACACCTTCCTGTTTCCTAAATTGGGTCCCTTGAAATCGGAACGTGTAATTGAGCCATTACACCGTGCGGCCACCGAGCCTCGGCCGTGCCTCGGCCGGGGCACGGCCGGGGCACGTCCCACGGGCTAGTCATTCATGCTACACCGGGCTGTCACCGTGCCACCACCGGGCCCCGGCCGGGGCACGGCCGAGTCACGGCCGGGGCACGTCCGGGGCACGGCCAAGCATGGATCAGTTCATACAAAAAGTATACTATAGATATTTGACCGTGCAATTGTTTGACCGGCAATTGTTTCCCGGCCGGGGCACGGCCGGGGCACGTCCGAGCCCGGTGCACACGTTCATGTTACACCGTGTCGCCACCGGGCCGAGCCCTGGCCGTGCCCCGTCCGTGCCTCGGCCGTGCCTCGGCCGCGGCCTGGTCTAGCATGAATCACTTCATACAAAATGTATGCAACAATCTTTGACCGTGCCTCGGCCGTGCCACGGCCGGGGCACGGCCCGGTGGCGACACGGTGTAACGTGAATCATCCTATAGGGTCATATTTTTAGGCTCATGGGATCAACGTGCTTCAAAGTTAAGCGAACAATAGGCTAATTTCCTAAAAAAATCTAATTAGTCCATCAGTTAGATTTCCAATAAAACTTTTTTACAAAAAATAGAACCGACTTCCAAAAAAAAAAGTGCAAAATATATTTAATTTCGGAAGTCGATTTCAAAAAACGAAGAAACAAAACTAATTACACGGACTTCCGAAATCAAAGTTATTTTGCACTTTTTTTGGATGTCGATTCTATTTTTTGTAAAAAAGTTTTATATTTTTCACTTTTTAGTTGTAGTTCCCCATTAAATTGTGTTAACAATACCTAGTTAGACAAACGATTGCGATCGCAGTAATCTCGAGTCATTTGCTGTTAGTTAAGGAGATAGACAGTGGAAGAGTTCCACTGTCTATCTCGGAAGATCTACATTAGATCCTAATGTATTATATACTAAAACCTTCCTTGACAAATATACAATTGAATAACGAAAACGCCATCCAAATCGGATAAGTAGTTTTTCGTAAAATCGCGGATAAACAAACATACATTCACACGGGTCGAATACAGAACCTCCTTTTTTGAAGTCGTTTAATAATTAGGACGATATAGTGCGTCACCCCTTGATACACTTTGCACCGTTTAGTGACGTGACGATGATGCGTTTTATCTTTGTCATTTTATATTGGTTTGGTAAAGCAAAAAATTACGTATCCAATATTTTTTGATAATTATATATTATTATATATATATTCCGTTTATTCATTTTTTAAACATATTAATTACATTTTTAAATATTTAAATATAAAGGATAAAAAAAAACATTTAAAAATATAAAAAATAGTATCCCACCGGTATCGGGAATAGGGTCCAAGCTACCGGCGGTCAGGGCTCCAGAGAGAGGAACCGCCTGACAATGCGAGCCGTGTCCAGAAGTACTGCTTTCTGAATCAAGCCCTTGATCCAGCCGCCTAACGAGAGCCTCCTGAGGTGTTGGTCGAGGCTCGTGGCTATTAAGCCATTGGCTGACACGACTATCGGTACAATGATCGCTGAGTCCACATCCCACATGTCGACAACCTCGCGAGCCAAGTCAATATACTTGATTTGTTTATCTTTCTCGGCTTTCACGAGGTTCTCGTCATGTGGGACGGTAATATCAACAATCATTGCACGCCTCTCGATTCGGTCCACCACCACTATATCAGGCTTATTGGCTACAATAGTCCTGTCAGTGATGATGGACCGATCCCAGTACAATGAGATATGACCATTATCGAGAACTGGGTCGGGCGCATATCTGTAGTACGGCACTTCCGATTCCACAAGAGAGTACTTCAGAGCAAGTTGCTGATGGATAATCCTGGCTACAAAGTTGTGCCTGTGCAAGTACTCACCGTTAGCTAGACGAGAACAACCAGAGATTATGTGGCGGATTGATTCTCCCGGACGATGACATGCCCGACATATGTCAACCGTGCCGTCCTTCACAATAAATCTCCGGTAGTTTTTCGTCATGATAACTTCGTCCATAATTGCACAGACAAAACCTTCGGTTTCCCCAAAGAGGTCACCGACACGCAACCAGGTTACGGACGCTAGTTGGTCTACATCGGACCCATGTAGGGCCCGGAAAAAGCGTCCGTGAAGTTCCTTACTCTGCCATACTTCCCTGCGACCGTTAGTGTCAAGCACTAGAGGTTTGCGCCAGTTCTCGTTAGTCAAGGAGAGTGGGGTAAGGCCCTTGTCCACCGCCACTACATCTCGATGCATACCCACGTCAGCAGCTAGGAAATATTCCCTCAGACTGCATACCTCGCGGTTGTGTAGGGTCTTAGCATTTAAAAAGCCTCGGCCTCCACACTTCCGCGGAATATACAGTCTCATCACTGACGAACGTGGGTGATGCATTCGGTATGCAGTTAGTAGTGTACGGACCCGCCTATCCAGGGTGTCAAGTTCTGTTTGAGTCCATTTGAGTACGCCGAAAGAGTACATCAATACTGGCATGACCCAACCGTTGAAGGCGCGCACCTTGTTTCCGCCCGATAGAAGGCTATTAAATACCTTCTTCAGGCGGCCAAAGAAGCGCTCCCTCAACGATTGCTTCATGTCAGCAACATTGATACCTAACGCTTCCGACATACCCAAATACTTATAGGTTTCGGTTGGAGAGAGGGATCTCAGGTTTATGGAATCCGAGAGTTGTGTTCCCACGGATTCCACAATCTCCCCTCGCTTTACATGCATGACTGCACATTTGTCCACACCAAACTCCATCCTGATGGCACTACTGAAGGTTTCAGTTACCTTCAGTAGCTCCATCAGTTGCAGATTGTTGGGGGCAAAAAGTTTCAGGTCATCCATGTAAAGGAGGTGAGATATTACCTGACCACCTCTCTTCAACCGATAGCCTAGCCCTGAAGCCTCCAGCAGTGTGCTTAGAGGGTTCAAGGCTAGGCAAAACCAAAGCGGACTCAAACTGTCACCCTGGAATATACCCCGCTCGATCCTTACCGGTTCGCTATTCCTCTGGATATTTCGACATCCTGGATAGCGAAGGACCGTCCTCCATTGCCTCATACACGACATCAAGAAGGTGCGTAGCATTGCATCAACTTTATACAATTCCAGCACCCTCATGAGCCATGTATGAGGAACTGAGTCATAGGCCTTCTTATAGTCTATCCAACATGTCGACAGATCCTTTCGGGAACGCCGAACCTGCTGGCTAATGGTCATATCTATGAGGAGAAGCTCCTTAGTACCGCGGGATCCATTCCTACATCCATTTTGAGAGGCAGACATGATACAGTTACTATCAATATGTGTGTTAATCTTAGCTCTCAAAATGGATGTAAGAACCTTATAGACCGTCGGTAAGCACGTGATCGGTCTATAATTTTTAGGTTCCGCAGTACTACCTGTTTTATGGAGCAGGTGGGTTATTCCAGTTGTAAGGAACTCGGGTAGCGAACCAGACTCCAAGGCTGCCTGGTATTGAGATGCCAAGCGAGCGTGCGACCTTTGTAGCCACTTTATCCAAAAATTGTGCAGCCCGTCCGGCCCTGGAGATTTCCAATTAGGCAACGGACGGACTGCACGGGCTACATCTTGGGGGCTGATAGTGATTGCCCCCATTTCTGTTATTGGATCGCACGCTCGCTCGATCTCCCGAGTCCAGTCGCCTTCGGTGTGACTGACAGGCACCGACCAGATGTTGCGCCAGAATGAACTCATGGCGTCATCATCCGGCAGACACGTGTCAGTCACACCTTGTTCCGGTCGCTCCCAAGTCCTATATACCCACCTTTCATTACTCCGGAATGTGCGATTCTGGGTGTATCGCTCCACCCGCCGCTTATACCTACGGATGCGGTTTGCCCATGCATACACCTTCTGCTTCAGGAAGTCGATGCGCTCTGTGACACGGGACATATAGTCTCGGGAGCTGACTTCAGTCCCCGAAAAAGCCCGTCTCACAAAGCGCATCACTCTTGGGCGAGTGTTGCCCTCCCTGAAGCAGATTAGTTTGCCGATGAGTGCTCTGGCCCCACCAATACGACACTCGATCCTGCGCTGCCAAGCCGGCACGGCTGGTTTTGGTCGTGTAGCTCTGTCATTAGGGAATTTGACGTGAGCTACACGACATGCCGCTACAGCCGCGCAGTACATCATCGAGTGTGTGTCGGTGAGGTCTTCGCAGTTATCAAAATAATTTAATAACTGCGAATCCAGAGCAGCCACCAGCGCCTTATTCCTATTATGCATGGGCAAACGAGGCAAGCGTGGCCTAAGTTCGGGTGGCATGTTGCGATATTCCCGAATAGCACACTCCAAAGCACTCCTCAATTCGTCATTGCAATGGGTACTTACGTTTGTAACCATGTCACAACACTCCTCGTCAGCGTGGTTAGGAGCATGGTTAGACGGTGGTACCAACACTGGTACCACAGTCTGCGACGGAGGGGCAATGACATGGCTACCCATTTCAGTTCGGAGGCGATCAAGTACAGTATCATCCAACATATGATTACGCTGGATGACCCGCACCTGATCCGACAGTCGTTGGGCCGAAACGTTGACGGCTGGCTCAAGCACCTGAAACAAAGAGAGCATCCGAACACGGTACGCGGTCAGGTTGTTACCTCCCTCTGTAGCCCCATAGTATGAGCGCATGACATTCTCGTTGATGGCTTGTGTCCATCGCATGCGCTTCACACTTCCGCCGGGAGCTGGGACCCTATCAGAGGCCGGTGGGCCTCGAGGTCCGAAGCTGCTCGGCGGCCGGCGTCCTCCCCGTCGACGCGCTGGTGGTGGTGTCGTCGGCGGCGAGAAGAACTCGTCGCTGGAGCTCGACGCAACTGCCGCGGCCGGTGTCACAGCGCTCACGGAGAGGCTGGATTCCGGCGGCAGCGATGCGGAGCTAAGCGACGAGGCCGGAGGTGGTGGGCGTGCTTTTTGTGCTGCGGCTCTCGTCAACATTTTTCTTTTCTCACTGGTCTATTCGTCGTCATTATTAACTTTTACTTCTCATTTTCACTATTGTTTTTTATTATTTATATGTTGTAGGTACTATAGTAGTTTTTGTACGGTCTTGAATGCATTTTTGGATGTTTAAAATATGATAATTTGTTGATGAAATTAATAAAATTTGCAGAGAAATTTTTTTCTGTCAGTGCAGTTGACAGTCGAGCCACATATATATATTATTATTATTATACTACGGACTATTTTTATACCCAGGGAAAACCCCTATTGTTTGTCTTGCAGTCGCCTTCTGTCGCGCTTTCTTAGGACCTGAGTCCAAAACCTGATTCAGCATAGCCAGACAACAATTTATAAATACAGAATGTTCTGTAAGTTCCAAAGTTCTAAGATTCGAGTTATTCCAAAATCTTGTGTAACCAAAATTTATTCACGTTGACAGCGTTAGAATTTGCCTCATAAAGGTCTTTCAACGTACAGAGGGGTTAGACAAAATACTTTTCTGTTGGGTAAGGTTAACGCTTACGCTTCGTGCAAAATGTATGGCAACGACATTACTGGTCGTGAGTCACGTGACAGTTCTTTCCGCAGGCAATGTCGTAGCCATACATTTTGCACGAAGCGTTAGCGTTCTTATAAAAGTAAGCATTATTTGGCTAAGGGGCAGGTGTTGTTGCACAGAGGACATGACAAGAGGTGAGGCACTGTTTGGGACGTAGCTCCGCTGAAAGGTTCTTCAATGAATGACAAATGCTCTTAAAGAGTCCCTTTTGGGTGGGAAATCATCAAATAACTTACGGAAGTACCCCTCTGCACCTCTAGCCAAATAACTTTTATAATAGCACTAACGCTAACGCTTCGTGCAAAATGTACCTATGGCAACGACATTACTGGGCGTGAGTCACGTGACAGTTCTCTCCGCAGGCTAGGGTGGTCTTCTTCGTCTTGTTGACATTTCCAATATTTATTAAGTTAAATGAGCTTTGAGTATAACAACGCCACAACGACAGCGATTTTTTTTAACCGATTTCGCAAAATCGAGGAGGTTCTACGTTCAACTGCATGATTTTTTAAAATTTTTATTTATGTGCGCTGATTTCTCTGTCAATTATGGACCGATTTTCAAAATTCTTTTTTTATCCGAAAAAATATATTCCAGAGGTGGTCTCATATAAATTTTATCGAAATAAATTCAGCGCTCCATGATAGTGGGGTTATCAATCGGGCGTAACTTTAATATTGACAAGTGACAACTAAAAAGTGAAAAATAAAAAACTCTTTTACAAAAAAAACAACCGACTTCCAAAAAAGAAAATACACTAAAAATTTAAAAAAAAAAACTTTAATTTCGGAAGTCGGTGTCAAAAAACGAAGAAATAAAATACAAACATCGACTTCCGAAATTAAATTTTCATATGGTGGGAAATATTCAAATAACATCTCCCGCTCCGCTTAGACTCTTAATGGCTTTAGTCATTACGTGTTCCTTCAGTTGCCTGTGCCAGAGCGATAGTGACTCCTTTCAGAAACCCTGGCAGAAAGAGGCACTATCTTTTTCTCATAAATGATTTTGCATTGGGTTACAATACTTTACTGGCCGTGGTCAATGCAATTAACTTACCGTCTCTCAAGCAACAGCTTCTTATAAACATCTATAGCTTCCTGGTAATGTGCCCTCAGGTAGTGAACCGAAGCCAAACATAGCTGGTCTTCTGGCACGTCCCGCAGTGTAGCATGTGCTTGCATCAGGGACTCCTCGTCTCCTAGCTTGTGTGCCAGGTGGAATTGGAGACGTGTCTGGAGAGGTATTGGAAGGGTTAACGCCTATATTTCCGTTTGAAGGAACTCCACTCGACTCGGTAGCCATGACAAGGGAAAAAAATTCTCGACGAATGTCAATAAATCACAAGCTATAACTTTAATTTTTTCGAGTGGAGCTGAAGAAGTATCGGGGTAAGTCACTTTTAGAGTACAGTAGAAGTAACGGTTAGAGAATGAATTCTAATACCTTCAAAGAACATTTCGGTGCTTCTTCAGCTGCTTCCTGTGATTCTTGATACATACCTGAAAGTGTTCAATGAAAATCAATTAAAAATTATAGAACATCATCATTTCATCATCATCATTCTCCTGCCCTTATCCGAATTTATTTGGGGTCAGCGCAACATGCCTTCTTCTTTCATATTTCTCTATTAGTCGTCATCTCTGTAGTCACCCCGTTTTTACCCATATCCTCCTTCATACAGTCCATCCATCGTTTTTTTGGCCTTCCCCTACTCTTATAGCGATCCACATCCACACACAAGACTTTCCTCACGACATTTTCTTCATTCCTCCGCATAACATTACATACCTTGATACATACCACGACAACCCGCAATAAAAAGAAAAAAAAAAAAAAAAAATTACTTAAAAATTATAGAACACCGTTAACTATTAATGCTGAACTTTACTTCTGTCAGCAGAACTTGTGACTTGATGGTTCTGAAAGTCTAAATAATATTTTCAAGATACCTACTGCTAGCATTGAGGAGCTCGTGGCTAAAGTAATAACGGCCGCACGGGTCGATCCATCAGGTTAAGCTACGCTTGCCGGGGTTGGTCCATGGATGGGTGACCATCTTTACATACCGAGACTCCTCCGTATCTCCGACAGCACGTTAAGCCGTTGGTCCCAGCTATCAATCGTGGATCTTTGACAGTCGTTACGGGTCGTCGGAAACCCGAAAGTCTGACAATCAGTCTTACCAAGAGGTATACTATTACCGAGTAACCGGGTTGTGGAGGTCAGATAGGCAGTCGCTCCATGTAAAATACTGCTATTGAGCTGCATCCGGTTAGACTTGCTAGGCAGATTGACTGCTAGCATTGCGTCGTTCTCAACAAGACCAACACCATCTTTCCTGTGATAATTCGGTTGGCGGACAATGTCCACTCTCTGAGCGCTCGCCTGCGTTAAATTGAGCAGGTCAGAAGTGCCTAAACCCTGCTACCAGCTTTACTGAATGGCATATGTCCTTCATTACGTGACAGTCTTGTTTGGCTACCGAAAAAAGTTCCACAAACCTAAATAGAAGTAGCACACAGCGATATCCATGGCGATGTAGTCAGAAACGCGGGCGTCCAGATTCTCCCTGGTCTTCACTTGCAGGTACATGTCCAGCGAGCGCCGGTACTCGCCCAGGTGGAACCAGCACCAGGCGCTCCACACGTCCGGCCACACGTCTGCGTTACCCTCGTGTTTGAGGAACTGGGGGAAGTGATTAAATAGTTAGAAAGGCTGCCTGGTCTAGGTAGCCATCTGGTAGGTTCAATCCATAAGTTGCGATAGAAAATTCAAAGGATAAATTTATTCATTGGCATCCGTAGTCTTTAGTCTGAGATTGGAGCCTTTTTGCCCTATCACAGGATTGGTTGAATATTTTTTTTTTCTTTCTTTCTATAATTTGGACTTCATAACCGACAAAATGAGGGTGAAATAAACACTTCTTAGGAGAATAGAGGCTCAATAGATGAATAGAATATACTTATTGTAACACAGCTCATACAACGTTTCTAATTCCATGGGTACAATGAGTGGATATCGCTGATAGCGATGCAGCGATAATGTCTGGAGATTTTGGGATAACTTGGTTACAACTACAGTCCTTCACTCACTACAAGCATGCTGAGCATTTTATTTATTTTATAAGATTTTCCACCACTGAGCATATTAAGGCGCAGTTACACGACTTCTAATGGTTTTTAATTGAACTTGACGTCTAAATGACTAGTCTTATTTCATTGAAAAAAATAAACTTACCTATGTTACTCTAGATATGTAATTTTAGTTTTATAACTTATTGGAATTAATTTGTAAAGTTATGTCCAACGCGGATAAAAAATTGAGAATCAAGCAAAAACTATAAAACGTATTTTTATGAAATCTTTACCATTTTAAAGATCATTTAATTATGTATATTTTAGTATACGTGTTTTAGTATAATACTTGTTATTTTATGTATAATAAATTAATAATGCTAATTCTAATTTCGGACAGCGCTCTTTGATGGGCGAGTCCTATTACTGGGTGGACGTACGACCCGTTACGTGAGCTCAGCACAGAACACGCAAGCTAACCAGTCAAGGTCATTGGCAGTTAATAGCGCCTGGCGTGTAGAGCCGCCAAGTGGCGCCCTCATTAAATAAAAAGTCGTAGCAAAGCGTAGAAAATAAAGATTAAAAAGCCTATGTAGTAAGCAAAAGTGTCAAAAACGGCCGTTTTTGGTACTTTTGCTTACTACTTTGGATACGAAACATTTTGAGTCCTGTTTCAACAACGTAAAAATACCTTAAGCTCTTTGTAACAAACGCAACCTAGGATTCTATGCTATGATACGAATTTTTATTCAATGAGGGCGCCACTTACGGGGAGGTAGGCCCTTAATTATGCCAGTTCCCACCCTTCTACACCTGTTTCATCCAGGTTCGATCCCAGTACCTTCTCTGCCAGGCTTATTTTATTATAACTACTAGCTTCTGCCAGCGGCTTCGCCCGCGTGGTTTTAGTACTTCCCCTCATTATAAATTATAGCCTATGTGTTATTCCGATGTATAAGCAATATTACTGTTAAGTTTCATCAAAATCCGTTCAATACTTTTTGCGTGAAAGAGTAACAAGTACATCCTCACAAACTTTCACTTTTATAATATAAGTAGGAAGTACCGAAGCCATTTCATTTAGAACACTAAGGCTGTATAGGGTGTAAGGCAAAGACTTCCGAAAACAGAGACATGTGATAAGGCTAGTGATTCTTGATAGGATACCATCAAAAAATCTGTTTTTGTATCAGCTGACGTTCGCGCACGAGTTCAAAATCCACGCGAAGCCGACGTAGAGCGAAAAGTTACTGGAATCCGTTTGTAAATGCAGGTTCTATATTATAATCTACGTTCTGGCTTCGGAAGCATTCCCCTTACACCCTGTATATGATGATGATAAATAAGTGAGTTCGAAACGGCTTACTTTCATGCAGCACTGCTCATTTAACATTTCCTATGGCCTATCTCAAAAGAAAAGTGCATTTATGGGATAAAAAGAAGCCTATGCCACTCGGTACTTCCTATCACAGAAATTATTTTCGTAATTAGACCTTTATGTATTTTTCATCGAGGGGACGATGAAGTACCTGGGACTCGTCCTTGACAGCCGGTGGAACTTCGTCGAGCATTTTCGACGTTTGGCTCCCAGACTGGACAGGGCTGGGGCTGCTTTGAGGCGGCCCCTGCCCAATCTGAGGGGGCCAAACGCCTCCTGCCGGAGGCTCTACGCGGGGATCATGCGGTCCATGGCCCTTTACGGAGCACCGGTGTGGGCGCGTTCGCTAGGCAGCGATCGACTCGCCGTCTGAACGCGTCCCAAAGGGTCATGGCGATCCGTATGTTCCGAGGATACCGTACGATGTCCTGCGAGGGGGCGAGCCTCCTTGCCGGATTATCGCCTTGGGATCTGGAGGCAAAAATCCTCGCGAACCTCTATGAGGAGCGCGAGGAGGCGAAACGCCGGAGAGAAACTCCGCTGCCGCGACATCGCTCCCTCCGCTCTTTCCACATTTCGCTAGTCAGCGTTTCCTCTTTCCAGTTTTGGCGAAATCCTGCCATATCCTACGTGGCCTGGCGTGATCCCGTCTCGCTGTGTCAAGCACTGTACTGTTTTAACAGCGCCATTTAAGGCGCAGTTATACGACTTTTAATGGTTTTTAATTGAACATCACGTCTAAACGACTACACTAATTTCTTTAAAAAAATATATGTTACTCTAGACAATTTTTGTCGTAAGTTGATCTGAGAATAGTTGAAATTATATTTTTATAACATAGTGTAATTAGTTTGTAAAATTATGTCTAACGCGGATAAAAAATTGAGAATCAAGCAAAAACTATAAAACGTATTTTTATGAAACCTTCACCATTTTAAAGATCATTTAATTATTTATAATTTAGTCTAAGTGTTTTAGTTCAAGACTTGTTGTTTTATGTGTAATAAATTAATAATGCGTCTAATTTCGGACAACGCTCTTTGATGGGCGAGTCCTATTACTGGGTGGACGTACGAAGACGCGTTACGTGAGCTCAGCACAGAACACGCAAGCTAACCACTCAAGTTAGCAGTTAATACACCTATCTTGGTAAATTACCTACAATTATGTATCTTCATTTTATCTTATAAGTTTTAATTTAGATGATACTGAAACGAACCACACACGTCACGTAGGTAGGTACTAACCTCAAGCATAGTAAGAGCGCCGACATAGTCCCTCTTCTGTAGAAAGTCTTCTAGCTCTGGGAAGCTTTTCTTAGCGGAACCGCTGCCAATATTTGTCCTGTTTTCAGTCGCTGGTTTTGATCGAGATAGAATCTAAAATGAAATAAATTTACAGCATTTTTATACTACGGTGCAAATTGTGAAAAATAGAGATTTCAAGAAGTCGTTTGATCAAATATTCTTCTTCCAATATAATATTAGTAATGCATAGGTACCATATTTATTGATTCTTATTTATTGATTGTTAATCACCACATCAAATATTTTAACCATAAATAAAATTGTTTACTTTGTCGCCACCATGCCATGCGGCCAAAGAGTATAATACAAAGAGTATAATAATAATACGGGACCATGCAGCGATCCCGCGTTTTTGTTGACATAACGTTGCTATGACAACTCTTTACCCAAGGAGGTTCGATATCCAAACACACGATGCCATAAAATCATTAAAAATAAAAACAACGGTTGCCTAGCAACATTTTAACTTCATTGTCAATTTTTTTGATTTTTACTTATCATTTTCAATTGTGTGCTTGAGATATACATTGTTTTTTAAAGTTTTGCTCGAAAGTAGGTAATCGAAAAGCGACAAGCAATGTCGGAGACTGGGAAGTCAGGGTCTTCGATGGCCTGCGTTTGTACCGAGGACAGTACGACTGAGGCGTCCAATCTGAGTGTGAGCTGCGATTGTCCCCGGGATCACATCGGTATCGTCATCCATGAGGAGACATGCCTTTTGTACAGGCATGAGACGATGGTGTATGATGTTAGTTACCTACATCACTAAATGTTTTCTATTCTTTTTCGTAGAATTTATCTGTGGTAGAATGTCCAACTTGTAAGCCAGGTGCAAAGCAAGCCAGGGGGTTACTGCTCAGTAGTAGCACAAATTCCCAGTATAATCTTCAGTTTTTCCAACCAGAAAAATGTTTGGAAAACAGGAAGTTACGAGTATGCTCATTGGAGGTTAGTTTGGTATCTAAGGCCTGACTAAGGAAAATCTTTCTTTCTTTCTAGAAAATCTTTAACCTTTCATAGTCTAAGATCTTTACAATGCAAAAAACAAAATTCATTTCATCATTATTTAAATCCATGCAGCAGGCATGCACAGCTCTTCTCCATCTTCTGCCATACTTCCTGTTCCTCATACAGATGTTGCCCGAGACTTTGACAATGCGTTTTTGGACGGCCCTGCTTTCTTTGACCTAACCTTGGCCACCATTCGGTCGAAGGTTGATTACTTCGGCAACTTTTGCGTCTAGCCAGATGCTAACTCAATCGAAATTCACCAATCTTATGGTGCGTGACAAGGGGGCAAAATTGTTCACGTACGAACGTAGCGTGGGTGCACCCTTTCCCCGCACCATTTTATTTTTTTTATTGTTGATAGGCACGCGTTTGACTACTATTTCACCTGATGGTAAGCGATGATGTGGTCGAAGATGGAGCACGCTTGCCTAGAAGTAACCTATTCACTCTTGACTTATAGACTCCCTGGTTGTAGCTATCAGGAAACACAGACTCCGGCAGAGAATTCGGTTTTCCTAGCTGTACCCATAATGAATGTGTTTTAAAAACGTTTTGTGCGTCTGGATGGGATGTTCACCATGTATCGGTGGCACATCACCATACGTCTTTTGGTCCGATGATGAAATGGGCTTGGCGGAACCAAATTATGTAATTCCGTCGCACGCTCCCCAAAATGATTGACATCATTCAAACACCTAATGATGTGTTTCGTTCTAGGACTCGACTTGCGTATGCGAGCCAACACACGATGATGAAGAGATCTGCCCCTGTGTGTGCGGCTGTCCGGTCGGCCAGTGCCGCTGCAATAAGTCCGGCAGGGAAGCTCTGGACAAGTAAATAGATACCTTAGAAATTCTCTTCGGTAAAATTATCCTTGGATCAATTAACACGTTTAACACTTTGCACTTGCACGTTTCCTTGTAGAGCGGTTCATATAGCGGCCGGATCTTAATAGAGAGCGTTTCTGGTCTGGCCTTGTACATACATAGTTATTCCCACCATAATTTTGTGAGATCTGATGCTACCCTAACGCTTTGATGAAACCCACGCTATCTAGCGCGTTACAAGTCGATTGGCGTTTAACTATTTTGTATACCTACTGCAACAGTGATGCTTTGTTAAGTGATGTGTACTGCTGCAGTCCAATGATACATTAACGATTTAAGTTCTAAAGTGGTTCATAATTAATAAATTTATTGGTTTTTAATTCAGATGGCGCGCCCAGCATGACATCGGCGCGATGCCGGCGGTACTGGAGTCATCGCACCCGCTCATGCAGAAGTTCCAGGAGACGCTCAAGCAGTTCCTCATCAAGGAGAACGCGCTCGCCGAGGAGGAGATACTCAATCTGGTAAACTGACGTTGTCTTTTTGAGAGGAATCTCAAGAAGTTCATTATCAGAGCTGCCTAGCCTTTTCGTATCTATGTTGGGGTCGGCTTGCCAGGTGCAGTGGAATATCAGTACTAGAGCGACTGTCCATTTGACCCAGTAATGTACCTACAGTGCCAAACATGGAGATTTGTGCCTATCATGAATATATCTATGCAACAATTTTTTTAGCTACCTACTAACTATTTTTTGCAAAAAATTATTATGTTGTGGTTGGGTAATTTGTGATACCCTTTGGTAAGACTAGTTGTCAGACTTTCTGACCTCTGATTGTCCCTTACGAGGAAAAGAAGAGTAATAAGCGTGCTCCATCGTTGACCAAATCATCGCTTACCATCAGATGAGGTAGTGGTCCAACGCGAGCCTTTGATTGATTTCGATTTCTGATTTCTTTTTTAAAAAACGTTGCCCCACACTAGGAATTACTCCTGTATCGTGGGTGCGTTTACAAACATATAAACTCACATACACAAGACACCCAGACCCGGAACAACTATCTGTAGGCCATACAAATATTTGTTCCGTGCGGGGATCGAACCCGCGACACGCAGCGCAGCAGCCGAAACGCTCAACCACTGCGCCAACCGTGCTGTCAAAGCCTTTATAAATTAAAAAGTAGGTACATCACAATATATGGTTTTCGATTATTTAATTTTATGATGACGAGCCTGTTTCTGGGTATGCGTAAAGCTATATAAAGTTATCTTAATGACTAGGTACACTATAATCTTCATTTTCCTCATCCAGCCAAAAATTACCAGGTCTTTCTTCTCTAACAGCGTGAAGACCTAAAGCAGAGCAAGGTGCAATACGACAGGGACCTGGAGTCTATCTACAGGAGCGACCATGACACCAATTCGCAAAGGGTACGTGTATCATGGCGATGCTCAGTTTTGTTATAATCTTTTCGGCTTCATTGCTCAATAAACTGTTTTTATTATGTTTACGGATAAAGTGCCCGTTGGAGTTACAAGGTGAATACTGTAAGAACCCTAGCCCTCCTGTGGCTATAGGGCTCTTTCCTCAGAAACACGTCGACGTTAACGGGGGCGGCGCGTAGCACTCCAACTCGTTGGCACGGTGCGAGAGGACTGTGTGGATGGGATCTACGAGTATCTACGGGGCGCTTGATTAATAGAGCTGAGGGCGACTATAATTAACTATATTCATCAAAATATTTCAGAACACCATTTTAGCCCACACGTTCGGGCTTGCGGATCCCTAAACTCTCTCTGACACACCCGTCAAGCCTAACCTTTCTTCGAATTTAATTTCAAACGGCTTTTCAAGAGTTTCTAGAAACTTCCAACCTGCCAGTCGGCAACATAAGGTTGCCAACATAAGGTTGTCACAATAATGATTAAGATATGAAGGATATTATAACTAATTGGGTGTGTCTCCGTACTGGTGGCGCACCAAAGTTCCAGGACCCGAAGGGTCCAAACTGCCCTATTGCTGTCACTCACGTATCCGTCTGTCCTTCTGTCCGTCTGTCTGTCTGTCCGTCGTCTGTCACAAAATTTTGCTCCGAAGAATTTTTTAACTTCCCATTGACATAATATGAACTTTAATTTTGGTGATAATGTTTATTATTACGTATATTTTACTAACAAATACCAATATATTTGATTTTTTCTTTGATAATTTCCTCATTTGGTACGGAACCCTAAATGTGCGAAGTCCGGCTCGTACTTGACGAGTATTTAGTATTTGGTCCAAGAGCGAGCCTAGCGAGGTCATGAACTTAGTGGCACCCCTTTTGTTTTTTTTGTGGAGTGGGAAATCAACCAATGACATCTCCCGCTCTGGGTGGAGCGGGAGGGCGTGGCAGGCTTAAGTCTTGTCTTGATCAAGTCTTGCAGGGTTCAGTCTTGGTCTTGGTCTTGCTACAATAAGGTGGTCTTGGTCTTGGTCTTGCGAAAATGCAAGAATAAGACCAAGACTGCAAGACCAAGACCGATTTTGGGCAACACTAATTTCAACTGTTTTGTTATTACAGATGAGCTAGCCAAGTGGTTAGTTCTAGTGATTCGTATGCTTGTGATTGCTAGTTCAAATCTAGCTTGCACACTTTTTTTACTTTTTGAATTTTTTGAGAGTTGTTTAGAAGATTTCTATGCAATAAAGCGATAAAGAGGAAGGTTTGTACCGTGTATATCATTTACACCCGTGCGGAGTCGGGGCACGTCGCTAGTAAGGTTTATATTAAGGTTCTAAATTATGATTTATAAATTTTACATATGTGGTCCCAAGCCCTGTATGGACTAAATGTATATCAGGCTTCTAGAAGTACTTAAGTCAAGATAACAAGTATCGACAGAATATAATCCGTAAGTAAGGTAGAAAAAAAATACAATAGACACAAATTCCAATTTTCACTTCGACCCAGTGAAAATTGGAATTTGTGTCAATTTAAACATGAAACTAAAAAGTCCGATCCGCTATTGCCTCTCTTCCAAGTGGAAGTGTATCTGGTAAATCAGAGAAACCACCCTCATTTTCAGTATAGAGCTAAGGAATTATGCCGTGCCGTGGGTTGCTGTTATGTTGTGTTGTGAGTTAAGGAGTTATGTCGTTTTGTCGTAGGTACTGATAGAGGAATATGAAGCAACTTTAGCGCAACGCACTTTGGAGCGGGAAGACGCTGACAAACGTGCCAGAGAGTCCAACGAGAAGCAAAAGAAAGCAAGGGCTAAGCTAGACGAGGATATAGTTAGAGGTAAGTGTACTACTTAACCATAACTATGAACATTCATAAATGGGTATGTCGCTAATCATGAGAACCAAATTCCAACAGTTGTTGCGGTCTTTTAGTCGCATGATCACTACCTAGATATAACCAGCAGACTACAAAGCAAAAGTGAACAGCCAAGTTCTGGGCACGCACTTTTCATGATAGGTCCCAACGGTTCTCATATTTATGAGCAGTTTTCCAATCAATAATAATAAAAAGAAACTACCTTATGATAGTAAAACATGCTAAATGTGATGATTCTTCTGTCACAGTTATTTAAAAAAAAAAGTTTTTTACAAAAAAAACAACCGACTTCGTTTGTTTGTATTTTACTTCTTCGTTATTTGACACCGACTTCCGAAATTAGTTATTTTTTATTTTTTAGTGTATTTTTTTTTTGGAAGTCGGTTGTTTTTTTTGTAAAAAAGTTTTTTATTTTTCACTTTTTAGTTGTTATACCCCCGAACTAAAAACCCCAATAACATGGAACGTGGAATTTAAACATTTGGAGAACACCAAAATGTCATCGAGGTATGCGTATTTTTCGTTATTGTTCAGTTTCTCAAAAAGCACTGAAGCAATTTCGATAAAATTTATATGGGACCACTTCGGGAGAATATACTTTCGGATAAAAAAGAATTTTGAAAATCGGTCCACAACTGACAGAGAAATCGGCGGACATACATAAAAAAAAAAAACATACATACAGTCGAACATAGAACCTCCTCCTTTTTCGAAAGTCGGTTAAAAACTATCATATCGCCCGCGACTTCATCCGCGTGGATTTAAATAATTACAGCTTATGACACTCGCAAATAACTTGGCTTTCTATTGGTAAAAGAAATTTCTAAATCGTTTCAGTAGATCCAGAGATTACCCCCAACAACCTCATAAACTTTACCTCTTATATAAGTATAGATGAAAATTCATAACATTTATGGTTATTTTATAAACTTGTTCTGCGGCGCATCTTTGTCATTTAGTTCCGTTACCATATGGCCGTCTGGCTAAAATATTTCTGTCTAAAAACTTGTTTTAAACATTTTACCCATTTTACACATATATTCCATTTAATTTTCCGTCCTCAGAACGCGAAGCCACAGAAGAGATGGAAGCTCTGGCTGCACTGTGCCGGCAGCTGGAGGCGTGGCGCGACGAGACCGACACGGATCTGACCGTCAGCCAGCGCGTGTCTGACAAGATGCGGGCGGAGAAGCAGGCCCTCGCTGATGAAAAGAGGCAGCTGGTAGGACATAGCTTCTTCTGACTTATCTACTAATAGTTATAAAGGGGAGGCCATTGCTCAGTTGCGTGACAAGACTGCTTTGGATCTGACTGTCACTCTGGGTATGACTGACAATATGAGGGCAGAGAAATGAGCTCTCGCTGACGAGTAGAGGCACTCAGTTGTAGTTCTGCTTCCTTTATACAAGGGATGGGGAGCTTTGGATTGAAGTGAGGCGTGATGCGAAAGCGACACGCATCTGTCTGTCAGTCAGCCATAACCGATAAGATAAAAGCAGAGCAGCAAGCCCTCGTTGATGAGAAGAGGCAACGGGTACGGCATTGACTGGATTTCTAGTAGTACTGATTTTTCACATGGAATGGAAAGAAAAGAAAAGAATGAAAAAATATTTATTTTGCACAGATTACAAAACGCACATTAATTTGGAATGGCGGTAGGTTGTAGTTCTTGATAAAAGAACGCATCCGGTAGGTAACTCAATACGACCTTATCTGCCAGTTTATCCGCTCTCACCATTGATTTTGATAGTATTATGGGCCGGAAAACAGAATTCGGTGATATAAGCCCCAAACTACTTTTTGCTTTTTCCTACGACATTACTTCCGTGATTTTCCAGGTGTAAAAGTTGGCCTTTGGCACTCAGCCAGCGTTAGTGTTTTTTTTTTTACACACTTATATTAGCTGCACTTGTAATTTTAACTATGTATACAAATCTTAGAAGTTAAATTTGACTCATTTCCCGGTTTCTGATTAAGCTGAAATTTTGCGTACATGTTTAGTTTGAATGACAATGCATATTTGAAGACAATGTTAGTTATAGAAGTGACGTTATTCTAAATCCAATATGGCGGACTACCAAAGATGGCGGACTTATGTTGTATGCATTCCCATGATATGGGTACCAAATGAAAGAGTTTGCTGAGAAGAACACGAACAATAAAAAGTGTGTTTTTTAGTTTTTTTATACAACAGTAAATTATTCTGCCAGATTTTACTTCCAACAAACAAACAATTTCAACTCTTTATATTGCTATTTTTCTATTTTTAACCGACTTTCGAAAAAGGAGGAGGTTCTATGTTCGACTGTATGTATGTTTTTTTTTTTTTTTTATGTATGTCCGCGCATTTCTCCGTCAGTTGTGAACCGATTTTCAAAATTATTTTTTTATCCGAAAGAATATACTCCCGAAGTGGTCCCATATAAATTTTATCGAAATTGCTTTAGCGCTTTTTGAGAAACTGAACAAAAACGAAAAATACGCATATCTTGATGACGTTTTTATGTTCTCCAAATGTTTAAATTCCACGTTCCATGTTATTGGGGTTTTTAGTTTTGGGGTATAACAACTAAAAAGCGAAAAATAAAAAACTTTTTTACAAAAAAAACAACCGACTTCCAAAAAAAAATACACTAAAAATTAAAAAATAACTTTAATTTCGGAAGTCGGTGTCAAATATGGAAGGAATAAAATACAAACACGGTTGTTTTTTTTTGTAAAAAAGTTTTTTTTTCTTTCCATAGCTCTAATAGCATGTGTTAATGGTGTTGATTCTGTTGTGCACAAACTAAACTTAATTTAGGCTATTGCTATCTTTTTCTCTCTAATAAAACAAGAAAGAGACGGACGTAAATTAGAGCTGTCAAATTTAGTTTGAACTAATATTTCCATACAAATTAAGAGTACACGTAAAAACATGTCGTCTAAAAACACGGCGAAGCGCAAGGCGTAAACTAGTTTGACATCTCTAACTTAGTGCATAGCTATAGCCGTCCTTTTCTCGCACTACCTTCTAATAAAGGAAAGCAATTCTCTAATTTTAGTTTAGATATTGAACAAGAGAATCCGTGCCATTATCTTATTTTTTTTTTATTTATAAAACGTTAGGAATTACTCCTATATCGTGGGTGCATTCACACCCACACACAGCACACAGACCCGGAACAACTATCTGCAGGTCATACAATATTTGTTCCATGCGGGAATCAAACCCGAGACACGCAAAGCAGCAGCCGAACGCTCAACCACTGCGCCAACCGTGTCGTCAAAATGGGTCATCTCATGTTCCTAACCTCAAAAGGGCAAAAATAAATCAAAAATCAAAAGTGTTTTTTTTTTTTTTCAGGACATGTTTCTGTTTGGTCTGAACAATGAAGTGTGGAAGCTGGAGTCCAAACTGGAGATGTTCAAGAAACAACTGGAGATCAAGAATCACGAGATGGAGAAAGTCAACGATAAGGTAATATACCTACTGATGCTGCAAAAGTGAGCGTGCCCACCGTCGTCGCCTTTCATTTGCTGTCCACCGCTTTGAACCACCACTCCACTGCGCACAGGATGTTGGAAAGTAGCAGATTCTGAACTACTTTGTGGTTGTGGTGCTCCATTGGTTTATTGGTGCAAGGCGTTCCAATGTGATTTAAGAGGGAACAGGGCCTGCGAAGAATTTAAAGAAACTACTGCCGCCCGTCGTGCTTCCTCAAGCCTGCCCTGTAAAGTGCGACAGAGACAGCTGCAATTCAGACCAATTTTATCACAAAAAATGTTGACGAGATCGACGTTTCGTATTCCCCTTTTTTCTCCTCGAAAACTGAGCCGATTCAATTATTTTTGGCACAAAAGTTTGAAGAAAGAGTATGTCTAGGTTCCTATTAAATGTTTTATGTTAAAAACTCTTCGATTTTGTGTGGTAGTCTTCTTATCACGACGGTAAAAATGAGCCATTTTTTGTAATTTTTGGAGGGTCACATTTTCTTTACTTATTAGTTCTGAAAAAAGGAAATGTCAGGGACGTGTCTACAGCAGACCTTGACTTTATAAAAAAAAAACTTGCTCTAGAGGCATTATCCAGGAATAAAAAAGGGGAATACTTTTGTATGGAGAATCGCAGCCCCTGTTCCCTCTTAAGAGTTCGATTAATAATAATAATAATAATGACGTCGTACTTGATCGACTACGCCTCGAATCACGGAGTAGCCGTGTCTCACCTATTTCGCCACCGGCCGCGGTGCAACTGCAACCCAGTGCTTCACCGCGACCCGACCACGTTGGTGAGGATGATGATGACGCGGCTATATCCGTGAGTACTCAATGCAATGAACGATTGAGGAGCGCTTTGGAGGATGCTTTCCGGGAGTACCGCTCCACACCACCTGGGCTTAGACCTCGTCTACCTCGTTTGCCCATGCATAAGAAAAATAAGGCGCTGGTGTGTGCTCTAGATTCGCAGCTATCAAATTGTTTTGATAGCAGCAAAGACCTTGCCGATATCCAGTCAATCTTATACTGCGCAGCTGCAGCAGCATGTCGTGTAGCTCACGTCAAGTTCACCAATTGTGACAGAGCTACACAACCTGCTGTACCAGCTTGGCAGTGTAGAATTGAGCGTCGTATCGGTGAGGCTAGAGCACTCATCGGCAAGCTTATCTGCTTCAGGGAGGGCAACACTCGCCCTAGGGTGATGCGTTTCGTGAGGCGGGCGTTCTCGGGGACTGATATTAGTGCCCGAGATTATCTGACCCGCGTCACAGAGCGTATTGACTTCCTGAAGCAGAAGGTCTATGCATGGGCAAATCGTATTCGTCGGTACAAGCGGCGAATGGAGCGGTACACTCAGAATCGCACTTTCCAAAGCAACGAAAGGTGGGTTTATAGGGCTTGGGAGCGACCGGACCAAGGTGTATCTGATAGGCATCTACCGGATGATGACGCTATGAGTTCATTCTGGCGCAGCATCTGGTCGGTGCCTGTCAGGCACACCGAGGGTGATTGGACTCGAGAGGTCGAGCGTGCGTGCGACCTTATACCAGAAATGGGGGCAATTACCATCAGCCCCCAAGATGTAGCTCGTGCAGTCCGTCCGTTGCCTAACTGGAAATCTTCAGGGCCGGACGGGCTGCACAATTTCTGGATTAAATGGTTCCAAAGGTCGCACGCTCGCTTGGCAGCTCAGTTCCAGTCTGCCTTAGAGTCAGGGTCGCTGCCCCAGTTTCTTACGACAGGAATAACCCACCTGCTCCATAAATCAGGTAGTACTGCGGAACCTAAGAATTATAGACCGATCACGTGTTTTTTTTTTTTTTTTTTTTTATGCACCCGTCATACAGGGTGTTGCGTGTTTCCCCGACGTGTATGATCAGAGTCTTTTTCTTACATTTTATTAATATAATTATCGGTATAGTTTTTCTTACCTTATTCTAGTTTACATTTATTTTAGATTTCTTAAATTTCTTCTTTAATTAGTTCTTATATTACTTACAACATGTGTTTTTCACTCTAACTTATGACGTAGATTACTTATCAAAATATTCAACAATATTTGAAAGTACATCTTTTATGCTTTGTTCCTTTTTATTACTTTGGCCGCTATTTCCTTGCAGTATTTTAAGAACTTTGGTCTAATTTGTTTGTTTTGCATTAATTTTGGTATTGTTTCTAAATTTATTTTAACATCAGTTTCTATCTCAAAATTATATTTTTCTTTTCCAAATATGGGACATTCCAAGAGTATATGCGGTACGCTTTCTTTTTTATCCGGGTCACAGGGACACGCCGGGCTCTCCTTGCACTTGAAACGGTTCAAATACTCGGAGAACCCGCCATGTCCCGTCAATACTTGTGTTAACAGGGGATCAACTTTAAGTTTTCGCACTATATTATACGCCACAGTTGCGTCAGGAAGGAACATCCTTGTGGTTGATGCAGTTTCCCCAGATCGGTATCTCGAATTCCATTCGTCAAGCGAGTCCATTCGGATTTGTCGCCTGACGAATGAAACCGGGCACCGATCGTAGTCCGGTCTTGATTTTTTACCCCATGCTGCATCCTTTGCCAACTCGTCGGCCCTTTCGTTTCCCTCCAATCCCACATGTGCCTTTATCCAGAACAGTTGAAGCGTTTTACCGCAGTTAGTCATTTGACGGATGTTATTTCGGATTATAAAAGCCAGTGGATGGAGGGAAACGCCTCGAGTCACCGTTTCCAGGGCCGACCTGGAGTCGCAATATACCTCGACAACCGGATGTGTGCTTCAAGGCCAGCTCGGAGGCCTTTTGCAGAGCTAATAGTTCGGCCTGATAAACGGTGCAGAAATGGTGCAGCTAGAACTTTTGGGCTTTGGTTTCTGTCCCATTCTCCCAGAGGCATAGTGCTGCGCCAACTTTGCCTTCTATCTTACTACCATCTGTGTAAATTTTTGGGTAGCTGAGTCCTCTCTGGTCCATTTCTGCACCGTTCCTCACGCACTCGAACTCTATTCCTATCTGGTCTGCGGGATGTGACCGATCACGTGTTTACCGACGGTCTATAAAGTTCTTACATCCATTCTGAGAGCTAAAATTAACATCCATATTGATAAAAATCGTATCATATCAGCCTCCCAGAATGGATGTAGGAATGGGTCCCGTGGTACTAAGGAGCTGCTCCTCATCGATATTGCTATTAGCCAACAGGTTCGTCGTTCTCGAAGAGATCTGTCGACATGTTGGATAGATTACAAGAAGGCCTATGACTCGGTGCCACATACATGGCTCATGAGGGTGCTGGAGTTGTACAAAGTTGATGCAACTCTGCGCACCTTCCTGATGTCGTGTATGGGGCAGTGGAGTACAGTCCTTCACTATCCAGGATGTCGTCAGATACAGGAGAACAGCGAACCGATAAGGATCGAGCGTGGCATATTCCAGGGCGACAGTCTGAGTCTACTGTGGTTTTGTCTGGCCCTCAACCCTCTCAGTACATTACTGGAGGGTTCGGGACAAGGCTATCGGTTGAGAAGAGGTGGTCAGGTCATATCACACCTCCTTTACATGGATGATCTGAAACTCTTTGCCCCCAACAACTTGCAACTGATGAAGCTACTGAAGGTAACTGAAACCTTCAGTAGTGCCATCAGGATGGAGTTTGGTGTGGATAAATGTGCGGTCATGCATGTAAAGCGAGGGGAGATTGTGGAATCCGTGGGAACTCAACTCTCGGATTCCATAAACCTGAGATCCCTCCCTCCAACCGAAACCTATAAGTATTTGGGTATGTCGGAAGCGTTAGGTATCAATGTTACTGACATGAAGCAATCGTTGAAGGAGCACTTCTTTGGCCGCCTGAAGAAGGTATTTAATAGCCTTCTTTCGGGTGGAAACAAGGTGCGCGCTTTCAACGGTTGGGTCATGCCGGTATTGATGTACTCTTTCGGCGTACTCAAATGGACAGAACTTGACGCCCTGGATAGGCGTGTCCGTACACTGCTGACTGCATTTCGAATGCATCACCCACGTTCGTCGGTGATGAGACTGTATATCCCGCGGAGTGTGGAGGCCGTGGCTTTTTAAATGCTAAGACCCTCCACAACCGCGAGGTATGCCGTTTAAGGGAATATTTCCTAGCTGCTGACGTGGCTATGCATCGAGATCTAGTGGCGGTGGACAAGAGCCTTACTCCACTCTCCTTGGCTAACGAGAACTGGCGCAAACCTCTAGTGCTTGACACTAACGATCGCAGAGAAGTATGGCAGAGTAAGGAACTTCACGGACGCTTTTTCCGGGCCCTACATGGGCCCGATGTAGACCAACTAGCGTCCGTAGCCTGGCTGCGTGTCGGTGACCTCTTTGGGGAAACCGAAGGTTTTGTCTGTGCAATTATGGACGAAGTTATCATGACGAAAAACTACCGGAGATTTATTGTGAAGGACGGCACGGTTGAAATATGTCGGGCATGTCATCGTCCGGGAGAATCAATCCGCCACATAATCTCTGGTTGTTCTCGTCTAGCTAACGGTGAGTACTTGCATAGGCACAACCTCGTAGCCAGGATTATCTATCAGCAACTTGCTCTGAAATACTCTCTTGTGGAATCGGAAGTGCCTTACTACAGATATGCGCCCGACCCAGTTCTCGATAATGGTCATATCTCATTGTACTGGAATCGGTCCATCATCACTGACAGGACTATTGTAGCCAATTAGGCTGATATAGTGGTGGTGGACCGAATCGAGAGGCGTGCAATGATTGTTGACATTACCGTCCCACATGACGAGAACCTCGTGAAAGCCGAGAAAGATAAACAAATCAAGTATATTGACTTGGCTCGCGAGGTTGCCGACATGTGGGATGTGGACTCAGCGATCATTGTACCGATAGTCGTGTCAGCCAATGGCTTAATAGCCACGAGCCTCGACCAACACCTCAGGAGGCTCTCGTTAGGCGGCTGGATCAAGGGCTTGATTCAGAAAGCAGTGCTTCTGGACACGGCTCGCATAGTCAGGCGGTTCCTTTCTTCTGGAGCCCTGACCGCCGGTAGCTTGGACCCTGTTCCCGATACCGGTGGGATACTATTTTTTATATTTTTAAATGTTTTTTTTTATATTTTCTATTGAAATATTTAAAAATATAATTTATATGTTTACAGAGAAATAAACGGAATAATAATAAAGCCCATTTATTTCCAATCTACAAATAATAATTGTTATTACATGCATTAAAAAAATACTAAAAAATATGTAAAATAAGCTTTAAACGCTATCGCTGCTGTTTTCCATAAAGTTGATCGGAACCCCTTCTCGGGTATAGGCCTCCTCCAGCTTTTTCCAGACCTCTCTGTCTACTGCTTTCTTTCTCCATTTGCATCCTGCAAATGGAGAAAGAAAGAAAGCCTGCTTTTATATCTTCAATCCACCTTTTTCTTGGACGTCCGCTTCTTCTTTTTCCCGTTGGTCCTTCCCACCTAGTTGTCTCAAATGTCCATCTTTTGTCTGTGCATCTTCCTATATATCCTACCCACCGCCACTTCTGTTTTAGGGCATAGTCTAAGGCATCTCCATTGCTTTCTGGCATGTTACCAGTTTAGTTTTGATTTTTGTGTTATAAGTCCACGTTTGGCAACCATATGTGAGAGTAGGCAGAACACAGGTATCTAAGACGATTTTCTTTAGGTGGAGGGGAAATTCCCCTTTCAGGATTTCCTTCAGGGACCAAAACTTTTTCCAACTCATGTTAATACGGCGCTCGACCTCTTGTTCTTCATTGTTATCTTCGAAAGATATTTGTTTACCTAAATATACGTAGCTTTTCACATATTCAAGCGGCTCCCCATTTAGGTATATAGCATTAGCGTGGCTGTTTGTCAATACTTTCGTTTTGCTCTCGTTCATTACTAGGCCAACTTTTTCGCTTTCTTCGTTTAAAGTGTTTATCATTTCTTCTAGCTCTTTCCTCGTTTCAGCGAATAGGACAATATCGTTCGCGAATCTGAGGTGAGTAAGTCGGTATTGGTTGATTCTAATCCCTTCAGACTGCCAGTTGAGATTATCAAAAATAAGCTGTAATACTGTTATGAATAGCTTAGGTGAGAGGGGGTCTCCTTGTCTGACTCCTCTACAGATCGGTATATCAGGACCTCGTGTCTCTAGTTTGACTTGGCTTACGCTACCCTCGTAGATGCTTTTCAGTACCCTTATGTAGTTTTCGTTTATGTGATACTTATTCAATGCTTCCCAGATAGCATCATGAGAAATCGTGTCGAACGCTCTAAGTTCGATTAATAACAAACATTTATTTTGTGTTTTATTTAGCCGTTTATAGTCTGTGGAAATAATCCTACTAACTATAATTATAAATGCGAAAGTTTGGCAATTGATGAATGGATGTGTGTTACTCAATCACGCCAGAACGGCTGAACGGATCTCGATGATATTTGGCACAGAAATAGTAGTCAGGAATAGCACATAGTCTATTAGTAGGGGAAGTACCAATTCCAGAAATAGTCTCATCATATTTGTTTGAATTCAGAATTCGAGATTTTGCTACACATGACAAAGTTCAAATTTCATTGCATTTGCAACCCATACTTTTTAGGGCCTTTTTAATAAAAAAATCTTCACTTTTGCTATTTGAGTTGGTACCGATCAATTAAAATTATCTTTATAAGACATATCAGCTGTTTATCTGGAACTGCACGATACAGTCGCAAATCGTTATGCATCTGGTGTGTATTGAAGAATGGCTTTATGTTCAGGTGACAGCATACGCAGCTGAGCTGGAAGACCTGGAACTTGACAAGCGACGTCTGTGCAGTCTGTGGAACACTGTCATCGTGAACATCACGCAACGAGACAAGGTGTATGACTCCGTCAGGGATGATTATAGGTAAGACAAGCTTTCGAATTAATATACCTGAAAGGTACGATTTTAAAAAAAATCTTTCCATTAGGAATTACTCCTGTATCGTAAGTGCGTTTACAAATATGTAAACTTACATACACAAGACACCCAAAGCCGGAGCAACTATCTGTTGGCCATACAGATATTTGTTCCGTGCGGCAATTGAACCCGCAACACGCAGCGCAGCAGTCAATCGTTGAACCACTGCACCAACCGTGCCGCCATACTTTCCACGGGCTGGTTGCAGCCTGCCTTCTTAATATTAAGGAATGGAATGAGTAAGAGAGTTAAAACAGTCACAATATCCTATCGTTCCCCCCGGGAGCTACACTGCTGCCAAAATGTTTGCAACCAAGCCAGGGCAAAGAATCCGACTTAAGGAGACAAGTGTTGTGGAAGCGCGCTGGCCGGACCCCTGGCTCCAACCGGGCCGCACACTGTCTGCGATACGCAAAGCTAATCGAATAATCTACAAATGTTTTACAAGACTTACCCGAGGTTCCGAGGTCCTTCGTCCGGGGACCAACCTGGCTACATGTGTGTATGTAAGAGTTAAATGTGGTAGTGTAGTGCTTGTTCAGTAGGTATACCAGACTCTAAAGGTGACCCCAAAGGGCGCTGGTGATTCCAAACAGCGCGTGGTCTCTCGCGAACCAACCAAACTTGCAAGTATTTTCACTATTAATGTGACACAGATCTTCACACACAAGATGACAAGGGTTTTAAGGAACACGTGGTGATTTAACAATAAGTTACTTGTACCCTTGTAATTGGTACAGCAATCAGACCTGATCAAAGAAGGTAACCCACGCCAAGACACAAATCTACCAAAAGTCTCCACAAAGGCCTCCGTCGAGAGCGAGGTTACCAGCTCCAAGTGCACTGCCTTGGTTGACAGGCAGACAAACACACACAAATAAGCCTTAACAATTTTACTGTTGCGAAGGGTAGACGTCTTCATCGAAAAGGGACCAGCAAAGTCCATTCCGTCGTACTATCCGTAGCATCGTCTTTTGTAGTGCGTTTGGATAACATCATGCCGCAAAGAATTTCTCAGTACCAGCTTGGATTCTGGTAATAAACTCACTCCGATTACATGGTACCTACTTAAATATAATTATGGCAATGTAAGTGAAAAACAGTCCTGCTTCCTGCTTCGAGGAATAAAGGTTTAATTTTATAAACTGATTGTTTTGGCGCCCAGCGTGGGAATCCTAAATTGTAATTATTCTACCTACTTATGGCGAAAACAAGCGAGGAGAATAAGTTTTCTTAACTATCTTTGGCGCCCAACGTGGGTCACCAAAACTGTAGTGAAATCAATCACAAATTTATACTCGATCTAATGATGTAGTATTTTAAAATTCACAGATCACTACAAGATAGTTACCGCACGTTGGTTCAATCACTCGAAATCACTAAGAAGGTGTTGATGGAGGAGATGAATAAAGGCAAAGAGATCTCCATGAATAAGGATAAACTTGTCTACGATATTGAACATGCTACTAAGTTGTGTGAGTACATACTTATATATTGTCTTTCACATAATAGGTACCGGTGAAGTCAGGGTTACTTTGACCCTGGACCTTGGGCCAAAGTTATAACTTTGGCCCAAGCTCGTTAACCAATAGGAACACATTGTGTTTCTATTGGTTAACGAGCTTAGGCCAAAGTTTATAAACCCAGGACCAAAGTAACCTGTCTTTTGTACCACTAACAAAGTAAAAAATATTTCAAAATGGCTTCTATTAAATAAGTAGCAGGTATAAAGTCCTTGCGTCTAATTGAAGTTAACTTTTTAATAGTATTGATTATATATGGGCTGATTTCACCATTCGTTCTATAAACTAAGTTTTACTGAACTAAGCTTAGCGTAAAAATAAAAAAGATGGACATACGCTGTCGCGAGCTTTTTTTAGAACTTTAAAAGAAGAACAATTCCGTCATACATAATTTTTGCGTAACGTTAACCGTTTACGCAGTGCACGCAACTGAAGCTCTCAAAAGGATTTTTTTTCCCGTTTTTTGCACATTTTTCATTGATGCTCCGCTCCTGTTGGTTGCAGCGGGATGTTATATCGGGTGTAAAAAGACAGGAAGCCGAAAGCTACGTATTCTACCCATTACTTGGATATTTTTTTTTTCCACTAGACCATACCTGGGATACCACTGGTTCTGGAGATATTGAAGGTCAAAATCGCATTTTTTTTTTTACGAAAATGAATTCTAAGTGTTATTACTAAACTTTTTTCCGAACAAACATTATCTGAATTTTCGATTTTTTTTTTCAAAATTTCGAAATTATGAATTTGCAATTACGAAAACGCAATGAATATGAAACGTATCCGATAAATACCTACGTGGCTTAAAGTGAAGGGGCGGGGTTTAACTCCACATGTGTGTTACATTGCGCGGAATAAAAAATAGTTTTATTTTGCATACCTAAAAATAAATGTCGTTTCCCAGCAATAATTTTTGCACAAAACTGCTTTGTCAGACGTACAGTATGCATAGTTAACGGCTCTCTGATGTGTATTTTTACACCCTGTATAGCCTATAGGCTATACAGGGTGTAAAAATACACAAATTATTTCTGAATTGAATATTCCATTTATCGAGGAAGGCTATAGCCTTCCTCGATAAATGGAATATTCAATTCAGAAATAATTTTTCAATTCGATCCTGAAATTAGCGCGTTCAACCAAACAAACAAACTCTTCAGCTTTATAACTGGGCGTTTAGAATTGGTAAAATCAGCCCTAAGTTGATTTCAGAATGACTAGTAGGTTCTATTGAAAAATCAAACAGAACCTCATGTTTAGGTTTAAACTTATTTTTCCAAAATACATTGTACCTAATTATTTAGTTTAAATTTTTGCAAATTACGAACGCAATTTAGCATTATCGGGATCCCGAAGCCAAGGCATTTTTGCTCTTTGGTCAAGTTCTACATTGTTTGTTATTCACAGATGACACCGAGGAGACGAAGCGGCAGACTTTAGAAGCTCAGATCAGTCAGTTGTCGGAGTCCATCGAAATGACTGAAAGAGATCAGGAGATGATAAAATCAGTACGTATGGTTGAACTAATTTTATTTTTAACTGCATAAAGGACTTTCATCATAGTAATTTTCCATTGGGGAAGAGATCGTGGTCAAAAGTAGGCCTATTCCGTAATAAACAAAAACATCTTGAAAAACGGGTTTAACAAAACTTACAAAAAGTTCACAAATGCTAGGTTAAAAATGAAGTTTTGTTAAAGAGTATTCAGATAATACTGACTTTATTTCCCATTCCCCTCTTTTAGGAAAACCAAACAATGAACAACATACTGAAGAGCACTTGCAAGGAGCTGGACAGAAAGAATGACCTGAAGATAAAGCTGGAGAACCAGATCCTGCTGAATCTGCAGGACTGCCTGCTGAACGACAAGGCCGTGGAGTCCATGGCCAATGGCATCCGGAAGATGAGGGAGATGTCTAGAAAACAGGTGATTATTCAACTATTAAAAAGAATGAAGACCAAGCTGGAGCACGAACTTAATTGATGAGCGATAAAATTTATGTCAAGAACAACCTGATGATTTCAAGCTGTGGCTTGAGTATCATGGGCCTTATTTATAAAAAAAAGCTGTGAATAAAAGGTTCTTATTTCAACATTTTCTACCCGGAATTATCATTTATCATTATCATTCATTTATCTTCATTCTCCTGCTCTTATCCCGATTTATTTGGGGTCGGCACAACGTCTTTTTTTTCCACACTCCTCTATTGGTCGTCATCTCGGTAGTCACCCCTCTTTTTACCCACATCCTTTTTCACACAGTCTAACCATCGTTTCTTTGGCCTTCCCCTACTCTTATAGCCATCCACATCTATAAACAAGACTTTCCTCACGACATTTTCTTCATTCCTCCGCATCACATGCCCATACCATGACAACCGACATTTCCACACAACTTTTCAGTAAAATAAATTTTATTCTTTCTTTCTTTCTTTTTACTTCCTATGATGGGATGAGTCGTAATTATGTTATTTTGAATCCACTTTAAGCATGTGGTTAACGTGTTTTATACATAGGGCTGTAAACCTTACAAAGTAAGTCCCAGTAAGACCCGTCAATAAGGCTCATTTGAGAATCCGAGTAATAGAAATACTAGACAAGTCATAGAAGAATGAGTGACAGTGCGCTTTACAAATCTGAACTACTTATTTCCAAAACTCGATGTGCCATATTTAGGTATAGGGAACGTGCACGGCGTAGTCTGTGCCATCTTGTGGAGTAAATTCGAAACTTTTACCCTTTAAAAACTTGTCATTAACATTACCGTGTCATATATGTATACACACACGTATCATGCACACATGCAGCACGCGTAACGTAGACTGCCATCTAGTGAGTGAAATCTGCAACTTGTACTGTTTAAATACTAGACATTGACATTTATGTGGCGCCATCTATAGTTCCTGCACGCTCCCTATAGGGCTGCGTAGTTTATTGTCAGTTGCAACACACCTTTCTGACGATGTATCTACACTCAAAAGTTACAAAATCAAAAAAAGTAACTTTCCAAAATCGAAAATAGAAATAATTTTTCCATCCATTCATAATTACGTAAATTCAAAACCTTTCAAAACTGGTAGCAGGGGAAACAGACAAGTAAGAAAAAGGATACGACACACCAAAGAGATAGCGTGATGTCTCCATCATGCTCCCACTCTTCCTTATACCTATGCTAATTATTATTTAATAACAAAAATAAACACAGGAGAATACCTTATTCAATAAATTTTATTTTACAGGAAATATCTCTAATGACAATGGAAAACGCGCACGCTCGCGTGATGCTCGAAATAGAGGTAATGAAAAACCGTCAAGCCAAGAACAATGAGATACTGCAAGAGAATCAGAATATAACGTTGGGGAAAGAGAAAGAGATAGAGAACATGGAGACCGAGTTTGACCAGAAGACGTCCCTTATGCTGAAGAAGCAGAGGGAGTTCGACATTGTGCAGAAAAAGTATGTCGCGCTGAAAGAAATATTTGATGTGAGTTTGCACAGGCTTTTTTAATTCCTTGCCGGAGTCCGTTTCCTGCTACAAGCTAGCTAAAACCTGGAGGTCTTCTAAGCAAGCGTGCTCCGTCGTCGAACATATCATCGCTTACTACATATACATCAGATAAGATGGTGGCCAAGCACGAGCCTGTCAATGGTAAAAAAAAAAATCCGTGTTTGCAGATACAGAGATATAACTATGTTTATACATACCATAATATACTTGTCACCATTACGATGACCCCACCGAGTGTTTCTACCCCCACCGAGTGTTTCTACGTTGACGTCGTGGTGGGGCTTATGGGTCTCCATGATCCTGGGGACTTCCGGCATGAGTGACTAACTTGTGCCGGAAGTCTCCAGGGGAGAGGCCCGACTAAGAGGAACACACCGGGGGTCGCGTCCATTGTCAGTCGATCATCGTCGACTGCCAGTGGATGCGACCTCCACCCAATCCTAGCTTGGAGGCGTGGCTATGGGATGCGTACTGGAGGGATGTCCGGATGCTAGCGCCTCACAAGAGGGCTGCGCCGTTGGGAGACTTGAGCAAGCTGTTCGAGCCTCCTAACGGCATGGAACCTGGGGGAACTTCGTCGCTGCTCTCTGGTACGCTTCTGTTCATCAGATGCGACTGTGAGAGTGGCGCCGAAACTGGGGGGGGGGGGCGGCATAAGGGCAGAGTGTGTGAGTGAGTGAGTGAATGAGAGAGAGTGAATGTGGACCATGCGAGATGTTAGAGGAGGGATAGGGAGGTAGAGAGGAGGACATAGGGACCTCACCCTTAAAAGGAAAACAAACTATGGATAAAAAGATTAATGTAAATGACTCCCAGACACGCCCCCGTTCGTATACTGGGGGGGGCGGCCTTAATCTTACGCTTACCAACGACGACCTGGATCCGTTTGTCGGGGACAATCCCGACAACAAGAGCCGAGGAGGCTCCAGATCATCTCCTACATTTCAGGAGATGATCTCCTTCAGCTTTAAGACGCCCGACAAGCCGCGGTTGGGCGAAGTAAGCCAAAACGAAGTCGGCAAGGAGGCGGAGAGTGGTGCGGCGTCGGCGACCGACGCAGCACCACTACTCGCCGCTCTGAGCTCCTTTAGGAGCCTGGAGCGTGAGGAGGGGAGCGCTTCCGGAAGCGCCGTGAGTCAGGGCTCGCGGTTCTTCCGGAACCAGAAGCGTTCCAAAGCAGGGGATGGCCGTGAGTCGTCCTCTGACGCTGAAGTGATGGCGCCGCCTCCCAAGATTCCCACCAGCACGAGGGGTAGGGGATCTGGGAGTCGGAGCAAGGCCACGAAGGCTGGCAGGCGAGCCCTGAGGCTCGCCTTGGAGGAGGAGCGCCGCTCCGCCGCTGGGGGTCCCCGGGTATCGGTCTCGGGGTCCTCAAGCGGACGATCGGCGTTCTCTGTCAGCTCCAAGTCGGAGCGAGCGGACAGGCTTGCGGGGGTCGTGGAGAACGCGATCAAGGATGTGGTCCACAAGAAGCTTGCCTCTTCTAGGAGCAGGGCCACATCCGCGGCCACGGCCTCCATTGTGGCGGCGGCGGAGGCGAGCTTCGGCGGGCCTCCGTCTGCGGACGAGACGTCCAAATTGCGGACGGAGGTCGCCCGCCTGACCGCCACTACGGAGCACCTGGTTAAGGAGAACCAGAGGCTCCGGGCAGACCTGGCCGAGCTACGACGAGGAGCTGGCCCCCGGAGGGACGCGCAGGACGAGCTCCAGCACGGGCCGAGTCAGCCCCTGCCCGCCGCGGAGAACCAGGTTCTCGATCTGGTGCGGCAGGAGCTGGCTGCCTTCAACAGGCGGTTCTCCGTGCTGGAGGGCATCGTGCTGCGGCCCCCGCTGGCGGTGAGTCAGCCGGCGTTGGGCCAGCGGCTACCGGGCTCATTTGCCGCCGCTGCGGCTGCTGCGCCCAAGCAGGGTTCGGTGGGACGGGCCGACAGCGGGTCTGTGCTGAGACCCGCGGGGTCGGCCCCGCCGAAGGCGCCAAAGGCGCCGCCCACACCGGGTGGCGCGGCTGCACGGGCGGCGAAAGCCCCGAAGGCCCCAGCCCAGGCGGCGAGACGGCCGTCACAGCCTGCCCCGACTTCCCAACCTCCTCCGGCCGAGGCTGCCGAATGGCAAGTGGCCGGGGAGAAAGAGAAGGCGGGAAAGGCCAAAAGGGCGGCTAAACGCCGAGAGAGGCGGAAGCGGCGCAAGGAGCGGGCCGCTGCGGCCAGGCTCCGCGCCCCGAGGTCCGCGGCTGTGGTTATCACGCTGCAGCCGGAAGCGGTCCAGAAGGGCGTGACCTACCGCAGCGTGCTCGCCAAAACCAAGGCGGCGGTGAGCCTCGAGGAGGTGGGGTGTGCCGACGGCGTTCGGGTGAAGGTCACCAAGACCGGAGCCCGGATGCTGGAGGTCCTCGGCGCCTCCAGCGGCCCAGCTGCTGACGCCCTGGCCGAGAAGATCAGGGCGTTGCTGGTCGACGAGGCTCGAGTGTCCAGGCCCACCAAGAGTGCAGACATGCGCATTATGGGCCTGGACGACTCTGTGACGGAGGCGGAGGTGGCGGCCGCCGTCGCCAGGACTGGAGGGTGCCCTGCCGAGCAGGTGAGGGTAGGCACTCTCCGTCCTGATCGCGCGGGGCTTCTCACCGTAACGGTGAGCTGCCCCGTGTCGGCGGCGAGCCAGATAACTGGGAAGGGCCGAAGGCTCTTGGTGGGCTGGGTGTCTGCGCAGGTCAAGCTGCTGGAACCCAGACCTCTGAGGTGCTTCCGCTGCCATGTGGGCGACCACGTGGCAGCGAGGTGCACCTCGGAGGTGGACAGAGGGAACCACTGCTTCCGCTGTGGTCGGCCCGGTCACAAGGCCGGCTCCTGCGAGGCCGCGCCGCACTGCGCAGCATGTGCGGCAGCTGGCAAGCCGGCCGATCACCGGGCTGGGAGCAGGACCTGCGCCCCACCCGCCAAGACCAGGGCCAGGGGCAGGCCCTCCACCACCACCACCACCACCACCGCCACCGTCGCAGCCGCCGCCGTCGCCGCTTCCGCCGCTTCCGCCGACGCTGCCCCCACAGCCGTCGTCGCCACCGCAAACATCGCGGTGGCTGGACCCTCGCAGAGGGCTGGGGAGGAGGAGGCTGTAATGGAATGCCAATAACGGCCCCATTACGCCTCCTCCAGGCGAACATCAACCACTGCGCCGATGCTCAGGACCTGTTGTTCCAGAGCATGGCGCAGTGGTCGATTAACATCGCCGTGGTCCCCGAGCCGTACTATGTCCCGCCCAGGGATGACTGGGTGGAGGACCTGGACGGCTCGGTGACCATCATTTCGTCGGCCGCCGCCGGTACCCCGACCCTCGAGGAGGTCAAGAGGGGTCGGGGTTGCGTGGCAGCACGGTTCGGGGAGATAGTAGTGGTAGGGGTGTACTTCTCCCCGAGCCGAACTCTCGCCGAGTTCCACAACTCCCTCGCGGAGTTGAGAGACGTCGTCGTCGGATACCGTTCCCTCCCTGCGCTCGTTCTCGGGGACTTCAATGCCAAGAACTTGGCTTGGGGTTCCCGGTACACGGACGCAAGGGGCAGGATGGTGGAGGACTGGGCTCTGGAGACAGGCCTGGTCGTCCTGAACCGGGGTTCTGTCCCCACGTGCGTGCGGTGGCGGGGCGAATCGGTGGTGGACCTCTCGTTCGCCAGCCCCGCTCTGTCACCGCGCGTACTTGACTGGCGCGTTCTGGAGGAGGTGGAGACGTCTTCCGATCATCGGTATATCCGGTTTGACGTCTCCGCCCAGACCTCCAGCGTGCCGGTCCGACAGACCCCGAGCGGTCCGCGTTGGTCGCTGAAGCAGCTGGACCGGGAGCTACTCCTGGAGGCCTCGATCGTGCAGGCCTGGGTGACATCACCGGACAGGCCTGCCGACATAAACGACGAGGCAGAGTGGTTCCAGGAGGCCATGTCCGAGATATGTGACGTGGCAATGCCCCGGGTCCAGCCTTCTGCTCGGCGACAGGTGTACTGGTGGTCGCCGGCGCTTACGGCTTTACGCCAAGGGTGTATTGCCGCGCGACGCCGGTACACCAGGTACCGCAGACGGCTCCGTAACCGCACGCCGGAAACGGAAGCCGTCGAGGCGGAGCTATACGAGGGGTACAGAGCTGCGAGGATCGCCCTCCGAACGGAGATCTTGTGGGCCAAGAGATCGGCCCGCGAGGAGTCGCTGGAGACTCTGAACAGAGACCCATGGGGGCGCCCGTACAAAGCGGTGCGGGGGAAACTCCGCCCATGGGCCCCCCCACTGACGCAGAGTCTCCGGCCACAGATCGTGGAGGGCGTGGTGAGCGCTCTGTTCCCCTCGCGAGGGGAACATACTCCTCCGCCTATGGCTCCGTCTCCTGCGGTACCTGACGCGGACCAAGACGACGACGACGACGATGCTCCCGAGGTGACCGAGGTAGAGCTGAGAGCGGCGGTGCGTAGGCTGAATGCCAAAAACACCGCCCCAGGACCCGATGGCTTTCATGGGAAAGCCTGGGTCCTGGCCTTGCAAGAGGCTCTCGGGCCTCGACTCAGAGGGCTTTTAAGCGCATGCTTAGAGAGGGGCCAGTTTCCACGTCGGTGGAAGACGGGGAAGCTGGTCCTGATCAAGAAGGTGGGGCGCCCTGCGGACTCTCCGTCCGCTTACCGGCCCATTGTGCTGCTCGACGAGGTGGGCAAGCTCTTTGAAAGAGTAATTGCAGACCGCCTCGTCGGGCAGTTGGTGCGGGTTTTTTTTTTTTTTTTTTTTTTATGTTTGATAGGCTCGCGTTTGACCACTATCTCACCTGATGTTAAGCGATGATGCGGTCGAAGATGGAGCACGCTTGCCTAGAAGTAACCTATTCACTCTTGACTTAAAGACTCCCAGGTTGTATCTTACAGGAAACACAGACTCCGGTAGAGAATTCCACTCTCTAGCTGTACGTGCAATGAATGTTTTCTCAAAACGCTTTGTGCGTATGGATGGGATGTCCACCATGAACCGGTGGCACTTCGCCGTACGTCTTGTGGTCCTTAGATGAAACGGGCTTGGCGGAATCAAATCATGCAATTCCGTCGCACACTCCCCAAAATGTAATCGATAGAAAACCGACAGGCTAGCAACTCGGCGTCTATGTTCAAGACTTTGGAGTTTTGACTCAACGAGTCTATCATTGCCGATGATCCTCTTGGCTCGTTTCTCAATTGACTCAAGGGCATCAAGCTGGTATCTTGCAGATCCGTCCCAAAGATGAGAGCAGTACTCCATACACGATCGGACCTGCGCTTGATAGAGTTGGAGCAGCTGTTCCGGCGTGAAGTATCGTCTCACCCTTGCGAGGACCCCCAACTTTTTGGCAGCCACTTGAGCCTTAGCCTCTATGAAGGGACCAAAATTGAGGGTAGATGTTAAAGTAACACCAAGAAGATCAAGTCGGTCGGTTATCGGCACGGTTACACCTCGGAAAGATGGAGCCGGGTGAAATTGACTCTTTTTAGCAGAAAAAAGACACGCCTGGGTCTTAGCAGCATTGAACTTAACCAGATTGGCATCGCCCCATTCTGAGACAGCCTGCAAGGACAAGTTCAAGCGCCCAACCATAGCCTCTCGGAGAGACCGGACCTGAGACCCACTAACTCGTGCGTCCGGCACGTATCTCTCGGCAACAGTGCTGTCGTCTGCATACCCAAAGGTACCGGGTTTTAGCAGATCGTTAATATGCAGCAAAAACAATGTTGCCGAGAGCACCGACCCCTGAGGAACACCGGCATTAATAGCCAGCAGTCCGGACGAGCAGCCATCTATGACTACTCGGATAGACCGATCCCTCAGGAAATCAGCTATCCAATCACACAATCCAGCGGGCAGACCGAAGGAAGGAAGCTTGCCAATTAAGCTGTCGTGCCAGACCCGGTCGAAGGCCTTCGAGATATCAAGGGAGACCGCAAGGGCTTCCCCTTGTTTGTCGATGGCCTCACTCCAGATGTGAATGGCATACGCTAGAAGATCTCCTGTTGACCGATTTCGGCGGAAGCCGTATTGTCGGTCACTTAGGATATCGTTAGCTTCTAGGTATGCTAGGAGCTTACCATTCAGTATACGTTCCATACTCTTACAGAGAACGGAAGTTACCGAGATGGGCCTGTAATTTACTGGGTCAGCTCGACTACCCTTCTTGGGTACGGGTTGCACGTTAGCTTGCTTCCAAGCCATCGGCACTTTTCCAGTCTCAAACGAAAGGCGATATAGGCGTGTCAAGATCGGAGACAACTCAGGCGCACAAGTCCTCAGTACAATTGCCGGTATCCCGTCGGGACCACTAGCCTTGTTCACGTCCAGGTTACGCAGTACCCTCCGGACATCCTTCTGATGAATGCGAATGTCTGACATAATCGACTCGCATCCACCAAGAGTGCCAGGGGGCCTTGCGCCACCAGGATCTAGACGCGAAGATTCCGCAAACATAGAGGCAAACAAGGTTGCTTTCTCCTCAGCGGAGTGGGCCAGCGACCCGTCGGGTTTCAGCAGTGGAGGTAGTGAGGGGCGGCAGAAGTTCGATTCAACCGACTTAGCCAGGGACCAAAACGCCTTACTACCAGCTGGGTAAGAAGCAAGTTTGTTCCCAATTCGGCCAATGTGGTCAAACCGAGCCTTCCGAAACACCTTCTTGCAGAACTTGGCAGCCCTGTTGAAGGCTCTCTTCTTCTGACTCACGTCACTCGCTTTACGCGTCCGAGCATCGACCCATGCTAGGTAGGCCGCGTGTTTAAGCGCATCAGCGCGATTGCACTCGGCACCAAACCATGGTCGAGCCCCGCCAGACATTGTTACGTCAGAGAATGGAATGTAGTACTCCATTCCCCGCCGCAACACATCCGTCACGGCGTCCGCGCACGACGAAACATCAGTCGAAGAAAAGCAAGTGGGCCCCCAAGGATAACATGCGAAGAAAGATCGCATGCCATCCCAATCTGCTGACCTGTATCGCCAAACCCGCCTGGTGCCTCTAGGGCTAGGATCGGGCGGGGAGTAGACGGATACAGATTTCACCAGACAGTGGTCGGAAGTACCTAATGGTGAAGAAATCGACACTGAGTATCGGTCTGGATCTGTTGTCAGCAGAAGGTCCAAGCAATTGGCTGTGTGCGAATCAACATCCGGCACCCTCGTTGCCCCCTGGACCAGCTGGGTAAGATTTAACGCCAGCGCTAGCTTATACGTCTCTTGTCCAGCATGGTCTGTGCACTGGTATGGGAAGAGCCACTCCTGATGGTGGGCGTTGAAGTCCCCCAGTAACACTAATTGGGCAGAAGGGTACCGTTGCTGAGCCACATCCGCCGCTTTACTCAGATGTTGTGTGAGCCCAGTTGTCCCCAGATCACCGCTGTGCGAACGGTAGACACAGGCGTAGACAATTTTATCTAGGCCTGTGTCCACTAGGACCCAAAGAGTTGAAAACCTGGAGTCCTCAAGGTTATGGAGACGCCGATAGCAGATGTCGTCCCGGGCGTACATGCATATACCAGCGCGTGGCTTAAAATTGTGATCCAGGGTAAACCCTGGGTAAGATAGGTACGCCACGTCAGACGGACATCCGATCTGCGTCTCCGAAAGGAATAAGAGAGCTGGTTTCTCAGTCTCTAGGTGGTGGTGGACTGCGGCGAGATTTGAGTGCAGACCTCGAATGTTAGAAAGGTGCACTTTGTGTGAGAGGGAGTGCTGCCGCTGTACAGCTTTTTTCTTTTTAGTTCCTTTTTTCATGAATAAAAGAGTGAAGGAAGGAGAGGAGAAGGAAGTGAAATGAGGTTCCATGCTGGCTACCTTCAGGCACGCACTGACAGGACGGTATCATTGGGGGACTAGTCTGGAGACTGCGGGGACGCCCGAGCCCCCCCGGGAATGTCCATCGGGCCCTCTCGTCTGGTCGCCAACCAGCACGATGGTGCATTCCGGGATTTTTCGTCAGTTGGCGGGGCAGCCTTTCGTGTGTGGCTAGTACACTACTTGGGCCCCCAACTAACTGCGGTCGGCCAGCGGCGCACCGTGCCTCGGATCCCGCTACCCTCCGCGACTAGTCTCCCGATACATTCCCATCAGCGCGAGCCCGGTTGGTCTGCCTGCAATGGAACAACTATTTCGACCCAACTCCTCTGGATTGGCTACACTGAGCATCGTACCGGAACACGGCCAGGCCGCTTGGCGGTACGTCTTTGCCCAATGGGTGGTCGCAAGCCATCGGTCGAAACCTACCACCAGTTTGTCACCTGATTAGCACCACCCGGGGACCACGTGTAGGGACTCAATGGGTATACTCCTACGGAGAAACGGGTGGGGCCGGACCTGGCGGAGAGCCAGTACGGCTTCCGCAGGGGGCGCTCCACGGTGGATGCAGTCATGCGCGTAAGAGCCCTCACGACGGGGGATGCAGTGGCCCGGGGTAGGGTCGTCTTGGCGGTGTCTCTGGACATCGCCAATGCCTTCAACACCCTGCCCTGGAGTTGTATAGTGGAGGCACTCCGGTATCACCGGGTGCCGCCCTACCTCCGTCGCGTAGTCGAGGCGTATCTGACGGACAGAGCCGTCATCTACCCCGGTCATCAGGGAGTATGGAACCGCCGAGAGATGTCGTGCGGTGTCCCACAGGGATCGGTCCTGGGGCCGCCCTTGTGGAACATCGGATACGACTGGGTGCTGCGCGCCGACCTCCCCACTGGCGTCAGCGTAGTGTGCTACGCTGACGACACGCTGGTCTTAGCGCAGGGGAGGTCGCACGAGGCGGCGGCCGACCTTATGACACGCGGGGTTGCGACAGTCATAGAGAGGATCCGGCAACTGGGACTCGAGGTGGCATTGCACAAGTCCGAGGCCATGTGTTTTCATGGTCGTCGGAACGCGCCACCGTCGGGTTCCCAGATCACGGTAGGAGGGGTTCGCATCGGCGTCGAGGGTACGATGAAGTACCTGAGACTCGTCCTCGACAGCCGGTGGAACTTCGTCGAACATTTTCGACGTTTGGCTCCCAGATTGGACAGGGCCGGGGCCGCTTTGAAGTGGCTCCTACCCAATCTGAGGGGGCCAAACGCCTCCTGCCGGAGGCTCTACGCGGGGATCGTGCGGTCCATGGCCCTCTACGGGGCACCGGTGTGGGCGCGTTCGTTGAGGCAGCGATCAGCTCGCCTGATGAACGCGTCCCAGAGGGTCATGGCGATCCGCATCATCCGCGGATACCGCACGATCTCCCGTGAGGCGGCGAGCCTCCTTGCCGGACTGTCACCGTGGGATCTGGAGGCAAAAATCCTCGCGCACCTGTACGAGTGGCGCGAGGAGGCCAAACGCCGGGGCGAAACTCCGCTGCCGCGACAACTCGCGGCTCGGCGGACCGAGCTCCGGCAGGATCTCATGGTGACATGGAGAGAGCGACTGTCGCAACCCAGCGCTGGGCACGCCACCATCGAGGCGGTAGCGCCCCTCTTTGAGGAGTGGCTGGAGAGGCGTCACGGCGCCCTCACCTTCCGCCTGACGCAGGTGCTCACCGGACACGGCTGTTTCGGTAAGTACCTGTGTCGAATCAAGGCGGAGGTGACCCCCGGGTGTTTCCATTGCGAGGATCGCCCAGTGGACACGGTGGAGCATACGGTGGAGGTTTGCCCCGCTTGGGCAGAGCACCGCAGTGTCCTCGTGGATGCGATAGGCGGCAGCGACCTCTCGCGCCGTGCCCTGGTTCAGGCCATGGTACGGAGCGAGAGGGAATGGGAAGCCGTCTCCACCTTCTGCGAAGCAGTAATGCTCGCGAAGAGGGAGGCGGCATACGCTAGGGAGACTCGAACACAGCCGAGTCGCCCTAGCGCTCCCAGCCGCAACCGCCGCCTGAGACGCCAGGGGGTTCGGACGCCGCGAGACGATCTCCGGCCACCGTAGACCCGGGCCTGCGGACGGCGAGTAGTGGGTAACTCGCCGTCCGATCAGCACTAGGCCCGAGAGTCGACGGCGCGTAGTGTTCCACGCGCGCCTCAAAGAGTTGTCAGCCAAGGGAAGGGGCCTGCCACGGCCGATGCCTGCCCGGGGGTGGAGGATAAATTCGAAAGAGTTACCTCGCCCCCGGGCACTCGAGGCAGGGAGGAACAGGGGTGGGTTTTAGTCAGTAAGAGTCTGACACACCCTTCCGCTCCACCCTAGAGCGGAAGAAGTCATAGGATGATTTCCCACCCCCCAAAAAAAAATAAAAAAAAACCATTACGATGAGGACAATCCTTCGGGACCACGAGCACTGCATAGTGCACGGGGTTCCATAGTGTGTTTTCAGATGCATTAGAAATACCTACAAGCTTGCATGAAACTGTTAACTGACTGCGCAGTCCACTTAAAGTGGGTGAGACTGTGAGTGGGTGTGCGTAGCAGCACATTTATAAGTCCCAAAGCAGTTGGATCGACTATTATTGCAGTGGTTGTTGCTGTTCTATTGAACAGCATCAGGGGCTGTCGTATTTTGAAGTATTCAAGCCATCATTTTCAAAGCGCAAGATATCAACGTACATCTCCAAATCTAGTAAAAGACCATTTCCTTGTCTCTCTATATCAATGTGCTCAGATGAAGTCCCCTCAAGAGCGTCGCATCGATGAGTTAGAGAAGCAAGTGAAGTGTCTCCGCGAGCGCACGGAAACGATGCAGCACGAGTGGCTTCGGCAGCAGGGCCACGTGGTCAAGCTGGCTGACCAGCACCACACCATGGTCACCGACATCAACCTTATATGCAAACGTTAGTGCCGACAAAATTATTATTTTATTTTTTATTTTCGCACGGGTGCAATTTAATTTCAGGTTGAATTCCCAAACCAATATTTTTTTGATTCAATCGTTGTTCTGACAATTACCTACACTCACAACACAACAAAAAGTAATTGGTTCCAGCTGGTTATTCGAAGATCTTTGTAGTCTTTGCGGTTAGTCAGGAGCCCAGCTCAGTCAATATCAAACAGTATAATCCTGCTATCTACATATGTCTTCCAACTTACATCAATTTTACTTTTTTAAATTTCCAGAAATCCAAATCTGCGAACAGAAAATAATGCGCATTCAAGCGGAGTCCGAAGCGGTGGAGTCAGACAGGAACCGAGTGGACCGCTCGCTTCGAACTTTGCGCGGGCGACTTCAAGTGCTGGAGCGGACTCGTAAGGACGCGCTGGATCGGAACCAGGACACGCAAAAGTGCAACTTGGCCGCCACGCATGAGTATTCTGCTAATCTCAAGGTAAGGGTGAAGCTGGAACTGGAACTTAGGACTAGGGTTTTTTTTTTTGTATTTTGTAGGGTGAGAAATGATCAAATAACTTCTCTCGCTCTGGGTGGAGCGGGAGGGCCAAGGCTTTGTTCTACCAATAGACAATAGACTGAACAATACCTTTAAAAAAATTGGCGCCTTCTTCTTTATCTTTTTTTTTTTTGGGGATGGGAAATCATCCAATGACTTCTCCCGCTGTAGGGTGGAGCGGAAGGGCGTGTCAGACTCTTACTGACTAAAACGTACCCCTGTTCCTCTCTGCCCTGAACGCCCAGGAATATGCCGATGTGATTCACCCCACGATCCTTCGCCACTTCTCTTGGCAGTCCGACATTCTGGTGCACACCTGCAAGGGACTACCTGCAGCAGACACTTCATTTGATCGCTCCATGGCATTGGTGACCTTCTTCGCCCCCTTTTCCCTGCACGACAAGGCGCTCTATGGAGCAGCTCGCGCACCTGGAGACGTATCCAAAGAATTTTAGTATGCGGCTTTGTACTACCGAGGAAAGTTGTCGCTTAATTCCGAGTTCCTGGAGTACAGAGATGTTAGTGCGAAATTCGGTCCATGAGTCTCCTAAATTCTGCTCAAGCACCACATGTCCACTCCACTCTAGACAAACTGACAAAGTGAATTTGCGGCCAATACCTATCTGTCACTTTCCTGTAGATCGTAGAGACGACGGTGACATTGCAAGCCTGTGACGCAGGCCGCGTTTCCACCAGCTAGCAAATTGCATGCAAGTTGCATTAGGTACATTGCGGGTTACCGAGGTATAATGTGATCAATCGGTCGTTCGTGCCCCGTAATGTTATTCAACTTGCATGAAATTTACTTGCAGGTGGAAACGCGGTCGTATTCACGTGGCCCAATCATAATTCTAGAAAACGATCAACAACTGGCCGCACGTTCGCTTTATCTCTCTCACACTTTTCTGCCTGTATTCACTTCATACCTAGATATAATAGATTCAGTCGATCGAGTTGATTCTATGATCTCACCCGCCACCGAGTTTACTCATCTTCTCTTTCGTATATCTCGTATCTTTGTGAGTCTTATTCAGATGAAAGACGACCCAATATAGGCGGTATAGACATGCGTAGTAGACATAAGGTCCCTTCTTCATCAGCCTTACTGGGGCACAGGCCTCCTCTCTCTGCGAGGGTGTGGGCCGTAATCCACCACGCGGGCCCAATGCGGATTGGTGGATGTCACATGTCTTTGAATTTTTGTTTCTAAGACATGCCGGTTTCCTCACGATGTTTTCCTTCACCGTTTTGAGAGCAGTGAGGTCCCTTGATGTAGGCGATATCTTAATAGACTCGGGCAAAGATAGCGGCAATAAGCTGATGTGATGAACTTTTTTGATATAGATTAGTGAAAGAATTGAAAGACCGGTAGAAAGCGGAGCCTTTGCTTTGCTGTGGGAAAATACGGGCTCATTACAAAATAATACTTTATCTAAGCTAAAAAGACATGGATTGTGAGTGGCATGCATTTCTTTACAGGATGCGGAAACGGAAATAATTCAACTAGAGGAAGATATAGAAGAGTTAGACAAAGAGAAAATGAACCTCACACAGGAACTGGATCGCGTGCAGAGGGAGGCTCTCATTTGGCAGAGGAAGGTCAGTTGTACCAAAAGTCTCATGGCTTAGCTCTTAGTTTCATGTGTCTCATTCTATCTGATATTTCATGTTTTTTAGGGAATATTGGCAGTGGAACTGAAGAAAAGCATGAAGAGTGCACAGTCATCCGCTGGCGAAATAGGAGTGATGAGAAATGAGATACACAGAATGGAGGTAAGATTGGAATAACTATAGTGTCTTGACAATGATGATAAACCTGATAAAAATAGAAAATTCTGAAATGGTAACACAGCTTCGAATCCATATCACGAACCGGTAGGGTTCGTTGGTGTGGTGGTCGCAAGCGCTACTGCGGGGTGCTACTGATCAGTGGATTCGATTCCCGAGTCAGGTAATATGTTATAGGGTTTTGCCATCAAGAATTTTTCAGTAGCAGTCATTGATAAATAAAAAACCCAAGATACACATTCTCGAACAAAAGTAACTTTCGAAATCGTCTCCAATAATACCTGCGTAGTTAAGTTATGCCAAAAACATATCGCATGATTTAAAGTGGTTTTTACAATGCAGTGTACAAAAAACAATAAAATTTGACGACCAAGTTTGTCGGTAGGACAAGGCACGGAGTGGAGATGAATAGTTTTATACTTTTTATTTTTTATACGACAATAAGTTAGTATAATAAGAGTTTCATAAAGTGTATTCCAAACATATAATTATACTTTTAACTGAACTTAAATATATTATTGGATAAAACGTGTATAATATAGCAATGAAACAAATTAATAGTAATCGTTAGTCATTTATTAATATTTTTGGTTCAAGGTGGAAGCGCCAGGGTAACCCGCGAAATTTAAATTTTCTGAAGTTTTTTGCAATTTGCAAGTTAGTGTCAGGTTGTATCTTGGTCAAAATTTGATTCGTGGCCGTAGCAAGTATGTATTTTTAGAATTATTATCATTAAAATCATCAATACAACTCGTTCAGTTAGAATTAATGTCAAACGTAGTAGTTTCTTGTAATCATGATATTTGTCATCAATTATAACTGAGGGAGTTGTATTGATGATTGTATTGATTACAGTTCTGTAAATACAAAATGCATCAAAACTAAACAACTACCTACTTAGATTAAAACTTAAAAAATATAATTATCCTATTGCTTAGGTTAAATTTCAGTAGTCCAAGTAACACAGTAGGAAACATTAATTGCCTTGAAATAAGACTGGCCTGTTGGTCTAGTGGTTAGTGACCCTGACTGCTATGCCGGAGGTCGTGGGTTCGATTCCCACCCAGGACAAATGTTTGTGTAATGAGCACGATCATTTGTTCTGTGTCTGGGTGTAATCCTATTAATATTATAAATGCGAAAGTTTGTATGTTTGTTTGTTTGTATGTTTGTTTGTTTGTATGTTTGTATTTTGTATGTTTGGCTGAAGGTATCGCAAAAACGGCTGAAGGGATTTGAATGAAATTTCGCACACAGGTGGGTCATAGCCTGGATTAACACATAGGCTACTTTTTATCCCGGTAAATGACAAGACTTAGCGAAGGCTTTTTTTTTTTTTTTTTTTTTTTTTTTTTTTAGGTGGAAGTAGAAATCCAAAGTTAGGCTGAACGAGCGGTTTACGCTCACAAAGTACCAGGAGACCAGAAACATGAAAAGTATTTCCGGGGTTGGAATCATGAGCGGTAGTCTCGCAAAGTACCAGGGGACCAGAATCATGAAGAGGTATTTTTGGGGCTACAACCCTAGCGGTATAGCTTCGCAAACCACCAGGAGACCAGAATCAAGAAGAAGTATTGCCGGGGCTTGAATCCTGAGCGGTATAGATTCACAAGCTACCAGGAAATCAGAATCACAAAGTATATTCCGAGGCAGGTATTATGAGATGTAGAGATTCACAAATTACCAGGAGACCAGAAACATGAAAAGTATTTCAAGGACTGAAATTATGAGCGATAAAGACTCACAAAACTACGAAAAGATCAGGATTCACGAAAAAGTAGTTCCAGAACTGGAATCATGATAGGTGTAGATTCCAAAACTACCAGGAGACCATAGTCATGAACCAGTATTTTTGGGGCTTAAATCCTAAGCGGTATAGATTCCTACGACCTACTAGGAGATCAAAATCACAAAATATATTCTGTGGCTGGTATTATGAGAGGTACAGATTCACAAATTACCAGGAGAACAGAATGAATAAGTTTTCCGAGCAGTACAGATTCACGAACAACCAAGACATAGAAGAATTACAAATGTTACCAAAAGGCTGGGATTATGAGCGGTAGAGATTCATAAATTACCAGGAGACCAGAATTATGAAGAAGTGATTTTGGGGTTGGAATCATGAGAGGTATAGATTCTAAAATTACCAGGAGACCAGAGTCGTGAATCAGTATTTTTGGGGCTAGAATCTTAAGCGGTATAGATTCACAAAATACTAGGATACCAGAAACACAAAGAGTGTTCCGGGGCTGAAACCCTAAGTGGAATAGATTCTCAAACTCCAGGGATGGGGCTGGAATCCTGAGCGGTATAGATTCATAACCTACCAGGAGATCAGAAGTACAAAACATATTCCGAAGCTGGTATTGGGAGAGGTAGAGATTTACAAATTACCAGGAGACCAGAAATGTGAAGAAGTAAAATTTCCGAGCGGTATAGTTTCACTCACTACCAGGAGATCAGAATCACAAAAAACAAACCAAAAAAAAAAGGGTGGGATCAAAAGAGGTAAAAAAAAAAGCATCTTGAATAAGTATTTTCGGGACTGGAATCCTGAGCGGTATAGATCCTTAAACTACCAGGAAAACAGAATCATGAAGAAGAGAAATTTCAGACCTGCACGCGGATGAAGCCAAAGGTAAATTGGAAGTAAAAGGTGGTGAAAAAGTTAATCCTACTAATATTTATTATAAATGCGAAAGTTTGTATGTTTGTTTGTATGTTTGTATGTTTGGCTGAAGGTAACGCAAAAACGGCTGAAGGGATTACAATGAAATTTTGCACACACGTAGGTCATAACCTGGATTAACACATAGGCTACTTTTTATCCCGGTAAATGACAAGACTTAGCGAAGGCTGAGATGGAAGTAGAAATCCAAATTCATGCTGAACGAGCGGTTTACGCTCACAAAGTACCAGGAGACCAGAAACATGAAAAGTATTTCCGGGGTTGGAATCATGAGCGGTAAAGTCTCGCAAAGTACCAGGGGACCAGAATCATGAAGAGGTATTTTCGGGGCTAACACATAGGCTACTTTTTGTCCCGGTAAATGACAAGACTTAGCGAAGGCTGAGGTGGAAGTAGAAATCCAAAGTCAGGCTTGCACGAGCGCACACGCTCAAAAAGTACTAGGACACCAGAAACATGAGAAGTATTTCCAGGGCTGAAATCATGAGACATAAAGACTCACAAAGTACCAGGAGACCAGAATCATGAATAGGTGTTTTCGGGGCTACAATCCTAAGCTGTATAGCTTCACAAACCACCAGGATACCAGAATCAAGAAGAAGTATTTCCGGGGCTATAATTCTGAGCGGTGTAGATTCACAACCTACCAGGATATCAGAATTACAAATCATATTTCGAGGCTGGTGTAAAGAGAGGTAGAGATTTACAAATTGCCGGGAGACCAGAAACACAAGAGTCGCAAACTACCAGGAGATCAGAATCACAAAACATATTCCGAGGCTGGTATTAGGAGAGATAGAGATTTACAAATTACCAGGAGACCAGAAAAATTAGAAGTATTTCCAGTGCTGAAATCATGACCGGTAAAGACTCACAACGTACCAGGAGACCAGAATCATGAATACGTATTTTCGGGGCTACAATCCTAAGCTGTATAGCTTCACACACCTCACCAGGAGCCCAGAATCAATAAGAAGTTGTTCCGGGGCTTGAATCCCGAGCGGTATAGATTCACAACCTACAGGAGATCAGAATCACAAAATATATTCTGAGGCTTAAAGACTAGCTAGAACAAACATAGAGATAAGAAACAGAGATAGAACAAGAACTAGAACGAGAACTAGAACGAGAACTAGAACTAGAACTAGAAAGCACAAGCACAAGCACAAGCACAAGCACAGGCACAAGCACAAGCACAAGCACAAGCACAAGCACAAGCAGATGCGGATGCGGATGCGGATGCGAATGCGGATGCGGATGCGGATGCGATGCGGATGCGGATGCGGATGTGGGTGCGGATGCGGATGCGGATGCGGATGCGGATGCGATGCGGATGCGGATGCGATGCGGGTGCGGATGCGGATGCGATGCGGATGCGGATGCGGATGCGATGCGGATGCGGATGCGGATGCGGATGCGGATGCGGATGCGGTTGCGATGCGGATGCGGATGCGATGCGGATGCGATGCGGATGCGGATGCGATGCGGATGCGGATGCGGATGCGGATGCGGATGCGGATGCGGATGCGGATGCGGATGCGATGCGGATTCGGATGCGAATGCGGATGCGGATGCGGATGCGATGCGGATGCGGATGCGATGCGGATGCGGATGCGGATACGGATGCGGATGCGGATACGGATGCGGATGCGGATGCAGATGCAGATGCCGATGCGGATGCGATGCGGATGCTGATGCGGATGCGGATGCGGGTGCGGATGCAGATGCGGATGCAGATGCAGATGCGGATGCGGATGCGTATGCGGATGCGGATGCGATGCGGATGCGGATGCGGATGCGGATGCGGATGCGGATGCGGATGCGATGCGGATGCGGATGCGGATGCGGATGCAATGCGGATGCGGATGCGGATGCGGATGCGATGCGGATGCGGATGCGGATGCGGATGCGGATGCGATGCGGATGCGATGCGGATGCGGATGCGATGCGGATGCGATGCGGATGCGGATGCGGATGCGGATGCGGATGCGGATGCGGATGCGGATGCGGATGCGGATGCGGATGCGGATGCGGATGCGATGCGGATGCGGATGCGATGCGGATGCGATGCGGATGCGGATGCGGATGCGGATGCGATGCGGATGCGATGCGGATGCGGATGCGACGCGGATGCGATGCGGATGCGGATGCGGATGCGGATGCGGATGCGGATGCGGATGCGGATGCGGATGTGGATGCGGATGCGATGCGGATTCGGATGCGAATGCGGATGCGGATGCGGATGCGGATGCGGATACGGATGCGGATGCGGATGCAGATGCAGATGCAGATGCGGATGCCGATGCGGATGCGATGCGGATGCGATGCGGATGCGGATGCGGATGCGGATGCGGATGCGGGTGCGGATGCGGATGCGGGTGCGGATGCGGATGCGGATGCAGATGCAGATGCGGATGCGGATGCGGATGCGGATGCGGATGCGGATGCGATGCGGATGCGATGCGGATGCGGATGCGGATGCGATGCGGATGCGGATGCGGATGCGATGCGGATGCGGATGCGGATGCGATGCGGATGCGGATGCGGATGCGATGCGGATGCGGATGCGGATGCGGATGCGATGCGGATGCGGATGCCGATGACGATGCGGATGCCGATGCCGATGCCGATGCCGATGCGGATGCCGATGCCGATGCCGATGCCGATGACGATGCGGATGCCGATGCCGATGCCGATGCGGATGCCGATGCCGATGACGATGCGGATGCCGATGCCGATGCCGATGCGGAAGCGGAAGCGGAAAGTTTGTATGTTTGTTTGTTTGTATGTTTGTATGTTTGTATGTTTGTTTGTTTGTATGTTTGTATGTTTGGCTGAAGGTATCGCAAAAACGGCTGAAGGGATTACAATGAAATATTGCACACACGTAGGTCATAACCTGGATTAACACATAGGCTACTTTTTATCGCGGTAAATGACAAGACTTAGCGAAGGCTGAGATGGAAGTAGAAATCCAAATTCATGCTGAACGAGCGGTTTACGCTCACAAAGTACCAGGAGACCAGAAACATGAAAAGTATTTCCGGGGTTGGAATCATGAGCGGTAAAGTCTCGCAAAGTACCAGGGGACCAGAATCATGAAGAGGTATTTTCGGGGCTGCCCCAGCGGTATAGCTTCGCAAACCACCAGGAGACCAGAATCAAGAAGAAGTATTGCCTGGGCTTGAATCCTGAGCGGTATAGATTCACAAGCTACCAGGAAATCAGAATCACAAAGTATATTCCGAGGCAGGTATTATGAAATGTAGAGATTCACAAATTACCAGGAGACCAGAAACATGAAAAGTATTTCAAGGACTGAAATTATGAGCGATAAAGACTCACAAAACTACGAAAAGATCAGGATTCACGAAAAAGTAGTTCCGGAACTGGAATCATGATAGGTGTAGATTCCAAAACTACCAGGAGACCATAGTCATGATATGTCTAACCGGACGGAGCCACGAACAAGAAGCTAAGCACCAATTTAGGATATGTTCGGGACTCAATAAATGAAACAGTTTGGATATGGTAAACTATTATATTTAACACGGTAAATGTCTAGGCGGACGGAGCCACGGGCAAGAAGATAAGCACCAATTTAGGATATGTTCGGGACCCAATAAATGAAACAGTTTCGATATGGTAAACTATTATATTTAATACGGTAAGAGTAACAAGATAGGTACCCCGACACACTGAGTGAGTGTGTGTACCCCTACTATCTTTATGTAGAACTTTGACGTTCAAAAAAATCTGGCTTTCAGCCTAATTTAAATAACTTTTGATTTTGATTTCTACAGGATTTATTTAAAGTGCTACTCTCTGGAAATACCACTTAGACTTATTACAATTACACTTTTTACGCGGGCGAAGCCGCGGGCGGAAGCTAGTTTATCTATAATATGTATGTATTTAGAAATATATAAGTATGTTTATCAGTTGTCTAGTACCCATAACACAAGCTCTGCTTAGCTTGGGACTAGATGGCGTTGTGTGATAGTTGTGGAATATTATTATTATTTGTTTATTTATCTTTCTAACATATTAAATACATTTTTAAATATTTCTTAAAAAAGAATATATAAAAAACATTTAAAAATATAAAAAATAGTATCCCACCGGTATCGGGAACAGGGTCCAAGCTACCGGCGGTCAGGGCTCCAGAGAGAGAAACCGCCTGACAATGCGAGCCGTGTCCAGAAGTACTGCTTTCTGAATCAAGCCCTTGATCCAGCCGCCTAACGAGAGCCTCCTGAGGTGTTGGTCGAGGCTCGTGGCTATTAAGCCATTGGCTTAATAGTCATAAGTCCCTTATTATTATTATTATTATTTGACATATGTTTTATGTTCTCGGCTAGCCGGGAAGGGCTGATAATACGGGCCTAAGCCAAGTGATTATCAGTTGGAATCTGGGATAGATGAAGTGCGGTCACGCGCAGAAGATTATATGGAAGATGGTAGCGTATTTGAGTTTTAATTATGGTTTTCTGATTCACATTGCAGAAACTTTCTCACGAGTCTGCATGTGTTTAAGATCACTGCCTTTTGCAGTAGATGGTATGTATTTGGGGGTAAGCTAAGAGAGTTAAGGGATTGGTGAAGATGTTTTGGTATTACTCCTGTTGTCGACAAAACTATTGGTACTATTGTAACTTTTTGCAGATGCCAAATTCGGGTAATTTCATCTTTTAGTTCGATGTATTTGGTTAGCTTTTCTGCTATTGTGGTCTGTAAATTATGAGTATTAGGTACAGCAATATCGATTAAATATGCAGTTTTGTTTATTTTGTTTATAAGTGTAATGTCTGGTCTATTGAAATGAATTGTTCTGTCAGTAAAAATGCCGCGATCAAAATACAGTTTTGTTGAGGAATTTTCTAATATAGTCTCTGGATTGTACTTGTAATATGGTACAACGGAGTCTATGAGTTTGTACTGGTGAGCTAATTTCTGGTGTATTACGTTGGCTACTTGGTCGTGTCTATGTTTGTAATCTGTTTGGGCTATTGATTTGCACGCGCCTGTGATGTGTTGAATTGTCTCAGGGGGCACTATTGCATCTTCTACATGTGTCATTATTTAATTTTTTTATGATATACTTTCTGTAATTCTTGGTTTCAATTACCTGGTCCTGTATACAGGACCAGCAACAAGCATACACGACAAGCGTTGCTAGCGTGGCTATAGCAAGCATGAACCCTTCAGTCTCTGGGAAGAGTTCGCCTTGACTTAACCACGCGTTCGACGCTTCTTTGTCGACATTTATGTGGGATAAGTCTTGGCGATGTCTACCGTGTAGAGACTTCTGGGTCCATTCTAGGAGCTTAGTTCTTTCGTCGGTAATTTTTTCATTTTTCTGTTCAGATTTATCTTTTAAATTCAGGGGTGTCAATTGTTGGTCGTTTTGAGTAACCACTTTGTGGAGGATAGAGGTTTCACTTTTTGAAAAAAAGAATTGTCTGAGTGTTTTTATCTGTCTGTTGTGTAGGTTAAGAATGTCAATTAGACCTCTACCTCCCTCTTTCCGCGGCAGTGTTAATCTCTGCACACAGGATCGTGGGTGGTGTTTGCGGAATTTAGTCATAGTCGTGTTAATTTTTCGTTGAAGGTTTTTAAGGTCGGTTTTGGTCCAATTGATTATTCCAAAAGAGTATGTACGAACCGGTATAGCAAAGGTGTTAATCGCTTTAATTGTATTTCGGGAATATAATTGTGTTTTCAGAATTGTGTTTAGTCTGTGTTGAAATTGTTGTGTTAATTTTTGTTTTGTTTCTTTATAGTGAATCTGTCGTGATTGTGTGTACCCTAGGTATTTATAACTATCTTGTTCATCCAATGGTTGTATCTGTTCTCCTGTTCCTAAAGTGTATTGGTGTTGGTAATTCTGCCCTGCTCTAATTGAATTTATTTTACATTTGTCTATGCCGAATTCCATTTTAATATCATTTGAAAATTGTTCTGTCAAGTTTGCTAATTCATGAAGTTGACCCTCACTTTTTGCATAAAGCTTAATGTCATCCATATACAACAGATGATTTAAATCGATTTTTTGTGCATGTCCTTCGGTAGATGTATCTTTTAATGGAAATCCTAATGTTGTAGCGTTTAATACATTAGATAGGGGGTTCAGGGCAAGACAAAACCACAGAGGGCTAAGTGCATCTCCCTGGAAGATCCCTCTATGAATTTTTATTGGGCTGGTGTCTACTGTTTCAGTAGGAGAACTTAGTCTAAGCACAGTTGTCCAGGTGGTCATCATGGCCTTCAGGAATGTTACTAATGTGGGGTGTATTTTGTATATCTCTAAAATGTTTATAAGCCACGAATGGGGAACAGTATTATTATAAGTTTAATTTATTGTACAGGTTGTCTTTTTGAATTATATTTCAGCTCTTATGATACTAATTTTGTGATTGAATAGAGCAGTTTGTTGAAGGGAATGTGCATCAATACTAGAAAATATATTTAAATTTAACGTACATTTTAAAACTAAGGAACACAAATAGGCCTCGGTTGTGATTTTTTGACCATGCATGCGTTCTTTTTATCTCCTCGGTTTTATCACATACAGTGTAAACATCTTCATAAGCGTAAAACAGACCACCAAAATCCTTCAAATCTATTAGTTTGTGCCGACAGAAGTGAAAAGTTCAAAGTTTTCAATGTGGCATGTTGCGCGAGACTAGCGCGTCACATTGACACTTTGTGACTTAGGAAAGTTACGTGAGAAGAAAATGATAACACGTACCTCGGTCAACATAAGAAAATATATTAAATAGAGACAGGGCGTGGGAAGGTTTGTAGTCACACAATTTATTTACCCCTGGGAGATGGCACGGTACTGTCCTGGTTCAGCCTGGTGACGGAAGACTCAGTTGCGTACGCCCCGGAGATGTCAGCCGGCAGGTGGTTGCGCCGGCTCGGAGACGGCTTGCAGAAGCCACGCGGGTAGATGGATACCCGGCGTGGAGCGAGCCGCCGACTCGTAGATCGTCAGGAGCCAGGAGGCATCAGCCGGCAGGTGTTCGTGCCGGCTCGGAGACGGCTTGTAGAAGCCACGCGGGTAAATAAATGCCCGGCGTGGTGCCCGCCGGTGTAGCGAGTTGCCTGGTGGTGACGGCACGAGGCACTGCGGCAGGATGGCCGCGATGGAGGACGATGTAGGTACATGCTCGGAGCGTAGGGCTCGAAATCTTCCCGCCTAATTTGGGTTTCCGGATCTGGGATTCCGAATCTTGGACTCCAAATCTGGGACCCCAAGATCGGGGTTAGTTCTCACAGAATTTACGTATGGTTGACAAGTATTTGCCAATGTAAACTACTGCTGCCTGAGTTGGCTAAGATCACGGGTGAAGTCTGACGGGTGAGGTGTTCGATAGAACAATGAGAACGTGAATCTTCGCCGGCAGCCCGAATAAAAAAATAAAAAGGCTGAATTTCGCCTGTGCGGCCTTTTATACGCTTGTCGTCATTGACAGATGACAACGAAACGAATCCACAGACAACAAATGTTGCCAGCTAACTAATATTGTTTATTGTCTTTTTTTATTGACTGAGTGACCTTTGGTTATTGTTGTTTTTTCTTTATGTTTAATTTTAAGTGTGATTGTAACGCCACTACGTTACAACTTTTCTCATTATTAGCATGTCGCATGTCGCGACGAACCCGTAACTTATGGGCACTACTACGTACGAAATGTTTGTACATATTACCTACAAACATTTTATAAAAATCGTCTAATTGACGATCTCTTCCCCTTTCGGAAGTCGATTAAAAACTATACAGGCTGTAAGGAACAAGATACTGCAAACTTCGCGAAAAGGTTACACCTAGTGTCAGTAACAAAATTATGATAGTCATTAATCTCGGTAATGATCAGTTACAGAAATTGACATTTTCAAGCACGCAATGTATTGTGAACAATGCGATCTCAACGCTTCGCAATGTATGTAGGTGCGCGCGAGAGCGTAGTACGTGGTAGTACAGACTGTTGTCAACATTATCTAACCCACTCTAAAATCAAACGACTTTCGACCCTCTGCCTGTAACATTAACGTTTATTTAATTTATATGAGCTTATCAGACAAGTGCTCGAGGACTCGATGAACAAAAATACAATAATAACACAGACACGCAAATTTAATCTTTAACACGTAACGTTAAGGTAAACCCACCCAACGTAGTCAGAGCCACCGGCATTATATATGTTTTTGTTAAGCCATTTTAATCATTATCTCATTAACATTAAAGTTGGAAAGCTTTTAAGTCAAACTACATAATTACAACCCAATCTTTAATTTCACGTATTCCCAACAAGTTCTTGTGGCTTAGCGGTTTGATGCTGGATTGACGACGAACAGCATGTGGGTTCGAAAACACAGTCCACCTATACATCAGTATCTTTTTAAATTTGTTTTCATTTCTACAATATTGCTTGCAATATTAAAGAACGACCAATATGATTTTCGCCTAATAACTTATCTTGTAAACGGGTGGGTAATCTAAAAAACTTTAAGTTCACAGAATTTATATTTACCAAGAATGGTTGAATACGAAGTAAAACATATTTACTTCGTGAGGTAGATCATAAATTCATCTAATTAACAAAAGTTACACTACGCCTAATAGCAGTGACTGCGCACACACATTTGTAAATCGTTTAACTCGTTAAGTATTTTTAAGCAATTTGCTGTAATAAAGCATCATGTCGCAACTTGACGACTATACCAAACATAAAATAATATTTTTACATGAGCAGAATGTTGGAATAAGAGAGATTGGTCGCCGACTTAATATAGCAGTAAGTGTTTTTTTATACCTATTTTATTTTATTGATTGTGATTAATGAACCCGTAGTTGGCTATTTTACCATTACATTCACTCCTTACAAGTTACATGCACGGTTCCAAAAATGTTTATTTTTGTTTTAGAGAAATACGGTCAGGCTATGGCTAAGACGTTATGGAGACAATGGAAATATTCAGCGGATTCGTCCAGGAGCAAAAGCCATTAAGTATAGTCCCGAATTCGAACGCCACCGGGCTATTGTTTCAAGCCACGTTGAAAATCCATTTTTGCCCATTCGTGCAACTGCAATAAACCACAATATTTCAGTGGAAACAGTGAGAAGGCATTTACATGTTGCTGGGATAAAGAATTATAAACCGGCACAGAAAATTGCATTGACACCTGCTCATCGTGCAGAAAGGATCCGTTTTGCCGAGGAATATTTCAATTTTAATTGGGAAGAAAATGTTGTGATCTTCACTGATGAAAAATCATTTAAATCGGACAAAGATAGACGTAAAATCTTATGGCGGAGGAAAGGAGAACGTTACAACGAGAAGTGCTTGCTACCTTGTAGAACCAGCGGTAGAATAACCCTGGGCTACTGGGGCTGGATGTCGTCCATGGGACCTGGTGAATTGGCGGAAGTTGGTGGTAGGTTTAATAGCAGTTGTATTTGGAGATTCTGCGTGACGTCATGCTGCCGACTGTGCGAATTGCTTATCCAACGTCACATATTTATTTCATGCACGATAACTGCTCCATCCACCGTGCAGGCATTGTGCGGGAATGGTTAGCTGCTCAAGAAGGTGTGACAGTTATTAATTGGCCATCTAAAAGTCCTGATTTGAACCCTATAGAAAATCTATGGGGTCAAATGGTTTTAAATTGGAACACAACGGAAGTGCGAAACAAACACAACTTGGCTGAGGTCGTGACATCGACTTGGGAGCACATGAGAGGCAAAGATTTGTGTTGGAACATGGTGCGCGGTATGCGTAGCCGCTTACAACAAGTTATAGCAGGGGACGGTGCGCCACTCCATCACTACTAGTTCATCTAGTAGGTATATTTAAACACATCATGTAAGTAAATGCTCAATGGATTGATTGTTAAACCATTAAAATGTTGCAGATTATGTGGTGATGTTATTGTTATAAATAGATTTTTTTCTATTTAAATAACATGTTTATTCACTACATATAGGCAGCTATAAATTTGTAAAGCATTTCACAGATGAATTCATTTTCTCGATAACAAACTTTTAAGCTAAGCATGCCTTTTTTATTTTTATATGGCATACTAATATAAAAAGTATATTAATTTGGCAATATATGAGCATTTACTTACTTTATGTTACTTAAGTGTTTTAATGAAATAATAAACATTTTAAACTGGCTATTTTTTAGTTTTATTTATAAACAAAACTGCCCGTTTAAAAAAACAATACCCTACGTCGTCTATTAAAGAAATGTAAAAAAGTGTAATAAAATATCTAAATTTAGGGTAAACTTGGTTTCGAACGTAGACAACGATGAACATCGCACTACCTTAGTGACCACAAGACCAACACAACTCTTATAAGCCGCATTGAAATTTGATCTTAGTTGTAATGCTAGACACAATATTCTAAAAAAATTGAACCATATAGTATACTATCATAAAGTTTATTCTTGCACAGCACGAGCAGCCATCTTCTCCTCGTGCAAATTATTTTGTATTTTAAATAATCACTCCATAGTAGCATTTGAATACCAGCTTTATAATGAATACGAATATTTATTTTTCAACTACCCACTTATTACAAGTTATGTGAAAATATTACCATTTTAAAAAGTTTATGTATAGTCTGTAGTTCTTTACAATAATACAAGAAATAGTTTTGGAATATAAATTCTATATTGAAAGCAAAACAATATCTTTGTCGCAGGATTTGATCTCGAAACTTGTAATTCTCAGTCTTATACACAGACCACGGGATCAGAATTACTTGAACTCAATCATTAAAATAAGCTATTACACTTATCATACTATAACAAATAGTTATAAAATATAACCTAATATGCTAACGTTTTAAAGATTAAATTTGCGTGTCTGTATTATTATTGTATTTGTTCATCAAATCCTCAAGCACTTGTCTGATAAGCTCATATAACTTGAATAAACCTTAATGTTACATGCAGAGGGTCCAAATTCGTTTGTTTTTAGCGTGGGTTAGATAATGTTGACAACAGACTGTACGTAGTTACCTACCACGTCTTATACACACAGACACAGGTGGTCGCGCTGCTACGCGCTTGTACCTAAATACACTTTCTACTTTGTGATAAAAATACATTTACGTCGATGTTTCCGATCGATGTGATCAATAACTAGATCAGATACTTAATACTCATTAGCGCATACCTGCGTAAAACGTTTAAAACGACAAATGCTGCGAATGCTGCACATCGAAACGTATAATGTTCCGTGGCACCTTTATCTGTTTATTCTAATGTCGACAACATTGATATCACATACATTTTTAATCCCTCAAGAATACTGAAGATAAGGTTAGATAAAGATTAAGATAGATAATAATAAAGAAGCTTGTAAGTACCTACATTGCGCTCCAGGAATGTAGGTATAAAGCGCCTGCTACACGGTCGCCAAACGCGTCCCTACAGAAGTGACCTTGGTGGTTTACAACCGTGTACTTAACTAATGAACCAACTCACCTTAAAGTTCGTTCATTTCTTACAAGGGAGGCGCCTACGTGCTTCATGCATGAGCATTTTCCTGGGCACTGAGTTATTGTTTCAAAACCACTCAACAAGCAAAGCAAAAGACAAACACAGAAAATAACTTATGTTTTTGATAACTTTACGATAACAACCTAAATTCGCGACCGACTGCACATCCGTTTGCGATGAACGTAAACACGGAACTAACAAAAATTCGTCGTCGGCAAAATGCTAAAGAAATAAAATTTTATTTAACAGCGTAGGCACGCTTTTGAATGTGCCGATATGCTCATAGACCGCATAGATCAATAAAATTGATAGACTGTACAATCGCATTAAGTTGTACCTACTACCTACTCACTCAGTAATTATTTTGATGTAGGTATACGAAATGTAGGAATGTGGTTTTCGTTGTTGAATTGTATTACTTAACTTTGTTGATAACAAAAATGTATCTAAGAATTATGTCGTTATCAGTAAACTGTAACACATTTTTTTTAGATCTTCTTTACATGTAGCCACCGCTGATCACAGGACATTACCACGTTTGAGACGCTCTGATAAGAAACATGGAAGCACACAGTTCTGAAAAGAACTAATTTAAAGTTTTGACATTCCGTAAAAAAAAGGAGTGTCAGGAGCTGAGAGACCACTCTTCTATCTTCCGTAAACTCGATCCGCAACTCAACATTATTACATCTGCACTCGTCGGTGGCCGCCCTGATACTGGCGCGAGAACTACACGACACCAATATTTATTCCTACGGCCCGCGCGCTCGTCGAGCCGCCGGCGGCGCCCCGGGCTCCTCTGTGAACACAAGCGACCCCTCGTGGAAATAACGCGACAACAGTGCTGTGATGTGATTGGTCGTAATCCACTTAATTTTATTGGATTTATTTTGTAATTGTTGATTAGAATTGAATGTACATGTTTTTATTGTCTTAATTTGTAAAATTAAGGCAACCTTTTTGTAAATAAATTATTCATTTTTATTCATCACATTCATCATTCATCGAACAACGGAGTTTATCTTAAACCTTCTGAAACCCCAAAGTGATTTATTTCGATGAAGGTTTATAAAAATAACCTTCCCATCAAAATAAGTTATAATTCAATTTTATTAGTCAATCGGATATCAATTTTTATAGACACTTAAAATCCTAACGTGTTTCGTCTGTTAGATTCATAGGTCTGTATGAACATTTGCCGAAAAAGGAACGTCGGCGGTCTTTGGCCGATGTTGCGTGCGTACCTACTGGGCCCGCGATGACCTCCGGTGAACTTAGGAAATCGATAATTAGGAAAAAGCCGTCGAAAAATTGCAACTCTAGGGGGTCCAGAATCATGTACTGAATCACTGGTACACGTATGAGCGTTGATGTTCCTTAGACCCTGTATTTATTTTTAAATATATAAATATTAGTTCAAAACTAAATACAAAAAGTACAAACATTTAGTATTTAGTACAAAAATTAAACACAATAATAAAAAATCTGAGAACAGGGTCATTTGTATTATGCGAACAAAAGCAAAGAAGGTTGTAATGCATTGTTCTTACACTAAAAAAGCGGCCATTTCAATTTTTCGTACTATAATTGGATCGCTGAGTGAAGTTTTAAGACCAATTAAATGAAAATCACATATTCTTTCCAGTATTTAGTCAACAAAAACATCAAAAACCAATGAATAAACTCTCTTTTATTTACCGAAAATACGATATCCCATCCTTTTTTAACGTTCTTAACGTAAAATTCTTACAATTTCTCAACGAACACCTCGGCATTTTTGACGTGCGTGCAGTGACACGAGCAACAGAAGAACTATTTGAAATGACCGCTCAATTCGAATTTGAGCGCTCATTTTATGCGGACGGTTTTGAGTCGCTGAGTGTGTATCTTGGGATTTTTATATATCAATGGTAGCAGTCCAGAATCTGGATGTGTACCTAGCTTTGTCTCCTATAGTATGAACGGCTAATGTCAGTGCGTGTATTATTGTAAATGCTTCTGGCAGCTTTTATAGGGTTGTGCAAAATAATAGGTTTGACATATTTTTAGTTTAAGCTGACAGATTTGTCATTTTTTTAACCGACTTCAAAAAGGAGGTTCTGGATTCGACCCGTATGTATGTATGTATTTTGTTTGTCCGCAATTTTCTCAAAAACTGCTGATCCGATTTGGATGGGGTTTTCGTTATTCAAATGCTTTTTTTCAAGGAAGGTTTTAGTAATAGACAGTGGAACAGATAGTAGGAGATAGACAGTGGAACTCTTCAATATCTAACAGCAAATGACTCGCGATTGCTGCGATCGTATGTCTATGTATTATTTACACAATTTAATGGGGAACCACAACTAAAAAGAGAAAAATATTTTACGAAAACTATTTTACAGCACAAAATAGAACATACTTACTTCAAAAAAAAAGAGTGCAAAATAACAAAATTTCGGAAGTCGGTGACATAAAAAAACCGGCCAAGTGCGAGTAGGACTCGCACACGAAGGGTTCCGTACTATAAAATGGAAAAAAAACCAAACTAAAACAACTTTCTGTTTTTTTTGGGGTTTTTGTTTTGGGCTGTATCTCATGATCCGTAATAGGTAGACAGTTGAAATATCTACAAATCGTGTATTTCTATAGCCGCTCTAACAACAAATAATATAAATAAATTAAAAATTAAATGAGGCTCTCTAGGGAGCCCCCTTTAATTTTTATATTTTATATAGAAATACACTTTCTGTGAAAATTTCAACTGTGTAGCTATTACATATAAATGAGAACATTTTCATATAAATATTTTTAAAGAGTTACAATATGAATATAATTTAAAATTGGGGATCAGACTAACAGCTCAAAAGCGGAACTTCGTGCCACGCTCGACCAAGTTGGTTAATTTTTTTTTTTAAGGAATGCAAAATGAATTAATTTATTTAGCCACACTATTGTAGGCACAGTCCTCTACCCAACCCTTACAGGAAGTGCCTACAGGAGTGTTGTGGATGTTACATTATTTTGAACTCTAGGTTCGTCGAGAACAGCTTCGTCGCACAAGCGAGAAGCTGGCAGATGACCTGGCACTCTACGTGACGCGTCGCATCACTGTCATGGAGAAGACCAGGGCACAAGCCGCCTTGGTGAAGTCGCAACCCACTGGCACTTCGCAGTCCAGCTATCATCACAAGCTAAGGCTGGCCAAGGCAGACGTTACTCGAGTTGCTAAGGTATGATCGTCAGGTTTTATGCGTAGGTAGGCAGTTGCAAATCGTCGCCTTAGAGTGAAAACCTCATATGCAAAAGAGGTAACTTTACAGGCGAAAAAAAAAACTGGACCCTGCAAAACTCGCCTTAGAGTGAAAACCTCGTAAATAGGTACGCAAGAGGTAACATTAGAGGAAGAAGCAAAAGCGCCCAGTAAAATTTTATCACCACAGCTTATTCAAATATGTTCGTTTAAAGTATGGCAGAATGTAGAAACTGGAAATGATAATTTGAAAGAAGAGAAAAAGAAAATTTATAAAGAATGGAAGAGAAAGGCAAAAAGGCGGTTGCAGTTTCCAGGGCTAAGGCGTAGAAAAAGTTAAATGATTTACTGGACAGCCCTAGAGGCCAGAAGGAGCTCTACCGGATTAAAATTTAGAGAAAGGAGAACGAGGGATATAATGCACATAAAATGTATGAAAGATGAACTCGGTAAAGTCTTGTCGAAAGATGACGAAATAAAAGAGCGATGAAAGGTTTATTTTGAAAAGTTGATGAACGAAGAGAATGAGTGGAATGGTGTGCTCAAAGAGGTACAAGTAAATATGGGTTTGGTGAGAGAAATTAGCATGGATGAAGTAAGAAAGGCAGTTCACTAATTGTACAATGTATGAAAAATGGAAAGGCCATAGGCCCTGATGACATACCAGTAGAAGTATGGAAGTGTTTAAAAGAGGATGGATGTATGTGGCTGACTTTATTCTTCAATAAGTTGTTGTATGAAGAAGTGATCCCCCAAAGAATGGTGCAATAGTTCGCTAGTGCCCATCTTCAAGAATAAAGGGGATGTACAGGACTGCAACAACTATCGAGGGATAAAGCTCACGTCACATAAAATGAAAGTATTGGAGAAAGTGATAGAGAAAAGATTGCGAGAGGAGAGTGACATTACCCTGAACCAGTTTAGGTGTATGCCAGGTCGACGGACAATGGACGCCACCTTCGCTCTCCGTCAATTGTGCGAGAAGTACAGACGTGTGCACAAGAACTTGCACATGGTGTTCATTGATCTTGAGAAAGCGTATGATAGGGTACCTCGGGATGTGTTGTAGTGGGCCTTGAAAGAGAAAGGTTTACCTGGGAAGTATGTTGAGTTGATTCGTGCTATGTACAAACAAGTACCTACGTCCAGTCGGCTGCTGGCAACACCGATGAGTTCAGTGTGGCTGTAGGCTTACATCAAGGGTCGGCTTTAAGTCTTTACCTCTTCCTGTTGATTATGCACGCTCTTACGTCGGAAATACAGGAAGAGGCACCCTGGTGCATGCTGTTTGCCGACGAAATTGTTCTGGTCGGTGAAGATGGACCTGAGATCCAGAGCAGATTGGAGAAATGGCAACAGAAGCTGGAGAAAGTTGGCTTGAAAATCAGCAGAACCAAAACTGAATACATGTTCTGCGATTTCGGCGGTCTCTCCAGTTCTGAAGCTGTAGTGCTAGATGGCGCGCTTCTCCCAGTCTGCTCCGATTTTCGGTATCTCAGTTCACTCGTGCAAAGCGATGGCGAAATAGATCGGACTGCTAAGCACAGAATTAACACTGGATGGATGAAATGGCGGCAGGTCACCGGGACTATCTGTGACTCCCGCATTCCCTTAAAACTTAAGGGGAAGATTTATAAAACAATGGTCAGACCTGCTGTCTTGTACGGTTCAGAATGTTGGGCCACAAAAGGGATGAATGAAAAGCAATTGCATGTAGCTGAGATGAGAATGCTAAGAGCGATATGTGGTGTTACGCGTATGGATAGAATTAGGAATGAGTATATAAGAGGAAGTCTGAAAGTGGCACCGCTGACTGAAAAGTTGTGTGGAAATCGGTTGTCGTGGTATGGGCATGTGATGCGGAGGAATGAAGAAAATGTCGTGAGGAAAGTCTTGTGTATGGATGTAAGGCTATAAGAGTAGGGGAAGGCCAAAGAAACGATGGTTGGACTGTGTGAAAGAGGATATAGGTAAAAAGAGGGTGACTACAGAGATGACGACTAATAGAGGAGTATGGAAGAAAAAGACATGTTGCGCCGACCCCAAATAAATTGGGATAAGGGCAGAAGAATGATGAGCTTATTCAAATATGTGTATTTTAGTTTTCAATTTTGATACGTTTTACAGATGCTTAGATAAGTTTAAAGTCGTAACAGCATGAAATGGTATTTACGAGATTTTCGTAAAGACACTCGCAAGGATTTACAATGTTATCATTCACCATCATAGATAGCGTTACAGGTTACTAAACTTTTTTTCTGTGAAACTAGGGCGTGCGTCCCGAGGTATTCTTGCCAAAAATGTAATAAAATATAGTGTCAAAAATTGCATATCCGAGGTTTTCACTCTAAGGCAACGAAATATAGTTTGGCGAAATGGGTGATTATTTATCCTTCAAACGTACCCAGTGCGAGTGCGGTGCTCCTGTTCAGACTGTGCGTCAGTTGCTGGAGTGCCCAAAATGTCCGTTTACCTGCACCCTTGATGACCTGAGCAACACCCCCAACGAAGCATAAATTGAGCCAAAACAGTATGATTTAAATAATGTAGGTACCGTTAACGTGAAAATCAACGACGAATAATTGAACAACGACAATAGTTGGTTGGTAATTTAACAATAAGGACCATGTTGCGAGGAAAGTTTTGAGTATGAATGCGGATGTTATAGGGGTAGAAACCATACCATACTTTCTTGGGCCCAAGGAGCACCTGCCTCCCGGTCGTGATTTGCAGTGGCCTATTTGGAAAGCGCTGAATCGATTGCGTACCCAAGTAGGCCGTTGCAAGTACAATTTGGCTAAATGGGGGATAATTGATCCCTCAAATACCCAGTGCGAGTGCGGTGCTCCTACTCAGACTATGACCCATTTACTGGAGTGCCCAAAATGTCCATTCACCTGAGTAAAGCTTCCAGTGGAGCAATAAACGTGGCCACCTACTGGGCACAAACAGTATGATTGTATAATCATAAACAATGTACCACCGACGAAAAGAAGAAGGAGTAGAAAAAGGCCAAAGGTCCGGCCGAAGGTGCTGTTCGCTGCGCCAAGATCGCTGATGAGGTTGATGGTGATGAAAGAGGCTGAGGATGCTGACCAGGAATGCGCATCCGCTGCATGCTGGTGGTCAGGATACCCGTAGAAGCCGTTGGTACTGGCTGGCTGTATGACTCGTTGCTCAAGAGCTTGAAGGAAGCGATGATGATACGTCACGCTGAAGTAGCTGCACGAAGGCTGCGCTGACGTTCATGGTCGAGGGTCACCAGTGTGGAGGTATGCGGAACAGGGTGTAAAGTTCCACAACCTCCATTGAAAAGGGAGGATCCTCCGACCAGACGGGTGTTGTGTCTGGTCCGGGCAACTGCCCAATGGTTGATTTCGGACTGTTGTATATGTTCAAATCGCGCGGAGAACTCTGCTTGCGCGATGTAGAATTCTTGCTATTTTTAGTTCGTGTGCGTCGTCATAGATGTCGCTACAGACTGTATGAAGGATGATATGGCTCCCTTTGCCCTCTATAGGTAGAGATGTCTTTTTTAGGTATAGGTAGGTTTACCAGGGTTGCGTGCCATGATTGTTTAAAAGATAAAAAAAGATAAAAGATTTACCGCGACCCTGGAACGCAAAATATGCCCAAAGGGCAATGAAAGGACCACGGGTGAGTTTAAGTGGTAAGAGTCTGACACTCTCTCCACCCAGAGCGGGAGAATTCATTTGATGATTTCTCGCCGTCAAAGAAAAGGAATGGATAGGTTGTGCTTGACCCTTCAAATGTTTTTGAATAGAATTCTTCGACTGCATCTGAGCTTCGTCATCATGCGATATCTAAAGGAGATCGCTTGAAAAACGAACCTTGTCAGCAGATAGGCTGGTCGGTCGAATACCTACACTTAACCCAGATGTTACTGAAACTATTTTTGACCTCCGTTAGCCGTGATTTTTGGATATGTTTCTTTGTATGACTTATTATAACTAGGAAAAATGGAGAAAAAAATTTAACTTTTCTGGAAAATCCAGAAAAAGGTGGCCTTTTAAAAGGCCCGTCGTAATATGGGGGTCTATATGTATGGCGGTCTAGTAATGAAACAAAGTATTAAGAATTAGTGTTTAATCAATTTAGATAGTAAATAACACAAAATTACGGTTTTAATATAACAATAGATACACACACACACACACACTGCAAATACGCTCGTTACTGAGTTTGTCTGTGAAAGACCATAAAACAGTTCTTGGAGTGTAAATGAATTTTACACTTTTGACAAATAAAAAAGCTTTTTACTTAGCAAACTTTACATCTTAGTTGAGGCACACTATATTGAACCAAGTAATCAACCCTATCATATCAAGATGATTCTCGATGAGACCTAGGTGTAGGACAGGGTCCTCTTATCGCTCTTTTTGTAGGTTTTGAGCAAATCCTTTGCCAATGATCTGCAAAAAGTAAGGTGATCATATTCTCCGCCGTCCCGTTTGTATAGCTGCCACGCATTATGTACAGCCATAACTAGGCTATAACAGAAAGGGAAAAGTACCATTTCTTGCCACGAATAGAAGTTCCAATACAAACCTACTCGTATGTTCTGCTGATCCGACCGATCTACCCCTCCCATATTTTCATTATATTTTTTTATAACAAAGGGTTGATTAGCATGCACATATTTCTTATGTTCTTGTAAAAACCTCTTGACTTCATGCAAAGGCTTCACAGTCTCAGTATTTGAGCCAACAGTAACGACACTATTGTCATTCCATTTGCAAACTAGAATGTGCTCAGGTAAACTAGATTTGTACTCAAATGAGCCCCTATATTATGTCTTTTTTTGAAGTCTTTGTTGGTTGTTAGAGGACAACGAGACGTTCTACTTGGCACTGAAATTTCACAATCTTCACCGATCGTGTCATTTGTGCGTCTTCTCTTACGCAAGCTCATCATCTTCCTCGTCAGCACTCTGAAAAAACGTCACCTCAGCAGGAGCTGAGATCCTACAAGAAAATAACATACATACATATTGTGATAATATAAAGCAGGTAACATACCTACTTGTGGGTTCATTGACATGTAAATGAAATTAGTTCATAATTACTTTACCTTGAAGATTTTGTAATGTTACGAACTCTTCATCTCCAGTCTTCGTCAGTAACATCTGCGTTGGCATTCTCATGTGGGAAAATGGTTATTTGGTTCGGCAATAAAGTACGTGTCTTCGTCAGCTCGCCCTAACTCAGCAACAATTTCGATGAAATTGAGCGCTATACTAATGGCGTGCTAAAATAGAAATAATCAAATAATAAACTCTTATATTACGACAGGGCTTTTAAAAGGCCATCGATTTCAAACGTAAAAAAGGAGCATTTATTTTGCGTTTCGGACCAAACAAATGAGGTAATATTTTTATGAAATAACCAACATGTAAATATGAAAGCGAACTTATATCAGATTCCGCATATAAATAACATAAAAGCTTACCTTTATGCAACCATTGTAAAAAAAAACTCCAAGATCTTCAAAAACACTCAATATACATGAAAATGTGTGTCCAATTTTAAACGTAACTGCATAAAATAAAATGTTGATAGGTACTAAGTTGCTAATATGAATATGTATGCCAATTAATTGAAAAATTATGAAAAATGCAGGTAGATTTATTTATTTTTTTGGGCCTTTTAAAAGGCCCGTCGCAGTATCTGGGTTTGCAATAGTAACTAAGTCAGTCAGTTTTGAGTTGTCGATGTGAAAGGTGTACCTAAGTGTAAGTGATTAATCTTTATAGGTATATAAAACAAAGTCGGGTTAGATAAACCATTTATAACTCAAGACCGGCTGGACCGATTTTAATGATTTTTGATTTGTTGGATTTGTTTCCGCCCTGAATAGCAGAATAATAACTATTAAAACAGGAAAAAAATCAAGATAAAAAAGTTATGAAGAAAATCAATTTTCACAAATATTATGGAATGCCTTTTTTATTGATTCTGCGAGGCGGTACGAAGTTCGCTGGGTGAGCTAGTAAAATAATAAAAGTATCATATATTGTTGTCCGGTGTTTCTTTTCACACACACCAGAGCCTAGAACACACTAGCTACGCTGACCGGCGGAGTTGTCAGTAGGTCTATTAGTAAGAAAGTTTTTTTATCTGGTTATTAATTTTGATAACATGTTCCAATGAGATGGGCTACCGAATCTGGTCCGCTGCCCGCTGTTAATTTAAGGCATTGGCCCATCGACCCCGATTATGGTCGTGGGCATAGCCACAATGCTGTATCTGCCCTTGCTCAAGAATGTGTTGCTTACAGGAGACTACAGAAGCAAAGACCCACTTGGAGCTATTGCTGAAGGACCAGGAACGTTTAGACCGGGAGCTGTCGGAAACCAATCAAGCCAACGCGCAGCTGGAGGAGCGCGTCGCCGAGCTCATGCAAGAGTCGAGACACACTGAGAGGACCAAACACTGGGTCAGTATGCAGAAGCCTTATAAGCTTATATCCCCACAGTAGGGACAAAGGCTTTCATCTCTGTGACAGGCGCTCTCTGGCCCTAATCCTTCATGCGGGTACAGTCCAGTGCAGTTTAACCGATGTCAGTGTCAGGCCAGTAATATGTATTTATAAGTCTTTAAAGCTAGGCTTTGTTTCTGGGATGGCAACGCATCTGCAATACCTCTGTACCAATGTGCTTATTTTTGTTTTGTCCACCTGTATTTTCGCTCTGCTGGGCGAAGACCTCCCTTCCCTCTTTCCACTTTCCGCGGTGTGAATATTTAGTGCTAAATGATTTTTTGAATTGTTTAATTTGTGTTATTTAACTGCCCTAAAAATACACTGTCAATAATAAACAGTCCACAATTAAAATATAAATTACTGTTTCCAGCTTCTAGAACGCGTTGTCCGCGCCCAACGCTTTGGGAACGAGCTCTCCACCGCCATCAAGCGTCAATCAGTCCGCGCCAAGAAACCCAAAGACGTAATCCTGGCTGAGCATACCCAAGCGCGTCAGCTCAACGAACGTATCCGTTATATTGTTGGAATCCTACAGAATGAGTTTCCGCACCTGGAAGATAAACTAGGATATATTTGGAATACTTTGAACATTTTCACGCCGGAAGATTCGCCGCAATTGGCGGAGTCAGGCACTTGCAAGATGCTACTGTCCGAAAACTTCCAGTTGACAGATGCAGAAATAGTAGAAGCAGCCCGAGAAAAGTTGGGTCTGTTGTTTCCTTAGCAAAGATTTTATATCAAACAATCTTCAGTTAAAATAGTTTGATATCCTTTTTAGAATTTATAATTTAATTATTTATTTATTGTATTCGTGAGACTTTGACGTTTTTATGAATGATTTGCTTAATTGAATAAAACGAGTGTGAAACAAAATAATTGTTTCAATAACCTATGGTCACACAGTGGATGCTAAGCTTTCACTATTTATACCTAAAAAGTTTTTTACAAAAAAAACTACCGACTTTCAAAAAAAATACACTAAAAATTAAAAAATAACTTTTATTTCGGAAGTCGGTGTTTGTAATTTACTTCTTCGTTATTTGACACCGACTTCCGAAATAAAAGTTATTTTTTAAATTTTAGTGTATTTTTTTTGAAAGTCGGTTGTTGTTTTTGTAAAAAAAAAACTTTATTTTTAACTTTTTAGTTGTTATAGCCCACAACTAAAAACCCCAATAACATGGAACGTGGAATTTAAACATTTGGAGTACATCAAAACGTCATCGAGGTAAACCTATTTTTCGTTTTTGTTCAGTTTCTCAAAAAGCGCTGAAGCAATTTCGATAAACTTTATATGGGACCACCTCGGGAGTATATTCTTTCGGATAAAAAAGAATTTTGAAAATCGGTCCACAACTGATGAAGAAATCGGCGGACATACATAAAAAAGAAACATACATACAGTCGAACATAGAACCTCCTCCTTTTTAGAAAGTCGGTTAAAAACCTGCACTACACTACTCGCAAAGTCGTCAAGGTCGAAGTTGAGCGAATACGATAGTAAAGAAGGGCACTTCGGTTCGCAATGTGTATAACTCCAGCTTCCTCATAAGTGATAGAATAATCCTACCTATGCCAATATTTAAGGCATAATAGCAGCAATCAAAGTTCCCAGTATTAATTTAGCAGCCACAAATACTTCGTTAATATGAGTCGTTTAGTGTGTGTCAGCTGGATTGACGTCACCCCAGCTTCCTCATTCAATACAGACATACCAGTGAGGTTAGGGTTTTGGATTAAAGTAAAAAAATAAGGCATAATAGCAGCACAAGGAAGAAAAGAACTTCAACGAAACTGTTGAAACTACGATCAAAAACGTGCTGTGTAAGCTGGAGTGACATCACCCCAGCTGCTCATTCATATCTTCCAAACGCAAGAAGCTATGAGTACGTATTTTAGCTCAAAAAATAAGGCATAATAGAAGCCACAGGCTGCAAAATTTTCAAATCTGTGGTCAAAATACTCTAAGAGTTATTAAACCGATAAGCTTGTGTAAGCAGGAGTGACGGCACCCCAGTTCCTCATGTCATATCCTCCGAACGAATAAAGACATGATTATGTATTTAAAGCATAATAGCAGCCAAAGGCTCCAAAATTTTCAAATCTCACAGTTTACACGTAATAAACAAAAAAACAGTTTCCGCGCCAAAAAATCAAATTATTGCTTCGGAGTAGGTAGGAGCGTTGCCGCTCTTCCGTCACTCATTGAAGTCTGTTTTAGGATGCGTAAAGGGTTGATCAAGCGACCGAGCGCTCCGAGCTTAAGAGGGAACAGGGCTTGCGAGGAATTTACAAAATAGGTATTTGAAGAAACTATTGCCGTCGTGCTGCCTCAAACTTGCCTCCGTAGAGTGCGATAGGGACAGCTGCAGCTCAGACCGATTTTATCACAAAATTTTTGACGAGATTGACGTTTCGTATTCCCCTTTTTTCGCCTCGAAAACTGAGCCGATTCAATTATATTTGGCACCAAAATTTTATGAAAGAGTATGTCTAGGTTAAATGTTTTATGTTAAAACTTTTCGAATTGGTCTCGAAGTAGTCCTCTAATAACGGCAGTAAAAATAGGGTCATTTTTTGAGGGTCATATTTTCTTTACTTATTAGTTGCTGAAAAAAAGGAAATGATGGACGTGCCTACAGCAGACCTCATCTTTATGAAAAAAAAAATGATTGCTCTAGAGGCATTATTCAGGAAGAAAATAACGGGAATACATTTTTGTATGGAGAATCGCAGCCTTTTTCCTCTTAAGGCGTATATATCCGACAAGTGGCGCCCTCATTGAATAAAAAATCGTAGCAAAGCGTAGAAAATAAAGATTACAGAATCCTATGTTGCGTTTGTTACAAAGAGGATAAGGTATTTTTAATGTGGTTAAAACAATACTCAAAATGTTTCGTATCCAAAGTAGTAGGCAAAAGTACAAAAAATGGCCGTTTTTGACACTTTTGCTTACTACTTTGGATACGAAACACTTGGAGTCCTGTTTTTAGAATGTAAAAATACCTTATTCAATTTGTAACAAACGCAACTTAAGATTCTTTAATCTTTATTTTCTATGCTAAGATACGAATGTTTATTCAATGAGGGCGCCACGTATGGGGAGGTAGGCCCTTGCCTTGCCATGTTGGCCCTTCTGTTGAAGAGAATATCTATGATACCTACACTGTCACCACACTCGTCAGCATTTAGGGTTATTTCGTTTCTTCTCCGTTTTTGTAGCAACGCAGCCATCTCTCAGGTCTATGGTAGTGTAACAACATTAGTGTTGCCCAAAATCGGTCTTGGTCTTGCAGTCTTGGTCTTGTTCTTGCATTTTCGCAAGACCAAGACCGCCTTATTGTAGCAAGACCAAGACCAAGACTGAACCCTGCAAGACTTGAGCAAGACAAGACTTAAGCCTGCAAGACTCTTGCGTCTTGCAGTTAAGACAAACTGAGATTTGGGCGTTATTAAGTAGGTATTTGGTTTCAATCCCGATTTTGAGAGACGTTCCCCAGTATCAAAACCGTAGGTATTGTCATAACACTAAACTAAGGGCTACAGTTGTATCTGCAGTTGGCAACGTGCCGCTCGTCTGAAAGAACCCTAAAAGGTATTGTATTGATTAGGTAGGTAAGTACTTATTATATTTCAACTATTTATTAAGTAGGTAGCGTTTTAATACTCACAAATCTGTTCCCATCATCCCATATGATAAAATGTACCTAGAATAACTTTCTAGCAAAGTTCATACCTTCTAGGTATCTACCTATAATAATATATTATGCTTGTTTATGTCTAATGTGCCGATCTAACGTTAGTACTCGTAGGTTGGTATGTGCTTAAAATTATAGCCAACAAAATTACATAAACATTATGTAGGTACCTAATTATGTTTCAAAGTTTATATTATTCTTCTATTCAGCAAAATTTAAAACTAACTTCGAGTCGAGACGACAAATTGCCTAAAAAATGTACCTACGCACACTGTAATGAAATCTGCTAATCTCAACACACACGCACTTCCTTGTTTTGGCCGCATAGGTAGGCTTTGTAGTCTTCTTTTATAGGTTGATTAACATTGTACATTGGTGAATGCTCCAGGATAGCCCGCGAAAGTCAAATTTTCTTATTTATTTTGCAATTTGCAGGCCAGTGCTCGATTATTGTTTATTAAAATATTATTCGCGCTGTAAGACGTATGTAGTTACAGAATCATCAAAATCATCAATACAACCCTCCAAGTTCAAAGGTCGAGGAATGAGTTTGACCTTGAAAAAGTCTTTTTTTTAATAATTCCTCGATCTTTATGAACTTGGAGGATTGTATTGATGATTTTGATGATTATAATTCTGTAACTACATACGTCTTACAGCGCGAATCATAATCTAAAATCTAAACTAACGTGTTCAATAAATAGCAATAGGCTAATAGGTATTTGCAAGACTTGCAAGACTTGCGAGACTCTTGCTGCAAGACCAAGACCAAGACTGAGAGCGCAATACCAAGACCAAGACCAAGACCAGGTGTATAGACGCAAGACCAAGACCAAGACTGGCCTAAGTCTCGTCTTGGTCTTGCATTTGGGCAACACTAAGCAACATCTATGTCGCCACGTACGAACTAAACACACAAATTCTGCATCGCCCAATCGAAGTTCTCCGTGCGATTTGAACGTATGCAACAATCCGAAATCAACCAGCGGACAGTTGCCCAGGCCCCAAACCAGACACAATGCCCGTCCGTTCGTAAGATTCTTTCTTTTCAATGGAGGTTTGCGGAATTTTACACCCTGTTCCACAAACCTCTATAGTAGATTTTATGGTTTCTAAAACAAACTATACACGACTAAATTACCAATAAAATTTTAATCATAATTTGAACGAACATTTTTAATTATATTACAAATCTTAAAAATAGTTTAACAACAAATTTTGACAACCAGTTCGAAGGACGACACCTGTAGGGCCAGTCAAATGTCCCAAACATCACAGGAAGAAAACACAGCACTATTGCACATCTCATCACCATTAAAATAATGTTCACAGTAACTTATACATTCAAATACAAGCCGACCAAGTCAAATGGAAACCAGGTTGGGTTCCTGCCCACTCATTGCTTAGGGTGAAGTCTCCTATTATAAACGTAATTTAACATAGAGGCCGATACAGAATAGCAAAGTTTGGGTTTCATTGGCAAACAAATAGGTACCTTACTTTGGTTAAAATAAAGTTGGAATTGGCATTGATTGCTCTCTCGGACTACTGGAAAATGAGATGAGGTAAGCAGTTTAGGTTATTTAATTTAAACACTATATTGAGAGTAGCAATGCTGATAATTGTCTGTTAGGAAATATTGGCGCTTCGCCAGGCCTGCGCCGGCAGCAAAGAGTCTTGCCGTGCATGTTTTAAATTAAATCTTTAATAGGAGACTACTTCAGCCACAAGTTTGGTAACTATGGCGATTGGAGAATCCTGCGTGGGATGTGGGGTGGGAAACTACTGCTCACCTCGATTGTTTTGCTGATAAGGAAGCCACGCGACTATTCGTGTATATAGGTAAACAAGTTGACACAATCGACGTGAGCGCATGATGTCCTCCGTCATCCCGCGCTGGATTCACCTCAGTTAGGCCAGAGTTTTCCAAAGCAAATCCGCCAGACGATGAAGATTTCTCTAACTTGGTGGGCTGGTATCTGCATCAGTTTTTTCAGCCGTCGAGGCCGAATGTCATGCCGTGACGAAGTTCTTCTCATGGGCAGTGTACTCGTGGCGCTTGCGGTGGTCGGAGCGCCCGAACTTGATGCCGCAATACTGGCAGGGGTGGCGCTTCTCCTTCGTGTGGCTTATCATGTGGACGCTGAGGTAGCTGGGGGTGATGAGTAGGAAAAAGTTTTAGTTTAGGTCGAAACACATAGGCCGCGGTTTGAGTTTGCCTAGTGAGCGTTTCATGCGAATATGAACCTTATATTATTGTGAAAATACGTTCATATTCGTACAATCAAAAGTGAATAAGAGGTTCAAATGAGCTTTATTCTAATTAATGTTCATGAAAGAAATGCTTGCTTTACCTAACATGCTTACCAATAAAAATAAGCTTTTTATGTACATTTGATAAACATGAAATGGATATCCAATTTACATAAAAAACGATAACTTAAAGTGAAAGCGTCAGGGTAGCCCACGAAATTCAAATTTTACTTTTTTTGCAATTTGCAGGTCAGTGTCAGGTTGTATCTTGGTCAAAATATGATTCGCGGCCGTAGCAACTATGTATTTATAGAATTATAATCGTTAAAATCATCAATAGAACTCTTTCAGTTAGAGTTATTGATGCCAAATGTAGTATTTCATTGAAATCATGACATTTGGCATCAATTCTGAGAGAGTTAGCTAGCTCAAGAGTCAGGGTCTCACTATTTGTAAACTTGTGTTGCGCAAATAAAGAATTTATTATTATTATTCCATTTGTTAAACTTTATGTACGTATTTACATTTTAAATATTCAAATATAAAAACATTTAAAAATACAAAAAATAGTAGCCCACCGGCATCGGGATAGGGTCCAACCTACCGGTGGTCCAGGGCTCCTGAGAAAGGAATCTCCTAACAATACGCGCCGTGTCCAGGAGTACCGCTTTCTGTATCGAGCCCTTGATCCAGCCGCCTAACGAGAGCCTCCTTAGGTGTTCGTCGAGGGTCTTGGCTATTAAACCATTGGCCGTCACGACTGTCGGCACAATGACTGCTGTATCTACCTCCCACATGTCGACAACCTCGCGAGCCAGATCGAGATACTTTGTTTGTTTATCTTTTTCAGCTTTCACGAGGTTCTCGTCATGAGGGACAGCTATATCAACAATCATTGTGCGACGCTCTAATCGATCTATCACCACTATGTCAGGCTTATTGGCAACAATAGTCCTGTCAGTGATGATAGATCGATCCCAATACAACGTGATATTGCCATTTTCGAGAACTGGGTCGGGCTCATACCTATAGTACGGTACTTCGGATTCCACAAGATTGTATTTAAGAGCAAATTGCTGGTGGATAATCCTGGCTACAAGATTATGTCTATACAAATAGTCTCCGTTAGCTAGACGAGAACAACCAGAAATAATGTGTCGGATTGATTCCCCGGGCCGGTGGCATGCCCGACAGATGTCAACCGTACCGTCCTTCACAATGTATTTCCGGTAGTTATTCGTCATCATAACTTCGTCCATAATCTAACAGACAAAACCTTCGGTTTCCCCGAAGAGGTCACCAAAACGCAGCCAGGATACGGACGCTAATAGATCTACATCGGGCCCATGTAGGACCCGGTAAAAGCGTCCGTTAAGCTCCTTGCTCTGCCATACTTCCCTGCGGTCATTAGTATCCAGTACCATAGGTTTGCGCCAGTTCTTGTTTGCCAAGGAGAGCGGGGTGAGGCCCTTGTCCACAGCGACCACATCTCGATGCATACCCTCGTCGGCTTTGAGGAAGTATTCCCTAAGGCTGCATACCTCGCGGTTGTGTAGGGTCTTGGCGTTTAAGAAGCCACGACCCCCACACTTCCGCGGGATACACAGCCTCATCACCGATGATCGTGGGTGATGCATTCGATTTGCGGTCAGCAGTGTGCGGACCCTCCTATCCAGGGCGTCAAGTTCCGTCTGAGTCCATTTGAGTATGCCGAAAGAGTACATCAATATGACCCAACCGTTGAAGGCGCGCACCTTGTTCCCGCTTGATAAAAGACTATTTAGTACTTTATTCAGGAACCAAAGAAGCGCTCCCTCAACGACTGTTTCACGTCAGCAGTATTGATGCCTAACGCTTCCGACATACCCAAATACTTGTTGGTTTCGGTTGAGCAGAGGGATCTAAGGGGTATGGAATCCG